>JACEVL010000006.1:617279-817279 GCA_020284085.1 Aporrectodea caliginosa | reverse complement strand
CTTTTCCAATGATTATTGTTATAACTGGTTCTAAATGGTTGTTCTTACGGGGTCTTCTAACCAGTTGTTCTAGATTGTTATTCTAGTCATGGGTACGTCTGGTGATGGACGCGGGTCTCAGTTACTCAGACTGATGAATAAATCGTCTTTTCTCATAAGAATGGACAGAGGCCGACCATAGCAGACTGCAGCAGCAGCAGCAGCGGTTCCATCATGCGTGTGCAGCCATCTGAGGCTGATCCTCAGGAACCAGGAACATGCATCATCTCGAGACTCGAGCTGAAGCACTGACTGGTTGTAGGCAACGAACCAGAAAATTAACCTGCCCAGTAAGACATCATTCATTCATGCACGCTAAGCAGTTGATCTGTTACAGTATGTCTGCGTATATGTTTGTCTGTGTGTCTGCATATGTACGGTTTTGTGTACGTGTGCTTGTGATTTCTATGTTCATATTATAGTCTGTATTTTTGGGTGTTCCACTTGATATTGTGACATAACTGAGCCTTGAAACCACAAAGACATGCCCAGCATTCGAGACTTATTTATATAAGGCTGCAAAACGTTCTTCCCAGCGCCGTCAATATTGAGAGTTCGGTAAACTCTATAGTTTCTAATGTAAACGGATTCTGTATTTTGATTGGTCGTCTGACATGAACGCCATTTTTTTCCACTGGTGCAATTGAGTTCATTGCATCCATCGATGTTTGCACAAAATTAGACTGCTTACTTTGTTGTATTGATCAATGTCTACCGTTATAAATTACTGAATATCGGATTATTAGATATAATTACACAGATCGTGAAGAAAGGAAATATAAAATGCCGGCCCGACATGCAAAAGCGACGGAAGTTTAATGAAGATGGCGGTCAAGACAACAGTGTGAAGTTCAACCTCATTTCCTGTGTCCCCTCAACCTTTCCGTCCTTTGCTAAGATTGCCCTCTCCTCCTTATTTAGAAGCCAGTAGCTCCCTTGTGCAGAAGAACAGTAAAAAATACTTTGTAGAATATAATAGACTATACCTTTGTCGAAAACTGGTTCGCACGAGGTGTTTCCCATTGTATAAATGTATGTATGTATGCATTTATGTATGCATGTATGCGTGTATATATGCGAGGATGTATGCATGCATGAACGTATGTATATTGAGACACTTACTATAGCGACAAACAGATGGAACAAAGATGACATCCATAAATTTCGACCACTCACGCACGAGGATTGATTTACATACATAAATTGACATAATATGCATTCATAAATTTGCATATGCAATTATGCATGCATGAATAGTAAGTAACTAATTAGGCATACTCTTATTCAACCAGCTGCCAAACAGATATTTGGGCGAAAGAATGCGTAGTCGTTTCTGTATACGTGTATTTATGTAAATGAGCTATTGTAGAAAATGGTCGTATTTTTTATCTGATTGCGAATGTTTCTTTATAAATTGAGCAGCGTCATCTTCGTCTTCCTCCTCCTCCTCCTCCTCCTCCTCCTCCTCCTCCTCCTCCTCCTCCTCCTCCTCCTCCTCCTAATTCTTCTGCAGCAGCAACAACGGCACCTGCATCTGTCATCCTATCATCACTGTTCTTTATCCTTCGCTCACCTAATTAATGCGGACTACTTTCAAGATGCCGAACGGTGTTGAGGAGAAATTCTTCTACCAGAGATGCCATCCGGCGCCGTACAGCAAACACCTGCGACTCGTGTTGGTATAATATTATAGTAGAACATCATGTCAAACATTAGAACATCGGAACATCATGCTTAGAACATCACGCAGAACATTAGAACATCATGCAGAAAATTAAAACATTAGAACATCATGCAGAAAATTAAAACATTAGAAACATCATGCAGAAAATTAAAACATTAGAACACTCCACAGCAACTTAAGAAATTTGATGGGCTTAAGTCATTGAAACTGGGTGACTCAATTGTTGAGCTGGCCGATGCTGCACGCAACTTAGGCGTTGTTTTTAATTCTACCATGTCTCTCACTGGCCATGTAAACAGTATTTGTAAGTCATCCTATATGTTCATTCGTGATATACGCAGAATTAGGCGTTATGTGCCCATGTCTGCAAGAATATCTCTGGCAAATGCATTGGTTTCCAGTCGCCTAGACTATTGTAACTCATTTCTTACTGGTATCAGTAAATCAAACATACTGACGCTGCAGAGGGTTCAGAACTCTTTGACTAGAGACATAACTAATACATCCAAATATGAACATATAACCCCTCTGCTTAAATCTCTGCATTGGCTTCCTGTTCATGAAAGAATTCGTTTCAAACTGGGGCTCATAGTTTATAAAACTTTGAACTCTAGCCAACCACAATATTTAAAATCTGTTCTTATTCCTCTGACTTATCATTATTCAATGAGGTCATCTGATTGTCTTTGTCTGGTCATACCTAAATCAAGAACTGTTCTCGGTGAACGAGCTTTTTCGGTTGCTGGGCCTGCCTTTTGGAACTCTCTTCCTGTATCTGTGCGCTGTGCTCAGTCGCTTGTGTCATTTCGTTCTCGGCTGAAAACTTACCTCTTTCAAATTGCTTATCCACCTTAGGCTGCCTCTCTGTCTCTTACGGACTGATCTTCTGGATGTTAACCTGATTACGGATTGTTTTGATGCGCCATCGGTTGATGCCTTGTGCATTAGACACCGGCGCAATAGAAGTTGCTAATTACATTACATTACATTACATTATGCAGAAAATTAAAACATTAGAACATCACGCAGAAAATTAAAACATTAGAACATCATGCAGAAAATTAAAACATTAGAACATCATGCAGAAAATTAAAACATTAGAACGTCATGCAGAAAATTAAAACATTAGAACATCATGCAGAAAATTAAAACACTAGAACATCATGCAGAAAATTAAAACACTAGAACATCATGCAGAAAATTAAAACACTAGAACATCATGCAGAAAATTAAAACAACATGATGCAAAACAGAACATTTCTCGTGCATCTGAATTTGTCAACCAATAGCTGAAACAGTCAAAATTCATCATTAGGATATCCTTGCACGTTTTACTTAGCCCGTCTGCATGGCTGCTTATGGCCATGTGAGCCCGTCTGCATGGCTGCGTGTGGCTATGTAAGCCCGTCTGCATGGCCGCGTGTGGCTATGTAAGCCCGTCTGCATGGCTGCGCATGGCTATGGCTGCGTGAGGCTGGCTGTTTACGTATGCATGCATCTGAAAATTTGTTTAAGATCTGTCAAGGACTTAAAAAGCGATTGAGCTTAGCTATCTAACTGATGTAAAAAAAAGTATCTTTAAAATATCTGAGAAATAATATGGAAGGTGTCTTGATAATTGGTGACAGTAATCCGGAAAGCTGACTCCGCAGACTCTTCTTATGTGCAGCAACTGGAAAAGTGCGGATTTTCAGCCTAAATGGTTGTATGGCTGCAAGGCTAATGGCTACGAAGGCAAGGTAAGATACTCAATCCTTTATTAGCGCCCTGTTGAGCATCAGCATCGGTTTCTTTCGTCAGAGTATACGGTTGACAGTCCAGCGTAACCTGGCCACCTGGTTGAGGGTAATTGGGGGTCATGGGAGTCATGGTAATCATCAGCGATGCTGTGAAACAATGCAGAGGAGAAGGAGAAGGAGGAGGAAGAGAAGAAAGAGGAGGAGAAGAAGAAGGAGGAGGAGAGGAAGAAGAACAGGGGTGGAGAAGGAGGAGGACGAAGAAATTCACTGAAGGTAATCCGATTGTCAAGAGAAGATGTTGTTTTGTCTTGTGTTGACCTTGAGTATACCTTGACCCATTTACTGCCTTGACTTGAATCCACTCGTCCAAATCTCGGCTGTTTATACACCAGAATGCCATGTCTCTCTCGTCATTCTGTCTGTCTCTCTATCTATCAATCAGTCTGTTTGTCTGTCTGTCTGTATGCCTGCCTGTGTGTCTGGTTGTCTGTCTATGTCTGTGTCGAGCATCAATCTGGGCAATAGTCATATAGCTGCAAATCTATCTTTCTGTTTATCTCTTTCCACTTGTCTCCATCTGCCTCTCACTTTTCTGTCTCTGTCTCTGTCTCTGTCTCTGTAGCTATATATATATATATATATATATATATATATAGAGAAACAGACGAACATATAGAGGCATAGACAGAGATATATAGAGATAGCGAGATACAGACAGATAGACAGAGACATATATATATAGACACATAAACAATCAGACAGACAGATAGAGACAGACTGACAGACAGACAGTGTGTTTGTGTGTGTGTGTGTGTGTGTGTGCGTGACAATGTGACAGACGTGAGTGTGCGTGTGTGTGTTTGACAGGTGTGTGCGCGTGCGTGTGCGGTGTGTGTGAGTGTGTGAGTGTGTGTGTGTGTGTGTGTGTGTGTGAGTATCTCCCTGTCCGGGGCCTTTCTCGAAAGCAGCCCTGGTAGCTGCAGAGTTCTGCATGATCGGTGTCGTTCATGCATAAGTGACTCCTATAATATCGGTCGCCCTCTCCTGAGATGTCTGCCATGGATTATCTGCGCTGGCCTCCAGTCAATTTCATTCCCAGTCCATCCACGGTACGTCGGCGGCGAAATGCTGACCCGTTAATAGATGGGGAAAGGGAAACGAAAGAGGAGGAGGAAGTGGAGGAATATGAGAGGGGAAGGAAGAGGAAGTGGAAGAGGTCGAGGAGCTCTTAAGTGCTGCGCCTAATTCCTAGGTATAACGAACGCAGCCGGAAAATGTTGCCAGAACTGAAATTACTCAATAATTTATACAGCGCCAGAGTTTGCGTGTCTGTCGCGGCAGTATACTCTCCAGACATGCAGCTTTACATACATACACAACACACCACTAACGCTCTCTCTGTGTTATATATATACATGTATATGTTTGTTATATGTATATATATATATATATATATATATATATATCTATGCATGTTATACATATAATTATGTATGTTATATTGATGCATATGTATATGTCTTGCTATGGATGAACGTCTGCTAACTATATATATGTGCATACATGTCCATATATATAAACGATCAATGTAAATATATAACGCAGCAGTTTTTGTTTCGCAGAAACTATGAATTCATCCATCAGTATACGTGATCTATTTAAGTACCCAGTACCGAGTCTCAAAAATATATTACATGTATGTGTGGGTCTCAAAGATAAATTACTCGTATGTGTGAGCACACATCAAAGATAAATTACACGTATGTGTGAGCTTCAAAGATAAATTACACGTACATGTATGTGTGCGTCTCAAATATAAATTGCACATAATATTTATGTGTGAGCCTCAAAGATAAACTACTTGCATTTGTAAGCCTTAAAGATAAATTGCACTTGTGTTATATATGCTCAAAGTTAAACTACGTTTATGACTTTATGTGTGAACCTCAAAGATTAATTGCACGTATTGGTAAGTCCTAAAATTGCACGTAGGCTAGGCCTATGTGTTAGGCTCAACACTAAATTACACGTATTTGTAATTAATAAAAACCTCAAAGAGGTAAACTAGACGTATTTGTGAGCCTCTGAAAAATTAGATGCATTTATGAGCCTCAGGTAAATTAGACGTATGAGAGCCTCAAAGATAAATTACACGTAGCCTATGTGTGAGTCTCCAAGCTAAATTATGAACATGTGTGAGTACCAAAGCTTAATAACACATTATGTGTAAGTCTTAACGCTAAATTAATTATACGTGTTCGTATGTGTGAACCTCAAAGCTAAATTACACGTATACGTGTGAGTCCGAAAGCGAGATTACACGCATTTGTGAGTCTCAAAGCTAAATTACACGTATGTATGTGAATACTAGTATACGTTTGTGTACTTTCCATGTTCGCTTTCACGTATTGGTTTTCACATGTCGGCATTCACATGTCGGCATTCACATGTCGGTATTCACATGTCGGCATTCACATGCTGGCATTCACATGTCGGCATTCACATGTCGGCATTCACATGTCGGCATTCACATGTCGGCATTGACATATGGCATTGACATGTTGGCATTGACATGTCGGCATTCACATGTTGGTATTCACATGTCGGCATTGACATATCGGCATTGACATGTCGGCATTGACATGTTGGCATTCACATGTCGGCGTTCACGTGTCGGCATTTCACATGTCGGCATTCACATGTTGGCATTCACCGCGTGCCTTAATTTCTACACAAAAGCGGAACATCAAGACAAGCGCGGTGAACGTCGACAGGTGATCGTTACGGTGTCATTTCGACGTGCTGAGGTCAGAGTTCCCAGTCCTAGACGTTGTTGGCAAGAAAAATCCGCTCGATTTATTGAAGATCTGAGCACACAGTTGAAAGTCTTTCGCGGTTTCCCTTTTTCTGAAATTAACTCTAAAGTTCAAAAAGTTCGCTGCTATCTTTTAAGTGTGACAAAGAAAATTAAGTGTGATCATTCTACCGTGTCAATTTCAAAGACGTGTTGTGTTTAAATGTGACGTTTTCGAAGTGTGATGTCTTAAAGTATCGGAGGCTTCTTAAAAATCCATTAACTATGCTCAAGCTGTTAAGATAACTATAACTAACCGTTGAGATAATATAAACGACTGTTATGATAATAATATTTAACTGTTAAGATATATGACCAACTGTTAAGAAAATATAACTGACTGTTTAAATAATAAAGCTAGCTGTTAAGAAAATATAACTGACTGTTAACTAGCCCCAACAACAGTACAGAGCATTAAATTTTGCGCGGTAGCTGCCAGGAAATAAACAGTCGCTACTTGGTTGTTCCAGAATAAAAAGGTGATAGGCATACTGTGAACCGCCCTCAGTCGCCTGCATATGAACTGCTCCATCTTCAAGAAAGTCGCCATTTGCGCGAATCTTTAACCCACATACATGGATAAGAATGTGATTTTTACGGTTTTAATTTCCTTAATTAATAGCACCCTATGCTCCTTTTAATCTTCATTCCCACCTACCATTCTAGTACTACTCCTCGAATCCTCCTATTGTTTTGTTTCCTCCCCATGTAGGCCTACTTCTGTAGACATATATGTATACCGCACACAATATAATATATTGTGCGTGTATCACAAAAGATTTATTCTTAGTGTTTCGAAAGAGTGGGTCATTCGCTTCAACTTTCTCAGGGTCATGACCTGGCCCATATCTTTAGATCTAGATCTAACCTTGTATTTCCACATGCTTTTCGTGCAACATCGCTCATCACAAAATCCAAATCACTCGTATACGAGACGCTGATGTTGCGAAAACAATGTCTGCGAACAGTTCAATACAACCACAGCGACATACTGATCTCGATCATGCGTCTCTCACTTGGGGCCACAGCCGTTTGCGTCTGATCGAACCAGACACCGAAACCACATTACAGTTACGAAAGGACCTACCTCTGTCCTGCGCCAAGAATCCTTTCTACGAGTAATGTAAAGTAAACTAAATGTGGTCTCACTGGTTCTGTCTGTTAGCGGACATCTCTGTAACGCCAATCGTGTAGACAAATGTCTAGTTTAACTTATAGGTTATCAGACTGTTGAAAGTGATTCGTCAAGATTTCTCCAGATTCGTTTCCTGTTGGTCTAGTGTCCGAGAAAAGCTGCGGCGCAGAATCGAGCGAATGTTAAACGTGCCGAGAATCTGTTCGTTCCACGAAGGATGTGACTCGTACAATGGAGAACGAATTCCTCTGCGCATTGGCTGCTGTTGCAGCCGCTGTTGATGATTATACTGGCTTTGCTGCTGCTGCTGCTGCTGCTGCTGCTGTGGTGCATGCATAGCACGCGGTCTTTTTGGTGGAGATTTGTCGGCTGCTTCGGTGGCTGAGTCAAACGAGGTCCTGTAAAGATGGCCGACCGACAGACTGAGGCCGAGACTTCGTCGTCTGCGAATCTCTCCGTCCGCATACACACTGACCGACCGACCAACTGTGCCAGTATCCATCGTGTCTCTGCTAAAAGCACCTCCTTCTTCGCATCTCCATTCCCACCCAGAGCCTCCTCCTCCTCCCCTTTCTTCTCCCATTCCCATCCCCACTCCCATCTCCCAACCTCAGCCTCTCTCTTCCTTCTCCTTCTCCTCCTCTTCCTTCTCCTTCTCCTCCTCCTCCTCTTACTTCTCCATCTCCTTCTTCTCCTCTTCCTTCTCCTTCTCCTCCTCTTCCTCCTCCTCCTTCTCCTCCTCCTCTTCCTTCTCTTCTCCTTCTCCTCCTCTTCCTTCTCCTTCTCCTTCTCCTCCTCTTCCTTCTCCTCCTCTTCCTTCTCCTCCTCTTCCTTCTCCTTCTCCTCCTCTTCCTTCTCCTCTTCCTTCTCTTCTCCTCCTTCTCCTTCTCCTTCTCCTTCTTCCTTCTCCTCTTCCTTCTCCTCCTCTTCCTTCTCCTTCTCCTCCTTCTCCTTTGTCCTCCTCTTCCTTCTCCTCCTCCTTCTCCTACTCCTTCTTCTGTTCCTAATTCTACCTATTCTTCCATGTCCTTCTCTCCTTTCTTACTGTCTTACTGACCGGCTTCCAATTATCTTCTTCGTTTTCTTCTTCTATTTCCGTTATTATCGTTTTAAGACCTGATATGTATACGCAAAACAACATCAGACCAGATCGATACTAAATGGAATCTCGGCCAATTTCGGAAGATTCCGAATGATCGATTCCGAATGATTCCGATGGATTCCGAATGATTCCGATGGATTCCAAAGAATTCTAATTGTTTCTTATATAGTTCGACTTATTCCGTTCGATCCAAGACGATTCTAACCAACTGTGGTGGTTTTAGACGGATTTCAAGAATCATTAAATTTTGCGTTTTCATTGGGTGACGAAATGTGTTTGCATTTGTATAGAGCTTATTGTGACATTTTTGCTGGTCCTGATAGAAGGTTTGAAGTAGACAGACAGACACACAGACAGACAGACAGACAGACAGACAGACAGATAGATAGATAGATGGATAAATAAATAAATATAATACCAGCCGTTTATTGATTCAACAACAGCACAAATTGTCATTTTCAAAGTTAATCTGGTAATGCCGTCAACAGGAGAGCCCTAAAGGATAAAATAATCCGCTATTGCAGGGCTGCCCCTTATCCACGTTACAGTTGGCCAGACGATTTTTATGGGTGTCGCCGTCTGAAGTTACCGTCTTCTTGTAAAACAACATTTTGAGTATTATTATATAATATACCCATCTTAAATGGTTGTAATTTAAACATAGTTTGCTCTAAACTTGATGTAATACTCCTTATCAACCTAGAGAACGTCTAACAATGTGCTCGTAATACGTTATATATACGTACACAGATAAAGCTGAGCGATGTAAATATATTCGGACCGCTTCTTCATTATTCGTTAATGGTGCTCTGTCTTCTTGTTGATTGGACCAGGAATCACATTCCTCGTGTCTGATCATACCAGACACCAGCGCGGTTAAAATACCCGTGATGTCTGCTGGCAAAGCAAAACAACTGTGGCCTACTGGGAGAGATTCACTGGACCACTCCCTCTGTCCCTCTCTATCTGTCTGTCTATATGTCTGGTCCCTCTCTTTGGAATGCACTTTCTCCTTCTGTTCGCTCTACAATTCTATCTAGCAGTCTTGCTTCTTCCTTCGCTTTTCTCAAAACCTGCTTCTCTTCGCGGGGCCTTGCGCACTGGGAGCGCTTCTGAACGGTTCACCCTACTAGAGGCGCTTTACAAATGCTTAAATACAATACAATACAATACCACTCGTCGTGTTAGTGGTATACAGCGAATAGATAGTTGACTTTATTATATATCGGGTATCGCTAAACCAGAGAATTTGTGACGATCTGAGTATGGCCACATTGCAAGATGATTTAAGAGTAGATAATGTATAGTTTGAAGTGGGTTTGTCTATAATTCATTGTTCTCGTGGTCATAGGCTCCGCCTGACCTGCAGTGTGCATTGTTTGTGCTCAGATAACCGCGACTTATATTCCAGTCTGGATTCGGTCTCTCCTCCCTCTGCCATCGTCGCCGAGATTAATGTCCCAGCACGAGGCCCTTTCGCTGCCTCTCGTTGTCCGTCCCGGTGTCTGTCTGCCTGCGCTTGCCATTTGTGCTGGGCATTACGTTTGAACCAATTAGATGAACCATGTCTACGTTGGCCACCGCTCCAGACGCAGCGCCAGGCCCAATATTTCGCGATATATTATGCCATCGGTCGGCGGTCGGTCGGACACATATTGCTTGTAAAAACACATTAACTATTGATGGCACGTTCCGTTCGCACCATCTGCGCCTAAATAAGACGCAACTTGGCTCGGATTGACCGACCGACCGACAATATGATGGATGACAATCCAGTCGAACAACTCACCAGGATGTCTCTCTCCCTCTGTCCTTCCGACTGTCTCTGACCGTCCTTCTGCCCGCTCCGTCTGCTCCTACATCCGTAGTTTTCCGTACTCCTGTCCGTCCGGCCACCCTCCATCTGTCTGTAGGTCCACCCGTCCTTGTGTCTCTTGGTCTATCCGTCCGTCTGTGCATACGTCCATCCCTCCCTCTGTTCTCCCGTCTGTCTGTCCTTCTGGTTGTCTTTCCATCCGTTTGTCTGATCAGTGCCGACCCTAGTATATTGCGGGCCCTGTGCAGAGTGAACTGTACGGGCCCCATGACACAAGTCAAATTGTTTTTTGTTGCTAATCTTTATATATATAATTATTATATACATATAGGCTACATATGTGTGCTAAATAATAAACCCTAAAAATGTGGTAATCATTTTTGCACCCAATTGTATCTTTAGCGACAACATAATATTATGTCAAAAATAAAGTCAAATGGTTTCAACTTGGTACCATTTGACTTTATTTTTGACAAAAGAGAAGGTTAAAAATTGAAACCATAACATTATTATTAGGGTGTCTCGTTCATGTTAATTTTCTGTGACACGTTCGGGCCCCACAATAGGAGGACCGAAAATATCACAGGTTTACTGTGAGATTTTTGGGCCCCCACTAATAGGGGGCCCGAAAATTTCACATAAAATGTCGCAGAAAATTAAGTTTGTACCATATGACTTTTATTCTTTGATAAAAGAGAAGATTTAATTGAAACCATAATGGGCCTATTATTACGGACGTGTCTTGTTCATGTTAATTTTCTGACATTTTCGGGCCCCCAAATTTGCGGGCCCTGTGCAATTGCACGGTTCGCACAATGGTAAGGCCGGTACTGGTCTGATATACCATATTCAATCGGAATAGCATTAGCGTTCCGATTTTCACTGGCGGGTGAGGGTAACTTCGTGGCTGACCATAAGTTCTTCTCGGCTGCGTCTATACTATACCTCTAGTGAATTATTCCAGTTGCTGGTGAATTCTTAGGCTTAGAGTGGATCGTGTGCCGATGACCAACTGCCACCAGGCTGTGACGCTATTATAACGTGGAGAATGACTGCTCCTATAGGAGGGTCAGACCAAGCTATCGTCAGCCGCCGATGCCAGCTGGCACCTTTAATCTCTATGAGTGGAGTGTGGACGGCAGTGGCGGTTCTAGAATATTGTCTGGCCGACGAACTGAAAATTAATATTGTCTGGCCGACGTTCTGATAAACAGAATAATCTCTAAAGTACGATTATGTAGGGTATGAAAAAAGAAAAGCTAATGGAAAAAACTTCATCTGTGTAGTACATTTTTGTATCGACTTAATCCTGTTTATTGTTCGTGCAACATCTTTTACCTCTTTGCAAAGTTTTAGCAAGATTATACCCAGATATTGTAAGTTTCAGCAACAAATTAAGATGCCCATTTTTTATTGTTGCAAATTTATCAACAACAGTTACTGCTGATGTGTCTTGAAGAAGTGAAAGACTAAGTGAAAGACCAAGTTCCTTCTAAATACTTAGCATGCAAAGGTGATTCAATCTCTGCTTTGACACGTTTGACCTGAGATAAGTTTTGACTCTCTTCAGGGTTGAAAAGCTTCTTTCGGAACTGGCTGGAGATACAGGAATTGTTAATGTTAGCCTTGCAAATGTGATTAAATCAGGAAAAGCATAAGGCATTAGTCATCAGAAATTGTAAAACATATTCCGCAGTGTGTAATCCAGCGCCACTTCAAGATATCTACTCAGAGGCGCTCTCTGCGCTAGCCTATAATATTATGATGTTAAATGTCATTACGACGAATATATTGCATCAGTTAGCAAAACCATGCATGGTAAGCTGAAAGAGTTACCAGTGGCGGGCCCACGCACACATGATGAACCAACCAACGGATTCCCGTCGACAGCTTGATAAGGCATGGATATTCATTGTATCTCATAATTGTCCAAAAATGCACCAGTTTGACTGTTAAAATTAAAATTGAATTTATTGTGGAGAGAAGACTGTAACCCTCACTGCAAAGCATGCACCTCAATTCCATTGCAGGTTAGAAAAGCTATCCCCGCCCTCAGTATTTGCGGGTATATATATTGCTGCCAAACTGGGGCAAGTTCTTCCATGAATGATTCCATCCCATGTGTACTCGTTTTACATACCTGTCATAGCGTTATCAATGCCGTAGAAAGTTCATCGTGTAGCTCATCAGCTTTTCTTTTTTTACTTCTCACAATGAATTTATCCATTAATTTGTGTAGACCTAATAGTATGCCAGTGTGATTCTCGTTAACGATAACGATAACGAAAATGTTCGTTAACGAAAATAAAATGATTTCGTTAACGATAACTATAACTATAACTAAAAATATAATTAACTATAACTATAACTATAACGAAAATAACAATAACGAAAATTCATCTTTATTTTCGTTAATACAAAAAATTAAAAATAGGAAGTGCAAGATGGATGATTCGACATAAATAATGAGAACGAAAATATGCGATATTTTTATTACGCAATTTGTCAGCTACTTTGGAAACTCGTGTATTCATGAAGCTGAATGCACCCATGCTTCAAAGGCTTTCAAAGCTCTGAGCAAATTGTGAAACAGCGTGTTAATTCGCACAATTTTACTTTTAGCCTTAATTATTGTAACTAAGTAGTAACTAAATTAACTAAAATAAAAATCCATTAACTATAACTATAACTATAACTAAAAAATAATACTAACTATAACTATAACTATAACTAAAATAAAAAAACCATTAACTATAACTGTAACTATAACTAAAATAAAATCTGTAAGGAGAATCACACTGTAGTATGCGCGTGCCCAAACGTATTCTAGTAAACACTGCTCTGTATACACAAATAGTCATACACACACACATACAGTAGGCCTATACACTATAGTACGCAGAGGCCTTAATTCTGCCTGCCACTGTCTGGCTAATGTGGCTATCCCCCTCTTGGTGTTGCTGTTGCTGTTGCCCTGCTGCTATCTTTGCTCCTAAAGCTGATGTCACCCCAGCGGGCAGGGTCATAGAGTGCTTTCGGCTGGCCTAATCTCGGCTGTTCAGGCTGAAATGAATCTGTTCTTCAGTCTCTTCTTGAACACCCCAGCCCTTCTGCAGTAACAGGGAAGCAATTAGTATATAGATAGACATGTGCTTGGATCTGATCATCTCAGCACTCTGACTGGAGCAGCAGTGCAGAGTCTGGGGGGGGGGCTAAAGTGTGCATAGGGGGCTGAGAAAAACTAGGGGGGCTAACTTTCCATCTAGGGGGCTACAGCCCCCTAGCCCCCCCAGTAAAACCGCCACTGGTGGACGGACATCAACGTCGCGTCGTCATCATAATCGTCATCATCATCATCGTTGTCGTCATCATCATCATCATAATTCATTATCGTAAAATTGGGTTTCGGTGAAGAGGAACGTTATTACAGTTGTTTCTACTTCTGTTCACATGTCTCTGTCTCTCTCTGTCTTTTTCTATCTCTCTGTCTATCTGTCTTTCTGTCTGTCTGTCTGTCTGTCTGTCTGCAACTCTCTCTCTCTCTCTCGCTCTCTCTCTCTCTCTCTCTCTCTCTCTCTCTCTCTCTGTGTCTCTCTGTGTCTCTCTCTGTCTGTCTCTGTCTCTCTGTCTGTCTGTCTGTCTCTGTCTGTCTCTGTCGCTGTCTGTCTGTCTGTCTCTGTCTGTCTCTGTCTCTGTCTGTCTGTCTATCTGTCTTCTGTCTGTCTGTCTGTCTGTCTGTCTGTCTCTCTCTCTCTCTCTCTCTCTCTCTCTCTTCCTACTTATCTTCTACTTGCCTCCGTCTCTGTGTCTTTCCCACTTTCTTTGCTGTCGACTTCCTCTCTGAATCGTGGACCAGAATCCTCGAACGACATTTGACGGCAACCGTCTACTTGAAGATGGCAACACAAAACATCCAATTTCTTTCCTTTCTTCTATCCATCCGTCTCGTTCGGTGAGTCTGTCTGCCTCTCTCTACCTTTCCTTCTCTCTCGCACACCTTGTCGATGCTTTTTGTGTTTCTGCCATTGTGTCTTTGCATCCGTCTGCATCTGTTTCTATCCGTCCGTCTGACCGTCTGCCTGCCTTCTTGCCTCTCTGTCTCCTCCGCCCTCTCTATCTGCTGGTTATTCTAGTCGATGTCGTTCTATGGACGTCGTTAGCTATTCTATGCGCATTCGCTCTTTACGCTTATCATCGCTAAACCCGGTTTCATCAAGTCCGGCGTTGCCTTGACAACCGGTTAGCCTTCTCCTCTTCTGCAGCAGCATCAGCAGCCGTTGCATCCTATCGGTCGCCGCACGATTGGTTTAGTGGCTCAGTCAACGAGCGACAGGGAGACAGAGAGGCATGCAGAGAGACAGGTAGGGAGGCAGGTAGAGAGGCAGAGAGAAGGTGGGGAACGGAGAAACAGAGAGATTGAAGAAAAGACTCATAAGGAAGGCAGAGAGACATATAGAGAGACAGGTAGAGAGGCAGAGAGTAGGTGGGAAGCAGAGAAACACAAAGGGAGAAGAAAAGACTCATAAGGAAGGCAGAGAGACAAGCAGAGAGACAGGTAGAGAGGCAGAGAGTAGGTGGGAAGCAGAGAAATACAGAGGGAGAAGAAAATACTCATAAGGGAGGCAGAAAGACAAGAAGTGAGGAAAACAAACAGACAGAGAGACAGGCCCAGAGACAGAGGGAGGGCGGCAGGAGTAACAAAGAGGGAGGTAGAGAGATAAGTAGAGAGTCAGACATAGGGAAGGAAGCAGAGAAACGTACAGCGATAAAAGCAGATACACAGAGACAGGCAGAGATACAGGGAGCC
Organism: Aporrectodea caliginosa; assembly: GCA_020284085.1. Lineage (NCBI taxonomy): Eukaryota > Metazoa > Annelida > Clitellata > Crassiclitellata > Lumbricidae > Aporrectodea > Aporrectodea caliginosa. Next base: position 802,103 of record JACEVL010000006.1, on the reverse strand, counting down.
AGACAGACAGACAGTGAGACAGAGAAAGACAAAGAGGAAGGTAGAGAGACAGGGAAAGAGGCAGAGTAACAGAGGGAGACACAGGGTGAGAGGAAGAGACAGGCAAAGATCGAGATAGGGAGGGAGGGGAGATGGGAGAGACAGACAGACAGTGAGACAGAGAAAGACAAAGAGGAAGGTAGAGAGACAGGGAAAGAGGCAGAGTAACAGAGGAAGACACAGGGTGAGAGGAAGAGACAGGCACAGATCGAGATAGGGAGGGAGGGGAGAGGGGAGAGAGATAGACATGTAGACAGACAGAGAAACAGAAAGATAAACAGAAAGAGAGAGAGGAGAGAGAGACAGACAGACAGACAGAGACAGAGGCAGAGACAGAGAGAGAGTGAGTGAGTGAAAGACAGAGAGAGAGAGAGAGAGAGAGAGAGAGAGAGAGAGAGAGAGAGAGAGAGAGAGAGAGAGAGAGAGAGGCAGAGACAGAGACAGAGACAGAGACAGAGAGGAGAAAGGGAGGGAGAGAGGGGGAGGGAGGGAGGATTAACAGTTTTTGATCTATATGGTCCCTGCTGTGTCGCCCATTCCTATCTCTCTTCGACTGGCGACGGATAATGACAAAGCCGTCGTCGCCGACATCCGTCCCTTGACCGGGCGTTCACGGCCCAAGCCACGACCGAAGGGAACGAGGGATTGAGGAAGGGGACATCGGTCTGAAGGTGGAAGGGGAGATGGAAATGGTGGGTGGAATGCTGGAATCGAAAGCGTGGCGATATAAGGTGGCGGGTGATGTGACGATTGGGCAGAGCGTGGGACATCTGTTTGTTAGAGATTGAGTCGGGTTAAGAGCTTATAAACCGAGTGTTGTGTTGGATATAAACATGGACGTCCGGATGGAGACAAGGGGGCATTTGCCCCTGGATTTTGCTCATATTAAAAAAAGTACTTATCATCTCCTACTCCTCCTTCTCATTTAACAATGAATGGCTATGATTTTACCCACAGTTTGATTTTTTTTATCGAAACTAGTCACGATTATCTGAAATGTTTAAAATATATAAAAACATTGAAACTTTTAACAGTTTTGTGTTTAAAATAAACGTTCAGATAATTATTGCTGAAAACGGATTTCAGAACGCTAACAACTGGCTCCATATGACGTCAAATGCTTCCAAAAGCTCTGGCGGCTGTTGGGATCCGCGTGGATCAGGAGGACGAGAATACAAAAAGAGACGGAGAAAGACACGGAGAAAAAGACAGAAGAATAGAGGTAAAAGAAAATGAAGAAAATAATTATGGAAATGACGACGACGAGGAAGAGGACAATAATGATAATTGTAATCGCAATCTCCAGACGTCTAAAGAGTTAGGAACCTATTAGGAACCTTTCCACTCACGACTGAAAACCGAATATCCTATCCTGAATCCTGATTCTACTCCTGCGCCATCACACGACCACCATCATCACCGATTGTCACCGTAGCATCATGCTGTCTCCTCGGCTTGACCTCCCCGGATTTTGACCTGGCACCGAAACGAACAGAGGAGTTTGGCTATTGCGGACTTGATTTGATATAGCACCGGTGAATAAGCTGGTCTCCCTGACGTGGCTTTTGTGGGCGCTGAGAAATTTTCGAAGATTCACATTACATTACATTAGGCATTCGAAGGCCAAATGCAGGGCACCAGCTTATTCACGAGCGTTGTTGCCTCCTCGTCCTCCTCGTTCTCTTCCTCGTCCTCCTCGTCGTCCTACTCCTCTTTCTCATTCCCATCCTCCTCGTTCTGCCATTTGATCTCTCCAGTTGTGATGATCCGGTGCCATTCAAAGCAATCGATTGTCGGCCACTAAACCATGGTGGTGGATTTCCCTATAACGATACACAACCGACCGATATCGGGACATTCAGAAAACCGAAACTGACAAGAAAATCGAAAATTAAAAGCGATAACACTGAAAAATCGGTCCATGATGAATGCAAGTACTAAAATTCTAGAAAAGTCGAGTTATATGCACAAAAATGGAATAGAAAACATAACAAACGAAAACCAATACCAAAATCGAGACATTCATACTAAAACCGAAAACGACCGCCATTGCAAAACACAGATAAAAATTCCGACACCGATACCGAATTAATATAATAATAATAATCTTTTCATTATTGAAGCGCCTGACAAACGCACTGCGCTGTACATTTACATGTTATGCAATTGAAATCTTAACTACTAACAGAACAGACAGCCTGCAATACACGGCGCTAATAGCAGCCTACAAAGCATATCCGCCCTATGGGACTCGAACTCGGTACATCTCGCTCTCTATGCCAGTGTGTTATCCAATGCGCTATCGGGCCCCAAAACCTCGATTTAGACTGTAAAAACCGATATCTACCCAGCTCTACACCAAATATGGATCAGCATCCTGATGAAATAAATTGTTTGTTTACGGTGGAATTTAGCTGCGTGTATTTGTGCTTCAGCTCGAATCTGTAGTTGATATTATATTTTACAGCACAGATACATTGTATTGCTTTGTATTTGGCCATTTATAAAACGCTTCTCTCAGCAAGAGCCTTTCAGAAGCGCTCCGAGTGCGCGTATACCCGAGAGAAAAGGCAGGATTTCTGTTTAGAAAAAGATGAGGAGAGAATAACAGAGGCAGAGTGAACCGGTGGAGGAAGTCCATTCCACAGAGAGGGACCTATGCAGGTGAAGGACCTGGATTGAGCCATGGTGGTCCATGGTTCATATTTAGCTTAGCTAGTCTATGGTCCGTATTTTGTAGTACATACCTATGGTTTATATTTAACAGCGTTCATCTGTGATTAATATCATACATAAAATCACAGACTAACACTATAAGGGGAGCAATGGACTTGAAAATGACCAAGGACAATGGAGATAATTTATTCGTACCCAACGCAGCCAAATGGCTGGCGTCAGGAACTGATGATGATGTTGATGATGATGGTGATGGTGATGATGATGATGATGATGATGATGATGATGATGATGATGATGATGACGATGACGATGACGATGACGATGACGACGACGACGACGACGACGACGACGACGAAGACGACGACGACGACGATGATGATATTGCGAATAGCTTTAGTGAACGCGTGTTATTTACTAGGTAGATGGAGACTTGGCGTGCACTGACCAGTGACTGTGCTCTTAGCGGCGATGACAACTGACCACTGAGTGGCCGCTGGTCAATGACTAATGGCCAAGTGTCCTTTAGTCAGTCCGTGGTCGGTCGGTCGGTCGGTCGGTCGGTCGGTCGGTCGGTCGGTCTGACCATTAGGATGACCATTTCTCGGCCGTGAGTGTGCAAAGTCCATTAGGAACCTATTAGGCAAATTACTTTGGACTGACGAAGCAATCCACTTGCCTACTCTTCCTCCTTACATCCCTCGTCCCTAGCAGACTCCCTACACTCTATTCCTCCTTCCCTATCCCCTCCTTCTACTATTCCTTCTCTCTCTTTCCTCGCCTTCTTTCCTTTCACCACCACCTTACTCCTTCTCGCTCTCTCTTCATCGTTCTCTTCTTCCTCCCCTGTCTTCATTCCTCTACACTTTCTACCCTCTCTTTGCCTCCATCTACTCTTCCTGTATCTCTCTCACATACACGTTCTCTCTCTCTGTCTCTCTCTGTCTCTTGTTGTCTCTCTCTGTTTCTGTGTCTGTGTCTCTGTCTGTATATGTGTGTCTGTCTGTCTCTCTCTCTCTCTATGTCTCTGTCTTTCTCTCTATGTCTCTGTCTCTGTCTTTCTCTGTCTTTCTCTCTGTTTCTCTATCTGTCCTTCTTTCACTCTCTCCCTTCGTCATAGCCTTTTAATCTCTAGCGTCGTACACCCGATTTGTAATTATGAACACGACCTATATTAATTATAATTAAATATAGTCTAAAATGAGACGACACTAAATTTAAATGCACGACACCAAACGCAGTTAATCTTTGATTAATGATCTCTCCTTGTCTCGTGGTAGACATTTTTCGACCACACAAATGCAATGCCTGTCAGTAGTACCTATTTTTTAAAAAGCTGTTCAAACACACTGGCCCAGTTCACTACATTGGTAAGAGCATGGCCACGTCTCTGTTCAAGAGCGTGCTGACCGCTGTTCGCTTCTCGAAGGTGGCTTATTTCAGAGATTTAAATCTTGGGCCCCCGATAGCGCATTGGATAACATCTGGAGTAGAGAGCGAGAGGTACCGAGTTCGAGTCCCGTAGGGCGGATATGCTTTGTAGGCTGCTATTAGCGCCGTGTATTGCAGGCTGTCTGTTCTGTTAGTAGTTAAGATTTAAATTGCATAACATGTAAATGTACAGCGCAGTGCGTTTCTCAGGCGCTTAATAAAGAAAAGATTATTATTATTACACGGGGACCTAAAATGGCGTGGCGCCTATTCAGACGGGCAGCGGTGGTGAAGGATCTCACCCGATCAATTCATTGACAAATGACCAGGGTCGAGAACATGCATTATGCATGTATACAGTCGCTATATAAAACCTGTACATTTACACTTACAGTGTGTCCGAGGGATGAGACAGATACATGACGTTAGGTGGGACTCGACGCCGTCTCAAGACTGATGCATCGAGGCCCGGTCTACATCCTCTGCTGGAACTACTATACTAGGCCTACTAGTACAGCTATTGCCTTTGCCATCAATGCTAAGTCTGTCATAACAGCAGCGATAGTCTACAATGGCTAAAGGAAACAGCAATGCAAAGAGACAGGGAGAGAAAATAAGCACCGAAAAAAATAGATAGATAAGTAAGTAAGTAAGTCTCTTCTTTATTAAGCCAGCTGCAACACAGCACTCCGGTAGACAATCATCTTATACTATAATTCTTAAAGTTTGTCCTTCCGTATGTATGTATGTATGTTTGCAATGCATCGCTGTCCGGCTAAAGGCTCCGAAACGGAACGGTTTAGCGAGTTGAAAAAATTTACAAAGCATTATTACGCAACGTCTAGGTCAACGCGACTATTTTCAGTTCGCAATTTTATTTAAACGCCGATATATGGCCATTTTAAATTTAACTTTTCAGCGAGCTTATTTCAATACCGCCCATAGTAAGGCCATTTGTTCACGTCACGCATGCTTAATAAGCAATCTTACGTCACACGGAGCATCTAGCAACCAATCAGAAGTCGCCACGGGCGAATTTCTAGGTCAGCGCAACCATTTACAGATTTGGTGACCTAATTACACTAAGCTCACATTTTTTGCAACCACGGCCATTGCCGATTTTCTAGGTCAAAGCAACTCGAAACTTACTTTAGCTATTCGAATTTCTATCTCATCCCAATTACTTTCAGCTCATAATTTGCTTTCAATTCCGATTTATGGACATTATAAGCATGCCCATTTGTCCACGTCACTAAAATTAATATGCAATCTTAAATTACGTCATGCGGCTAAATATGCAATCTTACGTCACGCTGGCCAACGGCAAATAATACGCCTATTATAATTTAGAAATAACCCGTGTAGTACGGGGAACAAAATAATACGCCTATTTCAGGTAGAGATAAATCGTAAAGAACGGGGAACAAAATAATAATATTGCCTATAATTATAAGGTAGAGATAACCCGTGCAGTACACGGGCAAAGCAACTATGTTCACCTCTAAATATCGTTTCCATTCAGATATATGGACATTTTTTAAATATTTGAAGCCCATCAGCAAATATAGTAAGTAAGTAGCCTTTATTTGCAGCCGTTAAAAATTACGCCTGGGGAAAACCCGGGCGAACGCCGGGTAAAAATTGCTAGTCTAGTATAAATAAAGAAACATGAATAATCATCTAAAGTAGATATATACAAACAAAGGTTCAGTTAATCAGTATGTGTACAGTAGGGTATACGGTCGAATGTTGATCCGAAACTTGGTTCGGGCCGGATTTGTCCTATGGACCGAATAATCGGAATCGGCGCATCCCAGGACTACCGATCCAAATACCAAACAAGTAATATTTTTCACCAAAAACTTTTTTTGTTTCATTAATACAAAAGTAGTAACTTGTTTTGGCGACCTCCTGCAGTAATCTTTAATCTTTATCATCGAAAGTCCGCGTGAAATAATGAAATTGTGACTCGACGCATCAACAAAATACGGACAGTCGGTTTTTTTCTTAAACCACGCGGTTTCAAATGTTAAATTATTTTAAATTGTTCAGTGCATAAACTCTCGCTTGAATTACATATCTTGGTTTATCTTTAATTATTATAGCATCGTAAATGAAAATAAGTATTGGCGATTAATGGGATAGAATTGGGATTCGGCCGAAAAGCAGACCAAATAATCGGTTACTATCTGAATTCGGAAATCGGCAAAAAAAAGGCCAATCGGCCACACACTATTGTACAGCATTCTGACTAAAGGAAAGGACGGTGATGGAGTGAAGAAGATATAGAGAAACACACCCTTAGAGGAGCATTTCTTTAGTCATCAAGTGGAATACTGTAACTTGGTTTTCGTCGTTTGCTTTTGAAGAAAAGCAGTAACAGCCGGAGGGGCGATGAGACCATTTCCTCGTTGGTCCTCGGTTGGTCCTTTGGGTCTGAGGCCTCAGGCCGTTTCGTCTAATAACAGATTTCTTCAATTACTGCTTTGCTTCATCCATCCATCAATCAATCCATCCAACCATCCATCCATCGCAATTCGCCAGAAATAAATTTCGTCGTCGGCCGAGCAGAGATGAAAGAAAGCGGTCGCTGCGGCGGCGTCTTTCGCCTGACATGACAGACATTCTCTTTCATTCCCTTTCATTCCAACTCGATTCGACGCAGATCCGCAATTAGCTTCTTCGGCGTCGCCGACGACGATTCTTTACTATGCGACCGAATTCCCTGATTTTCGGTCGTTCGGTCGCCATGTTTGCTACTGCCCGGATGACAGACTACTCGACATTCGTACATTGCCTCTCCTCATCCATTCGTCCAATCGTACATTCGCCTAACCGTCCATCTGTGCATTAGCCTATTCATGCATTTGTGCATTAACCTATTCGTGCATCAGCCTATTCGTGCATTAACCTATTCTTGCATTTGTGCATGAGCGTATTCGTGCATTAGCCTATTCGTGCATTAACCTATTCGTGCATTTTTGCATTTAGCCTACTCCTGCATTTGTTCAATAGCATACTCGTGCATTTTTGCATTAACCTATTCCATCATTTTTGCATACGTAGTCTATTCATGCAGTAGCCCATTCGTGCAGTCGTGTATAGTCCAGTCGTCTATTCTTTCTGCATACATACAGAGTGCCAGACCAGGTCTTCATGTTTGCAAAATGCAGTTGAAAATATGTCACGATGTAACTCCTAGCTGAACTCTGAGCCAGTGATGTGGTCTCGAGACCGCGGTCTTGGTCTCGAGACCGTCTCGAGACCGAAAAAATGCGGTCTTGGTCTTGGTCTCGGTCTTGAATGTACCGATCTCGGTCTTGGTCTTGGTCTTGAAAGGTGCGGTCTTGGTCTTGGTCTTGGTCTTAAAGGTGTGGTCTTGGTCTTGGGCGTCTGGTCTCGGTCATTCGCCTTTGATCTTGGCCTTGCGCCTTTGGTCGGAACGAGAGTGGAGTGTTTGTTAAATGTTGTCGATATTTCCGCGGTTATTCAGGGATTTCTGAGATAGCTTCGAAATCATTAATCCATTATGTGGCCTGAGGACCCGTTTGCAAAATGGTGTTGGGGAAGTTTCTCACTTCCACTTAGTCAGTGGGTCCCTGGACATGAAAAATCACCGAGGTGCTTCTCGGCGATGACGCGACTAATGACGCTATGGACAAATCCAATATGGCCGCCGTCGGCCATATTGGAAAATTCAACTTTTTTGTTTCTGACAATATATGCATGTGTAATACCTCTAATGTTATTGATTTCGGTGTGTAGAATTCATTTCTCACATTGTTTTGGTCATTCGAGGTCATCTTTAGCTTCAAAGGTCATGGTCAAGGACATTTTGTTGCATCAACAATGTCGAATTATAAATTGGCCAAATATAGCAGTAGAAACAGGTGTAATATCTCTAATCTTACTGATTTCGGTATGTAGAATTCATTTCTGATATTGTTTTTTTCATTCGAGGTCATCTTGACCTTCAAGGGTCAAGGTCAGGGACATAATCTTTGTTACATCAATGATTTCTTATATAACTTGGTCGAATGTAGCAGTAGAAACAGGTGTAGGCTAATATCTCTAATGTTACTGATTTCGGTATGTAGAATTCATTTCTGATATTGTTTTGGTTATTCAGGGCCATCTTTACCTTCAAAGGTCAAGGTCAGGGACACAATTTTGGTTACATCAACGATTTCTTATATAACTTGGTCGAATGTAGCCGTAGAAACATGTGTAATATCTCTAATCTTACTGATTTCGGTATGTAGAATTCATTTCTGATATTGTTTTCGTCATTCAGGGCCATCTTTACCTTCAAATGGTCAAGGTCAGGGACATAATCTTTGTTACATCAACGATTTCTTATATAACTTGGTCGAATGTAGCAGTAGAAACAGGTGTAATATCTCTAATGTTACTGATTTCGGTATGTAGTATTGATTTCTGATATTGTTTTGGTCATTCAGGGCCATCTTTACCTTCAAAGGTCAAGGTCAGGGACATAATTTTCGTTACATCAACGATTTATTATATAACTTGGTCGAATATAGCAGTAGAAACAGTTGTAATATCTCTAATCTTACTGATTTCGGTATGTAGAATTGATTTCTGATAATGTTTTCATCATTTAGGGCCATCTTTACTTTCAGAGGTCAAGGTCAGGGACATAATCTTTGTTACATCAACGATTTCTTATATAACTTGGTCGAATGTAGCCGTAGAACTCATTGACATTGTAACTGATTGCGGTGTGCCAATTAGAGTTGTCTTTCTCAATAAACGAATATAATTATTAGAAACAGGTGTAATATCACTAATGTTACTGATTTCGGTATGTAGAATTCATTTATGATATTGTTTTCGTCATTCAGGGTCATCTTTACTTTCAAAGGTCAAGGTCAGGGACATAATCTTTGTTAGCATATACATCAGCGATTTCTTATATAACTTGGTCGAATGTAGCAGTAGAAACAGATGTAATATCTCTAATGTTACTGATTTCGGTGTGCAGAATTGATTTCTGATATTGTTTTCATTATTCGAGGTCATCTTTAGCTTCAAAGGTCATGGTCAATTATATTATTTTTGTTTCATCAACGATTTTGGTTGTAACTTGGCCGAATGTAAATTCTTATGTGTTGCTGCTCCTCACTGCCCGATAGCGCATTGGATAACAGTATGGTGCGACACTGGGTGCAATGCTCGCATCTCCCAAAGCTATGCGTGGACCCACCGTCTCCGGTGTGATAGGCATAACTCGGCGCTCCATCTGATATGCAGAAACATTAAGTCAAAGGGTCACTCGGTGATCCACGAGCCGATTATCCCTACTAAAGTTGGGAAGCGTAAGCCTGACTTGGTTGCCTTGGTGGATGAGGTTGCCTATGTCGTTGATGTCACCATTACCCTGGACTCTAATGATATTAGTGGTCCATATAAGGAGAAAGTATGCTGTTATGCTAGACTTGATGTCACTGACTGCATGGGTGGGCAATGTCTATCCGGAGCAGCCGTGCGTTTTAGGGCGGCAGTTCTGAATTGACGAGGAGCTCTCCACCATGCGTCGTCAAGCCTCCTTCGAAAGTTGTCAGGGCTGCTGATGAAACCCTCATGGCGTGCCTGGTGTTAACCTACACTTAGAACATGTTCCGACACTTCACCCGGTCGACAGTGAGGGTCCAAAGACGCCGGACTCTGAAGCAGCCTGACCCCCATCTCTGAGGGTAAAAAATAGCCAAATAAAAGATTTGCGGGTACAGTTAACCGATGTCATCTTTAGCTTTGAACGGCACCAGCAAAGTCGCTCTCCGTATTTATCGAGAGGCTCCAACGGGGTCGACCTCCCGATATATATCGAACGCCACTAGTGGGGAATTTTCCAGTATTTATCGAACGACTCCAACGGGTTTCCCATATGTAAGCTTATACAGACCTGCTATTTCTTTATATCGTACGATCGGTCTCTCTTAGCTTTAGTCAGCCTTTTAAAATCCAGAATCTGGACTCAAAAGGTTTCACGATCAATATATCATTCGCTGACCATGACCTTCGAAGCTAAGGATGACCCCGAATGACGAAAACAATATCAGAAATGAATTCTACATACCGAAATCAGTAACATTAGAGATATTACACCTGTTTCTACTGCTACATTCGACCAAGTTATATAATAAATCGTTGATGTAACAAAGATTATGTCCCTGACCTTGACCATTGAAGGTAAAGATGGCCCTGAATGACGAAAACAATATCAGAAATGAATTCTACATACCGAAATCAGTAACATTAGAGATATTACACCTGTTTCTACGGCTACATTCGACCAAGTTATATAAGAAATCGTTGATGTAACAAAGATTATGTCCCTGACCTTGACCTTTGAAGGTCAAGATGACCTCGAATGAAGAAAACAATATCAGAAATGAATTCTACATACCGAAATCAGTAAGATTAGAGATATTACACCTGTTTCTACTGCTATATTTGGCCAATTTATAATTCGACATTGTTGATGCAACAAAATGTCCTTGACCATGACCTTTGAAGCTAAAGATGACCTCGAATGACCTAAACAATGTGAGAAATGAATTCTACACACCGAAATCAATATCATTAGAGGTATTACACGTGCATATATTGTAAGAAACAAAAAAGTTGAATTTTCCAATATGGCCGACGGCGGCCATATTGGATTTGTCCATAGCGTCATTCGTGGCGTCATCGCCGAGAAGCACCTCGGTGATTTTTCATGTCCAGGGACCCACTGACTAAGTGGAAGTGAGAAACTCCCCCAACACCATTTTGCAAACGGGTCCTCAGGCCACATAAAGGATTACATGCGACGATCCGCCAAGGACAAAGCGAGAGCAGAGGCGCGTTTACAGTAAACGGGGCCCTAGGCGCAAACATTTTTGGGGCCCTTCTGAACTGTTTACCCTATCATGTGCAAAAACCTACTAAGTTGAACTTGAAGCCGTTTTTGTCACACACGCCTTTTAAGGTGCCAACAATGAATTTTTCTCGGCCTCTCATTATGAAGTCATTCTAGGCAGTTTTGTCAAAAAACAAAGTACGTTTTCTTTTGCAATGTCATAATCGCTTTCAATACCATGCATGTTTCAGTTTTGCCTCGGCCTCCGTCTCTTTTTTGGGGAAATTTTCACTGACGTTTTGAGCAAAATTGTTAAATAATTAAATAATTCAAATTCGACAAACATGGCCTTTAATTTGATCGTGCAGAAATTTGCTGGTGGCATTTATTCTTCGCAGAATTTATTATTTGTATATAGTTGCGTTGTTGTCAACTTATTTTGATAAACGAGAATTGATTGGAACTAATTCCAAGATATTGTCATTAGAGCTATCTTATTTCGTTTTGCAGCTCCAGAATATTAGCGACGTTTCATTGCGTCAGATTTTAATAAATATTTGATATTAATAAAATTTCAATTACTATTACTTACTGGTTATCAAAACTAATAAAAGTTTTAAACACCATAAAATGACGGAATTATCAGACTAAAGGTTTCCACACATAGGCCTAAACTGCAGCAGACGCTTATTTCTGCTTGTTGGTAATAAGTTTGATGTTATTTTACACAAAAATGAACTATTAGCCCAATTGCTGCCCATATGAACAAAGCAATTATAAATTACTAAATTAGACAAAATATACTTTTGCAATTACAATAATAATTACTTTTATGAAATTATCTGAATGCCAAGCTGTACAAAATATAAACAAATATATTTAAAATAATCTAAATTTTAAAATGTTATTTTTTATTATTGAAAAAAATATTTTCATTCGTTTGGGGGCCCCTTCAAGATTTGGGGGCCCTAGGCGCGCGCCTAATTCGCCTACTGGTAAACGCGCCTCTGAGCGAGAGAGGACCTCGTTGTTCGCTTCTTATCAGAAGCGACAACAAAACGTTGATAAACAGTTAACCCTGACTTCAGGTGCTTTAGTGACTATAGTTAGGCTTTCACTGATGCAGTTTCTCAAGGCAAAATCAGTAGTCGGGCAAGCATTGGAAATCAAGGATACGCTATTTGGTGGTGAATTTTTCTGCTGGCAAATTTTTGTATTCCGCAACACTTGCACCTACTGATAGTGTGTTTAGCTATTGTGTGCTCTTCATGAGACCTCGCAGACTTGGGGACAAAAACTATAACTATAAATATCATAAACATCTTATTTGAATTATGGGAATATGTAACACTACAATTGAGAATTGCGTTTATGGTCTTGACTCTTTAGCCTTAGGTTGTGGTCGTGGACAATGCGGTCTTGGTCTCGGTCTCGGTCTTGCATCACGCGGTCTTGGTCTCGGTCTTGGACCACGCGGTCTTGGTCTCGGTCTTGGTCTTGGACCACGCGGTCTTGGTCTCGGTCTTGGTCTTAGAATTTTGGTCTCGTGCACAACACTGCTCTGAGCTAACAGTTGGCATTGTAAGGCATCCTGGAAGTAGGTCTATGGCTACATACTACCGATGCTATATAAACTGGCGTAATAACACTTACAATTAACAACGCGTGCCTTTGCCTATTTGTTCATTTATGCATTAAAAACCATTTCGTGCATTCGTCTATATTCTTCCATTCGTCACGAACATTTTCTTGCATCCGTACATTTTCGCTTGGCTATCGCTGTGGATGTGCTTTCAAAGGATGTGAATTTCTCCCTCCTTTTAGAGGGATTCTGTCTTCTCCCCTTCGTTCGTTGACCTTTGAACTTTCTGTCTAATATAAAGTCACAAAATGTGTCCAACGACATTTTATTTCGTCTTTTTTCTCTTTGGAATAACTTCCGCAAAGAACTGATTTTGAATATGTGGCGCAATTCATCTGGTAAAGTACGTTTAACTGATTCTGAATCCATTGCCTTCTTCAAAGAGACAGGAACGGAGCGTAATGGATGGACGAAGTGAAGGAGGGAAGAAAGAAGGGAGGAATGGTGAAAGATATGGACGGATTGAGAGGGAGGGTCAGGTACGCAACTAGCGTTGGGCTGGAGGGCTAGCCTCCCAAACGAAGCTGAAGCACCCAAAATAAATCAAACCCCCAGCAAGCCCCACTATAGGCTTGTGCTACCGCACTCGCCATGCTCAAAGTTTAAGCCCCCCAACGAAAAGTCCTAGTTACGTTACTGTGGAGAGTGGGAGGCAAGAGAGGCGGGAAAAGACGGTAGATGATGATGATGATGATGATGATGATGATGATGATGATGACGACGACGACGACGACTATGATGATCATCATCATAACGACGACCGTTTCCTTGTCGCTGTTGTCTTCAAACTGCTGGCGTTTCTTTTATGAAGACCGTTAGCGTAATTTCGTGGCGTGAAACGACAGATAATCTCTGTGATCCATAAGAAAATGTAATACAGTTGCTAGTTCCGCTGCTCACGCTTCTCTCCCTCCTCTGTCCTTCGTCCTCCTCTCTTTCCTCCTTTTCTTCTCCTCCCTCTTCCTCTTCTTTCTTTCCTCCTCCTCCTCCTTCTCTTCCTCCACCTCTTCCTCCTCCTCTTAATGCTCCTCTTCGTTCCCTTCTTATCCCCTCCTCCTCTTCTTCTCCTGCTCTTTCTCTTCTACCTCCTTCTTTTCTCCTCCTCTTCTTCCTCCTCCTCCTTCTTTCTTCCTCCTCCTCCTCCTCCTCTTGCTCCTCCTCCTCCTCTTCCTCCTGCTCCTCCTGCTCCTCCTCCACCTTCTGTTCTTCTTCAGCCTGATCATTCTCCTCCTCCTCCTTCTTTTCTTATGCCCCTCCTCCTGCTTCTCCTGCCCCTTCTCTTCTTCCTCCTTCTTTTCTCCTCCTCCTTTCTCCTCTTATTCTTCATCCTCTTCTTCTTCCTCCTCCTCCTCCTTCTCATGCTCAAACTCCTGCTCCTCTTCCTCCTTCTGTTCTTTTCCAGCCTGATCCTCCTCCTCCTCCTATTCGTTGTCTACGGCTGTCGTGTACGGTCGCTTTGGTGGCAGGCGAGGAAAGAAACGACTCGAATATTAGATGATTCTGCATCAGCAACAGTCACCCCTCATTTAAACCTCCGTTCTCTCCAACCATCTATCACTCAATCCCTCATCGGATGAATAATGTATAGAAATTAAGTTGGGGTCCAATTTCTATAAATATTTTATATATGGGAAATGGATTCTGTCGTTAGGAAAAGAGGTTCGTGGCTAGGCATTCATTCGCTAGAGTCTCTGTTTGCTACTTTTGACAACGCGTCATTCGCTAGGTGGCAAATCGTCTACGCCACCCGTTGCTTTCATCGTTGACCCAAGCATTCAGTAGGTGGCGCTGTTATCTGTATGTCTTCATCTGCGAGTGTTTGGATGTCCGTCTGTATGTTTGTGAGCCGTGGTGCCACAGACTCCCCTGCCTCGGCGTCACAGAACCAAAACTTATGTGAGCATCGGCATCCTCACACAACTTTTTTGAAAACATTAATAATAAAAAAAATAATACAGTGATGTCGGATAGGCTATAATGTATAATTTCATCCACCTTAGGTATGTACTTGACTGAGTTTGAAGTTGGCTCACACAACTTCTAAACACTTTCCGGGTTTGTCCGCCTCCTTCACACGCTGAATCCATTAACTTAGTTTATAATTGGTTACCTCTTAGACTCGAACAAAATCCAATAGTTTAGAGTTTAGAAACAAAAATGTCATGGGTTTAGTATTTGGTTTATTTTTGAAGTATTTTCTGTTGAAGATTCAAATAGTAATTATTTATTTAATCTTATCGATTTTAGATTTATTGAAGTCAATTATAATTACAAATAAGTCGAAAAACGAAAAAAAATGATCAATGAAATTTATCTGTGTGACCTATGACCTGTTATATTTAAATTCCTATTGAATGAATGAACAAAGAAAGAGGAAAAGAAAAACTGCGAAAATGTTTGCAAGAAAGAATTAATGAATGGAAAAAGAATAAAACAAAGAATAAAACAGGAATGAATGGAAGAAAGAAAGAAAGAAAGAAAAAATAACTGAGAAATGAATGAAAGCATAAAGGGAAAGAGTACATTATATAATAATCTTCGTTTATTAATTAAGTCAAACCGACACATCGCAGCATGATTACAATTCATAGTCTGAACGGATGATCACAAGTTATTGCGGGAGTCGAATTTAACTGTTTGTCGGCCAATCAAGGCGCCCATCACGTCCTACTACTCATTTTACTCAACGCAATTGGCGAATGAATGACTGAAAAGAGTCGACCTTTGGGAGGGTAGTGGGAAGCGATACCGCGACCGTGCTGATCTTCTGCTCTTCGTGCCAGAGTGTTACCATTACCCCAAACTCCCTCCGGCATTGGAAAGAACGGAAAAAAGAGACAGAGAAAGAAAGAATGAGTGAATTAAATCGGTTCAGCCTGCTGGTGCTGCTGCTGCTGCAGCTACTTCTGCAGAATTTCTTGCGCTGCGGCGCCGCCAATAATTCAATAATGTATGACGAACGATGGAGATAAAGGCGCCACGATAATATATTCGAGGCTCTAGGAGCTTTGGCATACATACGCACGTATCGCATACAAGCGCTTCCTCAAGACTACCTCCTCTTCCATTCTGCCTCCCTCCATCGATCTTGATGCCCTCCTCCTCCTCCTCCTCCTCTTCCTCCTCCTCCTCGTCCTCCTCGTCCTCCTCCTCCTCGTCCTCCTACTCCTCCTGTTTCGTCTTTCGCACGTACTGGCGCTAGAGCCCCGTAACGCAGCCAATATTGTGAATGAGCAAACAGGCCAACCAACCATCATGCACCGGCCGGATGCACGTTGCTGCCCCCACCTGACAAACAATGGCACTGGAATCACCTGTCCCTCGTATTGTGTATCCTCCGTTCATATATTCATGCATCCAACCATCCGTTTAACTATTCATTCAATCAGTCATGCATTAATTTGCCTATTCATCCATTTATCCATTTACCTATTTATCCGCGTATCCATTTCACCATTCAATTCCAGCTGCTTTTGCGGTTCAAAACACACACACACGCACACACACACACACACACACACACACACACACACACACACACACACACACACACACACACACACACACACACACACACACACACACACACACACACACACACACACACACACACACATGTACACACGCACACACACACACGCGACATTAATGTCGCATAAATATTGTATACATACGTATAGTACATATAAACACAGGCGTACAATATGCTGTGTGCATTTGCATCGATGACGACCAAAGTTGAAGATCAATTGGGCTTCAAACCGTTGACTGGCCCGGTTTACAGCTTTGCGTTAAAAAAGCGCTGGTAAAAACACCCCGTCTGGAATATTCTATAGTATAATAAGTAACGGAAAGTTCAGTGACAAGTGCACTTCAGAGTCTAAAAAATTCTCTTATCGTGCGAATCTAAACGTTTTAAACTCAAACTTTCAGCTTAGCGCACGACAGACTACCTTCGTGTTCTCTTAACAATGCATATTGGACCGCCTTTTATAGGCTCTTTCCCACAAAGACAACGCAACAGATGAAACCAGGGTTGCCAGATTTCGAAAGTGCTTAGTCGCCGAATCACGTCAGAAAGTAGCCAAAAAGTCGCAAGATGAACAGCTAACTGAAAACATTAATAAATTGTTGCTAGGTACAGTAATATACCTACTTCAATGGTTTCGTCAGTCATGTCACAAGGCACGTGATGAACCATTGGCCTAAATATTTAGATGGCGGATAGTTTAGTGCATACCGTAGGCCCTACACTAGTTCGCTCTCTTACTCAGTATAGACCATATATCTATAATGAAGTAAGCAACACCACATAAGACTAGTAGGTAGTCACAGTAACCTACTGCGGTCAATTTAGGCCTATGAGAATTCATAATGTCACCGTAGCGACCGCGGGACAAAAAGTAGCCCAAATATCGCGAGGACGAAATTTTCAGTCGCGAGCGCATTGAAAAGTAACCCAACTTGCGCTTTTCGCTACGACCTGGCAACCATAGATGAAACTAGTCTAAACTAGTCCGCGACTTATAACAGCGCTTCGCGCGAGCATCTATGTAATAAGTTACGCGCCAGCCGACGTCATACCAGCGTTTGAGGCGTGGCAGCTAGACGCATCCAGCTAGTCTAGGCACGTGATCACTGCGTGTCAGCTAGGCGCACCAAGTAACCGTTAATGCGTGATCAACGTTTGCAAAAGACGTAAACAACTCGGTGTAACGTCGAATAAATTTCCAATACATATGGGCTTAAAACTTGCCGATCAATCAACATTATTACGTTCACCTTGTGTGAGCGTCTGCATGAATTAGATGTGACATGGCACTGTTGTATATTCATAGCGTGCCAGCAGGAAGACATTCTGCAGGGTGTCTACTGTCGAACATTAAACACGATCACCGTTGCTATGGTTATTAAAACTAGAGATCTCTTTATGTTCTTCCATCTCCTCGCGCTTCTTAGTTTCTTCTTCCTCTTTTTCTTCCTCTTCCATCTCCTCCTTTTCTTTTCCTCCTATTCTTTCTCCTCTTTATCTTCTTCTTTCTTCTTCTCCTTTTCCTTTCCTTCTATTCCTCCTCCTCTTTTTTTTCCTCTTCCATCTGTTCGTTTTCTTTTCCTCCAATTCCTCCTCTTTTTCTTCTTATTCCTTCTGCTCCATTTTTTCCCCAGATTCCTCCTTCTCTTTTTCTTCTTCTTTTATTTTTGCTCCTATTCCTCCAGTTCCTGTTCTTCTTCTCCTCCTCCTTCCTCTCCTCCTCCTCCTCCTCCTCCTCCTCCTCCTGCTCAGTTACAGGAAATCCAGTGCACCTTTGCACTCTTGTAACTCGGTCGCCGTTGTTGCTGCAATGATTTCTCGGCCTTATTTGGACGTCTCAGTATCTGCCTCCACCCCTTCCTCAGTCCCTTCCTTGCCTCCTCCCCTCCAGGCGCTGGTGCGGCTGCGTTTTTCTGACGACAACGACGGACATTAGCGCCAATTGGCTCAGCCTCTGTAGCCTCTGCAGGCTCCGCCGCGTCAGCCGTCGTCGGCCGAGACAGTAAGACAGAAAGAGACAGAGAATAGAGACAGAGGAAGAGACAGAGACAGACAGAGACAGAGACAGACAGACAGAGAGTCAGCACCATTTGCATCGAGATCGCATTAAAATGCGGCGTCGCTCGCCTGAGAAACAGAGGCGACACAGAGAGGCCCAAGAAAATCAATTCGTTCGCTGCCCGGACTATGGTCGTCTTATGCCGCCTCTCTTCCTCACCCCTACTCTATCTGTCTCCCTGTTTCTGTGCCTCTCTGCCTTAATCCCTGCCTTCCTTTTCCTCTACCCATCCGTCACCTCTCTTCTACCTCTCTCTGTCTCCCTCCCTCTGCCGCTTCCTCTTCCTCTCTTTCTCTGCCCTCTCCTCTCCGTCTCCCCCTCTCCCTTTGTCTCTCTCTTTTTGTCTCTCTCTCTCTGTTTCTATTTGTCCTAGCCTTCCCTTGAACGACCTCGCAATGGTGTCATACGTCGCTCGTTGATCGACTCGCCTGGCTGCTGCTGCTGCCGTTGCTGCTGCTGCTGTTCCCTAAACCGGAAACTGAGTCGACGCTTCGACGGGACGATAGATGTCGCTTAGCGCTCAACCACCGTCCGCTGGTTCTTTGTTCGCGACAAGACGCTGGTTCTCTGCCATCGATGGCCGTACGCTGGCTGCTTGGTTCTCATCATAAGAGACGGTTCCAGATATGAAGCATCCGAGAGCTCCTCCTGCAGCAGCAACAGCAGCAGCAGCAGCAGCAGGAAGCAGGTGACGACCATCTCAGATGCAGTGGGTCATCTGACGAGCCAAGTCTAAGCAGGTAGGCGCAGACAACAGATGAATCTTGTCGATATCCGAACAGTTCGATTGGCGCTATACAAATTGATTTATTGAATGAGATCGAGTGAATGATTGACATTTATCGATTGTCAAAGAGACAGACAGACAGGTAGACGGAGTGATTGCTTGGTTTATTGCTTGGTTGATTGCTTTATTGATTGATTGATTGCTTGATTGATTGTTTGATTGATTGATCGTTTGATTGATTGATTGATTGATTGATTGATCGCTTGATTGATTGATTGATTGATTGCTTGTTTGATTGATTGATTGATTGCTTGATTGATTGATTGATTGATTGATTGATTGATTGATTGATTGATTGATTGATTGATTGATTGATTGATTGATTGATTGATTGATTGATTGATTGATTGATTGATTGATTGATTGATTGATTGATACTGACATTTGCCCACAGTCAACACCTATAAAAACCTGGTTTTGATGTTTTGGCGATTCTGGATTGGCTTAACCGTGCTTTTGTCCCTTATTCATTGTCACTATTAGCATATGAACTCACCTATTCCGCAATTTCGGTTCGAAAGCCAAGAGCCTCGTAAAAGCGTCGCAAAAACATATAAAAGTAAGTGAGTAGTTGGATCTGACAAGCCACGTTCATTACTTTGTATAAAACGGTTACGTATTTGAAAGAGATTGTAAGACGGGAGAGACAGAAGCAGGCAGAGACAGAGACAGAGAGAAAGAGAGAGAGACAGACAGACTGAGAGATGGTGAAATGACGAGAGGTAGCCAAGATCTTAAAGGTATGGAGTTGGGAACATTTCAAATTTTCTGTCCTCTTTCTTCCTGGATATCTGACCTATTTTCTCCTTCCAAGACTTGGCTGATTCGTGGCTCGAGACATAACGCCAAGTGGTTTAGCCTTGCAAGAACAACAACACACAGTAATGATAATAATAATGATACTCATAATTAATTATACGATATTGATAATGACGACAATAATGACGACGACGACGATGATGATGATGATGACGATGATGATGATGATGATGATGATGATGATGATGATAATGATAATAATGACGACGATAATAATAATAGCAATAATAACAAATTAATCATAATAATAAGAGTAATACTAGTTGTAGTAGTAGTAGTAGTAGTAGTAGTAGTAGTAGTAGTAGTAGTAGTAGTAGTAGTAGTAGTAGCAGCAGCAGCAGCAGCAGCAGCAGCAGCAGCAGCAGCAGCAGCAGCAGCAGGAATAACAGTACTGGTAGTTGTGGTAGTAGCAGTGGCGTAGCCAGAGCTTCCCAAAAATTACGCAGATTCCAACCTCTCTGAGGGGAGGGGTCTGGGAAGGGGCTGTAAGGAACTTTTTATTTGGGGGTTTGTAATGGTGCATTTTGGAGACCATCTGTTTGGTTAAAAGTAATAACATTTTACATCAGTTCTTTGGGAAATTATATAATTTCATAATTATATCTTGCGAGGCGAAAAACTTCCTCATTCGTGCCTGAACAGTGAACACCCATGGCAATCCTATTACTATTTACCAAGACCAAAAAACCAGACAAAGATAATTAATTATACGAGACGAAGATACAACCGATTATCATTTGCGGTCATCTGCCTCTAGTCTACGGGTCGGAATGTTGGCCAGTGAGAAAGCAAGACAAAAAAGAATTATTACAGCAGAAATTAGTTTACTGCGGAAGATCGCAGGGATTTAAAGACTTCAGAAAATAAGAAACGCTGGCATTAGATCGAATCAACTCTGCTACACAAAGTCGTTCAACGAAGACTCCGATGGTTTCGACATAGAGAGAGAATGAGTTGACCGAATGCACACTGCACTGCACTACATGCAAGATTCGAAGGAAAAGACACTAAGGCAGAGCCAGACAACGCTGGATAAACCATATAAATGAGGATAAAACATCACTTTGACTCACACTAAGGGAAACAATGGACTTGACAAATGACCGAGGAAAATGGAGATCATTTATTCGTACCCATCGCCACCAAATGGCTGGCGTCAGAAACTGATGATGGTGATGGTGATGATGATGATGATGATGATGATGATCCAATGCAGATACATGGCGACAGGCTTCTGACAATTTCAGTATGATGTACAAACATAATTATCAAGCAATAAAATAGCAAAAATTACAACCACATCTGAGATCACTTACAAGGTTACCACACATTTGAAGATTTCACATGGACTGACTCTCCCTTCCTCCCTACAATCCATTTCGCTCTCTTCCTCCCTTTCCTCCATTTCGCTCTCTTCCTCCCTTTCCTCCATTTTGCTCTCATCCTCCCTTTCCTCCATTTCGCTCTCTTCCTTCTTACCCTCCATTTCGCTCTCTTCCTCCCTTTCCTCCATTTCACTCTCTTCCTCCCTTTCCTCCATTTCGCTCTCTTCCTCCCTACCCTCCATTTCGCTTTCTTCCTCCCTACCCTCCATTTCTCTTCTCTTCCTCCCTTTCCTCCATTTCGCTCTCTTCCTCCCTTTCGTCCATTTCGCTCTCTTCCTCCCTTTCCTCCATTCGCTCTCTTCCTCCCTTTCCTCCATTCGCTCTTTACCTCCCTACCCTTCATTTGCTCTCTTCCTCCCTACCCTCCATTTCGCTCTCTTCCACCCTTTCCATCCATTTCGCTCTGTTCCTCCCTTTCCTCCATTCGCTCTGTTCCTCCCTTTCCTCCATTCGCTCTCTTCCTCCCTACCCTCCATTTGCTCTCTTCCTCCCTTTCATCCATTTCGCTCTCTTCCTCCCTTTCCTCCATTCGCTCCCTTCCTCCCTATCCTCCATTCGCTCTGTTCCTCCCTTCCTTCATTCGCTCTCTTCCTCCCTATCCTCCATTCGCTCTGTTCCTCCCTTCCTTCATTCGCTCTGTTCCTCCCTTTTCTTCATTCGCTCTCTTCCTCCCTACCCTTCATTTGCTCTCTTCTTCCTCCCTACCCTCCATTTCGCTCTCTTCCACCCTTTCCATCCATTTCGCTCTGTTCCCTCCCTTTCCTCCATTTCCTCTGTTCCTCCCTTTCCTCCATTCGCTCTCTTCCTCCCTACCCTCCATTTGCTCTCTTCCTCCCTACCATCCATTTCGCTCTCTTCCTCCCTTTCCTCCATTCGCTCCCTTCCTCCCTATCCTCCATTCGCTCTGTTCCTCCCTTCCTTCATTCGCTCTCTTCCTCCCTATCCTCCATTCGCTCTGTTCCTCCCTTCCTTCATTCCTCTTCCTCCCTTTCTTCATTCGCTCTCTTTCCTCCCTACCCTTCATTTCGCTCTCTTCCTCCTTTCCTTCATTCGCTCTCTTCCTTTCTACCCTCCATTTCGCTCTCTTCCTCCCTTTCCTCCATTCGCTCCCTTCCTCCCTATCCTCCATTCGCTCTCTTCCTCCCTTTCCTCCATTCGCTCCCTTCCTCCCTATCCTCCATTCGCTCTCTTTTCCCTTTCATCCAATTACTCTCTTCGAGTCCGACCTCTGATAGCTGTTGCTCGAGGATTGTCGCAATACTTTCGCCAGTGGCGTCACGAGTTGGGATGAAAGCTGTAAATTGTTCTTTTACCATATTCCGAGAACCGGGGTTGTTACCGCCATCAACTTTGATAAGCAGACCGATTTCTTTTCTGTGCTACTGATGTCTGCGCTCATATCAAGCAATATAGTGTAGACTGTAGACTGTAGAACTTGCCCGCACGACATTCTGCGACAATACTGTCTCGAGTTTACTGACCATACAGGTGGATCAGCTCATTTTGAATCAACAGACTTATGTACTGGGCATTACGTGGAACATATGACATTAGCCTACGATGATTTAAACTACAGTACTGTCGGTCTGTGATCGAAATTTCAGAAGTGCCACGAAATTTCCAGAGTCATGAGTTAGAGTCCGCTAAGGAAAATGTTTTGCCGACCTCACAATAACAAAGTCTGCACAATAAAAATTAACGAATAAAAGTAATCCAGAATGTCAATAAGTAATCTAAACGGTTTGTAGTTTTTGAGAGCTGTTAAAATCTTCACGCAATTGCGTAATTGCGGTAGTGATAGTAGTAGTAGTAGTAGTAGTAGTAGTAGTAGTAGTAGTAGTAGTAGTAGTAGTAGTAGTAGTAGTAGTAGTAGTAGTAGTAGTAGTAGTAGTAGTAGTAGTAGTAGTAGTAGTAGTAGTAGTAGTAGTAGTAGTAGTAGTAGTAGTAGTAGTAGTAGTAGTAGTAGTAGTAGTAGTAGTAGTAGTAGTAGTAGTAGTAGTAGTAGTAGTAGTAGTAGTAGTAGTAGTAGTAGTAGTAGTAGTAGTAGTAGTAGTAGTAGTAGTTGTTGTTGTAGCTTGTTGCAGTTGTTGTTGTTGTTGTTGTTGTTGTTGTTGTTGTTGTTGTTGTTGTTGTTGTTGTTGTTGTTGTTGTTGTAGTAGTAGTTGTATTACTACTAATAATAATATTTACGATTTCAGTAATAATATTAGCAATAATAATAATAATTTTTATTTATTTCTGGACATTATTTTAAGAATCTGAGAGATAATAGGTACCTCGGTATAAAAAAATAACGTTAATAATAATAATACATAGGCCGTCGTATGTCTTTCATTGGTGGCGACAGACGCGAGACATCATTTCTTTTCCAGCGTCTGTCTGTTTGTGTCCAACGCTATAACTTGGTCGCATTCAACGGCACTTTTTCTGCAATTTTTCCTACATCCTGAGGGATCCTTGATACCTCGGGTAAAATACTAATAATAACAACAATAATAACAATAATAATTTTAATAATAATAATAATAACAATAATAGTATTAATAATAAATTTATAATAATAATAACAGCAATAATAATCTGAGATCATCTATTCTATAGTGCCTGTCATATGCACTTGATGTGTACTTACTGATTTGCGTTTTAATAGGAGTGGTAAATTCTTCTTCTTTTGGTTCTCTGTCTTGCTAGGCAGGTTCGTACGTCCAATTTCGCCATTCATCACGTTTTCTGGCTATATAATTACGTATGTAAATAATATTAGAAAGTTATGGAACAAATCTTTAATGATTGGACTCTATTATTCAGACTTGTGCATTTGATCCAGTCCGAATGCATGGGATGGATTCATTTTAAGTACATTCTCGATGAGTGTTGAGAATAAAGTCAGTCTCTCACAAGTCGTGGTTGAGAAAAGACTCCTACGTTCTGTGGCCTATCAGACGTGGTGGTAGTTCACAGTGAATCTGTAATAACGTTCAAGGCATCAGTGGATGGATATTAGCTGCTAAGCCAAGTCGGTCTGCCTGCCAAAGGCTAGTGGAAGTCCGCGCAAAGTCACGGGGGAAATCTAGGAGTCTGCAGACATAAGACGCGCTCCTGTTTCCGTTGCGCTTCGATGAATTCTGCTTGACGGATATTTTGCAGTGTTATACGAAGAGGCGCCATATAAAGCATTGATAGATGAATCACTAGCAGCCAAAGGTGGAACATCGCGTGAACCAGTGTGACCACTCCTTGGGATTTTTCCCCCCAAGATCTTGGGATTTTCGGGGATCGACTTGGGATCTGGGGATTTTATATGAAAATCTTGGTATTTGTTTACAGGTCTACAGACAAATTTTTACTGTACTTTTCAACAGTGGCAGCGAATCAGAGTAGAAAAACTTCGTCACTGAAAGACGTTTATTATTATTGTTACTTGCAAACATCGTAGCGTAGTTTTGTTAATTTAATGTTATGCTCCTTTTTTTTCTTTGCCAGTTCTTAGCTAGGCATTTTTGTGAATAATAATTATTGTGATTCTTAAAGCGCATTTAATATTTCAGCACAACTTTTCCTTTTCTGTAACTTGGAATTTTTTATACACTTTTGGCCAATCTTGGGATTTTTCTGGCAAGAGCTTGGGATTTAAGAAAATGGTGAATGGTCGCACTGGCGTGAACCAACATGAAAATAAATCAGCACCAAATGAAGCATCAAGATGAACAAGCATTTAATGAATCAGCACCATAGAAATCTGCACGGCAAGAATCATCACAACGTCAATCAACGCTAAAAATGAATCAACACCAAAATGAATCAGCACGAAAATTTTTTAGCACCAGAATGAATCAGCATAAAAAAGTGAATTAGCACCAAAATAAATCAGTAGGCTATAAAAAATGAATTAGCACCAGAATGAATCAGTACCAAAATGAATCAGTACCAAAATGAATTAGCACCAGAATGAATCAGCACCAAATTGAATCATCACCAAAATGTATAATCGAAAACGAAATAGCACCATCGAAATCTACACAAAAATAAACCAGCAACGATAACGACACAACACCAAGAATGATTCAGCGCTTTGGCGCCATGTGACTTGACACAATAGCATCGTATACGCGTTGTACAGCACTTGCACTAGGAGTCATCGCTTGCACGAGAGGCTTAAGCGAGCACCTACAGAAGTTCCAAGGAGCACGAAGCAAGCGCTGGCTGCAGCCGGCCATATTGACACGCCAGAAAGAACATCAATAAAATGTTAATGACGATAATAGACTCGATTCTAGAGAACTGGTTATTGAAGGCGCGGGCCACCAGCCATCGCGCGTAGCAGGCACACCCCACGCACTGCAACCCTCCCCTCTATCCACCCATTGTCCTGGCAGTCGGAAAATTCTCACCAGATTAGACTCGCAGATCGAGTCATGAGAGAGTTAGGGATATTAGACTCAGGAGTAGCAGCATTTCAGGACTTTTATCGGGCGCCGTTGAAAAAAAGACGATTCGCTTCGAGATTTGAGTGTCGATTATCGTTCGAGGAAGGCAGCCGCGGCTACTCAAGCGCTCGCTCGCTAGCCCGCCTGATCCACCGATATGCGACGTACATGCACACATACATATACACGTATATATACACACACACTGCAGAGTTGCGTAGCGGCGCGTTAAAGGCCTAATGCAGCCGATATTTTGACATAAAAATGTGAAGCTGCCGCTGCCTGGAGTCGGACAAACGCCGATACTAATATGCTAATACCAGTCTGCGAGTGAAATGCGCGCTTAAGAGAGGGGGAGAGAGGAAGAAAAACTGACAGATAGGCAGAACGAAAAAAGGAAAAAGGAGAGGGAGAGAGACAGAGGAAGGCAGCGAGGGAGGCAGGGAACTGTAGAGCGTGTACGAGGCGCGGCGTATGCATCTCGCATCCGTGGCAGCGGCGGCGGTGGCGAGGGCAGAGTGTGCGGCAGGGCGAGCGCTCGTCGGCGGAGGCGGCGTAGAGTCGTCTATTGATTTTGCATTTCTTGACGGTTACAGAGAGCCTTCGACCGAATTTTGTCGGATTTGAAAAAATAATCGTCTTCATCGGACGATAAGACGGAGGAAGAGAAGACGAAGAGGAAGACGACGTGGAGGAGGAATAGGCAGAGGAGGAAGTGGAGGTGGTGGTGAGGAGCAGCGATGGAAGAGACGAAGAGGAGAAGCTGAACAGGTAGGGCATGAAGAACATCCGTTTCAGTCGCTTAATTATGTTGATTTATTGTGGCTTATTAAAATTGCTCTACAGATATTGGCTGCGGGAGCTGGTGCTCTGGTGGTGCCGTGGTGCAGTGGATGCTTCGGCCGGTGTGTGCGCTGCCGGGACTTTTGTGTGTACACGCGATGCTTGGCTGCGGCTCCTCCTCTACGGCGTTTTGAAGGGTCTCTCTCTCTCTCTCTGGCCCAGTTTTATTTGTTTTACCTCCTCGCCAATTACTCTTTCTCCCTATTCTTTTTATTCTCTTTCTCTCCGTCTCTATAGCTTTCTCCTGTACATGCATATACTTGTTTCTAAGACTCTCTCGTTCGGAATTGTTCGATTGCTATTTCCATGACTGTGGTTGAGTCAAAATATCGCTTAACCCTGGAGCAACCCGTCCTAGAACTGCTACTTACCCTGGATCAGCCAATCCTAGAACTGCCGCAAGCGTATCGTAGTAAAAGCGTTCAATTGATGATGTAGGTAAGCAAAACCCTTGCAGTATATCTGAGATACGTAACACGACATGTCCTACTGTAACCTCTTATTGTCCTGACCTATTACTGACCGCTTCAGCGCCTCTATACTCTATTCGTAACGTATTTAAGCATTTGTAAAGCGCCTCTCGTAGGGTGAACCGTTCAGAAGCGCTCCCAGTGTGCTAAGCCCCGCGAAAAGAAACAGGTTTTGAGAAAAGCGAAGGAAGAAGAGAGACTAGACTGCCAGATAGAATTTTTAGAGCAAACAGAAGGAGAAAGAGCATTCCAAAGAGAGGGACCAATTGAAGCAAAGGAACGAGACTATTATCATGTCAGATGTGCATCTGCATGAAGCCATCATTTTCACAGCCGATGCAATATTGGCTTTCGGTAGATCTAGTGCAGCTATCCAACGATCTGTAGTTTATTGTATTGTATTGTATTGTATTGTATTGTATTGTATTGTATTGTATTATTGTATTGTATTGTATTGTATTGTATTTGTTAATTAATATAGCGCCGCACACAGCAGTGGCCATTCAGTAGCGCTCACAGTGCGAGAACCCCTAGAGAAGAAGAAGGTTTTGAGTAGGGAGAACTTGGAGAAGGCTAGGGAGTTTAGCATGAATGTGTGCAGTTTGTGTATGTGTTTTTGTGTGTGTGTGTGTGTGTGTGTGTGTGTGTGTGCGTGTGTGTGTGTGCGTGCATTGCATGTGTGTGTGTGTGTGTGTGTTCGTACGGGTGAGTTTAGCGCTTGAGTTTACATGCATCGTTATTCTTCTGATGAATGCTCTTTTCTGCACAACCCAGATATGTACGTATTCCTTTAGTATTTCAATATTCTGTACTGGAAACAAATACTTCACCTAGATGTCCATTTCTTGCTGGTTATAAAGACTTCGTAGCCTTGTGCAGGTCGCGATATAAGGGCTAAACTAATGACTGGTTTTGTCCTCATTCGTCGCTCTTTAAAGGTATTTCTTTTCCCCCGGGGCATTCCGTGCTGAGAGCGCCTCTGAATAGTTACCGGTATTCTGCTAGAGGCGCTTTTTAAATTATTAGATACTATAGGATGCGATATTATATATATATATATATATATATATGTATATATTTATATACGGGCACATATTTGGAAATGGGTGTACATATAAGTGTATATAATACATATGTCTGTGTGGAACTGTAGATGTATGAGGCATATACTGTATATATATATATATATATATATATATATATATATATATACATATATACATATATATATAATGTGTGTATAGTGTATGCTAGATCTAGCTTTCAACGAATACAGGTGTGCTTGTTTGCTTTTCTGGCTTAGATGCTCTACTTCGTCGACGTTCTTTGGCCCCAGCACTAAGCCACCATCATCACCGCCACCACAGGCTACGCACTTGTACCTCATGAACGACTGAGTCAAAGCAACTCGCAGCAGCAGCAGCATTCGGCAGGTGTCGCTGGTAGCACACAATGAATCACTCGACTGAAGAGGCTCCGGAGTTAGTTGCGCCACCTAGCGAATGCAGCGATAGCCACGCGGCTGAGGAGAACAGCGGCGTCATTTTGGACATGAGAGTGACGACTAAACGCGATGATGGGGAGGAGGGTGACAATGGACGCCCACAGGTGGAGAATGGGCGCCAAGAGGTAGAAAATGTGCGCCCGGCGGTGGAGAATGGGTGTCCTGTGGGGGCCTCCAGAGGGCGCCGGAAGCAGCGGAAACCAGTTCGTCTGCGACTCGATGAGATGGACCTTGAACTTCAGGAAAAGTTCTTTAACGAAATCTGTGAGAATAACGAGCCCTTGGTAAGAGGGGGCGCTGGAGAAGACGGAAAGCAGTCCAGTTGGAAGAGTCCAGCGGAGGAGGGACATGCGGAGGACGGGAGGAAGGAACTGACAGCCAATGCCAACGAAGGTGTTGGAGCAGCTGGAGTAGGACCTCCCGAGGAACAGTTTGTCTGTCACGAATGCGGTCACACGGAGACGACAAGAGCTGAATTCGGACGCCATCTATTGGAGACCCACGTCGTCAGCGCCGTTGAGAAACCGGGAGACAAGTATCCGACCAAGTACCACCGACTGGGCAGCGAGTTTCGAGAGGCCAGCTTCCAGTTCGGGCGGCATCTGACAAGGATCTCTGAGAAACAGCTGAACTCGGCGAATAAGGAAAAAGAACCTGTATCGGAAGACTCGGCGGAAGCGAGTATGTCGTCGAAAAAGGTCTCGGAACGTGAGATGGAACTATCTAGCGGCAGCAAGCACGGCGTCAAAATACACCACCAGCATCATCATCATCATCAGCATCAGCAACAACAGCAGCAGCAGCACCACAATAGCGGCAGCAGTCGGTACGGAGGATCCGCCGGAGGAACGTCCTCATCAACCAGTTCGAGATCTCCCGTTCAGCTGGATCTCTCGCCGCTTGACCTCATTGCTCCATCGCGCATTCATCCACCAGACAGTCTCCAACAGCAGCAACCGAGAGACAATCACCAACTGGGACAACCACCGCTTCCCATTCCACTCTCCCAGCCACCGAAACCCGTATCCATGATTTCCGCTGCATCGCTACCATCCGCGCTGTCGTTTGCCACCGCAGGCATCTGCATCAGCAGCACCGGCGGACTCCTCAGTTCCTCCTCCTCATCGATTTTCTCGTCGGCCCGTAACTCCATCAACTCCTCCGCCGGTGGAGACACTGAAGACTACTGCAACCGGTGCCAGAAGCACTTCTGCAACAAGTACTACCTTCGCAAGCACAAACAGGATGTTCACGGGGTCGGACCGGGCTCAGGGGGCATCTCCACCAATTCCCAGCAGACGATAGACAGCCTCATTCTTCCGCCGCCACCGCAGCCACCACTCTCATCCTCGGACGTCGGTGCCTCCACCAATTCTCTAGGCATCGACGTCGTCTCCAGTGCCCAGTCAGCCATTAGTCAGCGCCTGGCGACAACCCTGGCCAACCACTCGATGCTGCCCTTCTCCCCGATCATCACATCACTTCCGTTCGTTCTGCCGTTCCCCAGCGGACCAGTCTCCAACTCGATCATTCTCCAGCAGCCGCCGATCACCTCTTCGCCAAGTTTCCTCGGGACAACGGTGATCCCTGGCTTTCCGAGTCTCCCGAGTCTCATGTTCCTCAACCCGTTCGCCTCGCCTCTGACCATCCTCAAGACGGCGCCTCCGTTTCTTCAGGCAGCCAGCGACAACTCTAACTTCGCCTCGTCCTCCCTCAACACGCTGGCCGAACTGCAGAACATCGAGAATTCCGTTTCGGAGACCCACTCTTCGGCCAAGAACAGTATTCTGCCGACGACCGGCTTCAGCGGAGGAGGCGACCAGACGGCTCACTGCGAACTGTGCCGTAAGGAATTCTGCAATACCTACTTCCTGAAGGTGCACAAGCGCGAGAAGCACGGCATCCCTCTGGACGAAGGGGACGCTTCGCTGCTTTCGAAACGGCAGCAGGTCACGCTTGGGCTGCTCGACGGAGTCCGGTTCTCGGGGTCCGGTGAAGCGGAACCGGGCGAGAACCTCATCGTCAAGAATCCGACCCTGTCGCTGAAGCTGCCAGAGGATCCGTTCGCATCGCAGTCGGACCGTAGCGAAGACACGCTCTGTCGCCTCTGCAAGAAACAGCTGTCCAATCGCTACAGTCTGATGATGCATCTCCTGACGACTCACAGCATCAAACCGGAGGGTTTCGGTCTGGCGAGCGAGCTGCTGCAGCTGGACACGATGAACAGAGCAATGGCGGCAGCGGCAGCAGCGGCGGCGGCGGCAAGCAGCACTTCTTCCGATTCCAACAAACTGTCGGACCGTGTCGCCTGCGACATCTGCAACAAGGAAGTCTGCAACAAGTACTTCCTCAAAACGCACAAGATCAAGGTGCACGGACTCGACTCGAGTCTCGACGGGTTCCGTGACGGTCTGACCGTGGCGGCGGCGAACGAGACTCTGCTGCAGGACATTCGGCCTCTGCTGCACCTCGACCATCTGTCGCAGAAACACGAGGACATCGCCAAGACGTTCATGAACATCGCGGCCGAGATCGGACTGAAGAATGCCGTCAACGAACTGAAGCGAGAGCAGAAGAATCAACTCGACAAAGACCAACTGAGCCTCATGTCCGTGGATAAGTCCAGTCTCAAGATCTCCAGTCGCAAGGATTCCAGCAAGGAAGACCTCTCCACGGCGATCAGTCTGATTGCCAAGAACAGCTACAACATGGCTCAGCTGGAGCCTGCATGTCGAGAGAGCAAAGGCAAGGGCACGGGGCAGGGAAATCACCCGAGTTCAGCAGGTGCGGACTTATTCAAACATTGCTCTTCTGGGAAGCATTCAGGACACGAGAAATCCAAGCGATCGTGGTCTGGAAGCAAGCATTCGTCGAGGGAAGGCAAAGCAATTTCGAATAAGCCTTCTGAAGAAGTTCTTAAGAAGTCGGGAATCGATCCAGAAGCATACTGCGAGATCTGCAAGAAGGAGTTCTGCAGCAAGTACTTTCTCAAGACCCACAAGCACAAGACCCACGGCGTCAAGTCCGAGCCTGGCATGGAAGCCAAGCCAGCTTCGTCAACGCCTCTGCAAGGTTTTTCAGTAGCGGCAGTCGCTTCGGCTGCCATTGCCCAAAGCGTTGTGACGGCCGGTGCTGTGTTGGAGAGCGCAGTGGATCGGAGAAGCTCTGAGGTAGCCGAGAGCAGCGCCGGTCAGAAGTCGACGCGTGAGTTGTCGGGCAACGGAGCTAGGGTGACGTGCGAGGTATGTTCGAAGGCGCTGTGCAACAAATACTTTCTCAAGACGCACATGCTTAAGATCCACGGCTCAGTGGACGCTGCAGTATGCATGACAGCACCAGCAACAGCAACTCCAGGTGGTGGCACAGGAGGAGGAGGAGGAGGAGGAGGAAGAGTGAAGCCAGACTCAATTTCAGCCAAAGACTGCGTTTCAACGACAGATGTCGTCGCTACTTCCACAGAGTCCACTTCGTCATCGGAAGAGCCACCACCACCTCCTGCTCGTCCCTCTCCTCCTCATTCTCCTCCGCCTTCGCTCCCTCTGCTCGATTCAATTGCGAAGGACCATCCGGATCCAACTGAACCGAAGATAAAGGAGACTGACGACTCCATAGAACAAAGTGAAGCACTGTCCTCGCTCCGACTGACAACAGGTGATGCTGCTCAGGAGGTGATGCCCGCCGCATCTGTGGAGGATCCTCTGCCGTGCTCAGCATCAGCAGCAACAACCAGGGAACCAGACCAAGGATCAGACTCAGCCCTGACTGCGGAAACGACGGATGGACGGTGCCTCAGGGATTCAGAGGATGACGAGGTCCGTGCGAAGATGGATTGGATCCGGGAGCCTGACCTTCCTCAGCTTGACGCGTCCGATGGATTCCCTTCGCATCCGGAAAACCTTCAGCCGCCGAAGCTCGTCCGAGAAGAAGGAGTCTTCGATCCATTGGACTCGCCGCCAAAAATGGAAACGCTCACATGTCAGGACCAGTCACGTGGAACAACGGCAACTGGAAGCCAGTGCAGCGACATCCAAGTAGATTCTTCTGAGCACCATGGAAACGGGACCTTCCTCCAAGAAGGCAGCATTCACAGACCAACCGTTCAGTCAGTGGACATCTCAAGCGCCAACGAACCACCGACTCCAGACTGCAGCAGGGCATCAAGTGAGAACGGCGCTGCAATGCCCCACAGGCGTCGATCGCGCAGGAAGCGATGTCACGCGCCACCTGGTGACAAACCTAAGGACGAGACGAGCGGCAAGAGAATCAAACACGACGAAGACAAAGACAACGAAGCAAAGGAGGCGACGGAAGAGGAGGACGGAGGCCAGGGACCTCGCGGTGCCAAGGACAGTGGAGGTCAGGAAGAGGAAGATGCCACTCCGGAAATGGAAGTGGACAGGGAGCTGGAGACGCAACCTCCTCAACATCTCAAGGATTCACCGTCAACTACCATCGTCGCATCAGATGAGTGCGTTCCACACCAGTTGTCGGCGTGTTCCGACGTCGGTTCCGCTTCAGTGGAGCCCAGTATCGCAACGACGCCAACTTCCTGCTCCCCCTCCTCTTCCTCCTCCTCCGCCTGCTCCTCTGCATCCTCATCCTCATCCTCGTTCACTTCGTGCAACGTCTATCTGCCAAGTTCAGTTCAACAAATCCGGGAACCACTAGCGACATCACTCGCATGCACAGCAACCACATCCATAGACTGATCAAGACAAAGACACACATACACACACACACACATACACGCACACACACACACACACACACACACATCCACTCACACACACACACACACACATACACACACATACACTGAGAGGAGTATTCCAGCTGACGATGTTAATCTGTCAATCAGACGAAGCGAAATCAAAATCGTGTAAATGTCAAAGTATTCAATCAATTTAATCGGCTCATATGTAGTCCTCCGTCGTCGTTGCAATTGTTCAGCTGTCTGCAAAGAATCCAATATCAGCCTACGATAAAAAAAAAGCCAGCAACACGCCTATTCCAAGGAACGAACGAATGAACGAACGCTTTGTAACCTACGCGATGATATGCTCGTAGGCCACTGTGGCTGAAATGTAGGAATTCAAAAGAAGGATTTCGAGTCATTTGTACATGGGTATGAAACATCGGCGAAAACTAGGTCACAGATTTCTATAGTTATACGGTTGAGTTGCCGAGCGCACAGTATAAGCCAGCGTATCACTTGGACTGCATTCCTTTGCATCGAAGCGTTAGAGCGCGTGCGTGAAACTCGATGGGGTTGTGGGACTATGTAGACGCATGATCAAATGGGGCCAAAGTCAGGGTTGTAAGCGATTACCAGTTTGCAGTTCAAAGATGCAAAATGGTCCAGAGTTACCTATGAGATGCGCCAACACGTTGTTATTGTTATTCCGTTACAAGCAACTTTTATTTGAACATGTATTAGCCTAATTCTTATCGTGTACATTTGGGAATCACATGAATCATTCAGGCTCTTCGAATTACTCGTATTTCGAAACCTCTGACTTTACAAATTTCCTCATAATTATGTGAATCGGCCGCAATCAAATGTTTCCACTGCATTAGGAAATGGAAAAGTATTCAACGTGAATATTATTCGAGTCAGTCAAAAAACTATAAATCAAATGCAGCATTTTCGCTTAAAGATTATAATTTTCTTCTAGATATTTTTTTCTATAGGAGATATAGTCCAAAAGTGGCTCTTTTTGCGGACTTGCTGGTCCAACTAGGGGGTGTCGCCTATTTTGTAAATGCCCTTAGGCAGGTCGAATCTGTGTAAGAAAACGTATGCACACTATCTACTGGTAAAACCTGCGCGATTGTACACACGATACGATGAATTCGATATTTTGTAATTCTGATAGTTATTTATCATTAGCTGTGACGTTACAATCGATAAATGATTGATTTCTGTCGTACTTTTCGAATTAAAGTTGGTGTTGAAGATGGAGCGTGTTTTTATGTGTCAGCTGTCAGACTGTGGACCAGCCGGCCAGAAGAGTACTGAGGCCACAGAGGCGCTCACAATCCTCAATTCTAACTGCACTGCTAATTTATTACGTAAAACACTGGAAAGATTTATAACAGGCGTTATATAAATTTCAGACACATTTAAGTTATCATGGTGTGTACAAATCGTCTGCCAAGCTTACTATTGAGCCCAAAACCGTCAAATACTGTAGGCCTACTCATGCTTTCCTTCAATGGCCTCAATAACTTCTGAGGGCGTTCAAAAAGGACGTCCTCAAAAAGCCTACTGCTTTTCCTCTCCCCCGTCTTGTCCGTGTGTGGTATCACCATCGCTCAACCTCTCTCGTACATCCACACTCTAGCAGCGTACGAAGGCTTAGATCAGGGTACGCGGTTGACCTTGCAGCAGAGATGGGTAACTATTCGATTAGATATTTAGATAAACAGCTCATTCTAATTCTAATCGATTCAGGCGACAGCTAATCGATTAGAATTAGAATTAGGATCAGGAGGCTTCTGATTCTAATTCTAATTGATTAGCATTTTTTAGCCAATTCTAATCGATTAGAATATTTGAAATTATTTTAAGAACGAGTTACTGCCGTGTCAAACTACTTGATTCAGTCTATGCGACCAATTTCTGACGTGGAAAATGAAGGCGTCGTAAATCTAATGAGAGTTGCATCTCCACCATATCCTAACCCAACAAGGAAACCATGCAAGCTAAAGAGACTACAGTAATTTGCTGCTGTAACTTGCTGCGCTTTGATTAAAATGTGACAAATTGATGCAGCAAATACATGTATATAAATTATGGAAATCTAATTCTAACTAACATAACATATGTTTTGATTGCTCCCAAACAAAAAATACAATAACATACGATCAAATTTCAGATTAATACTAAGTTGGGATACAAAGGGGAACCTAAATGGACCAGAGTTCCGCTAATCAGGGCCACCTATGTAACAATAGTGCTGTTAGGTGGAGGATGATAACATAATGGTTAGAAGTGGGAGCGAATTAAGTATCAAACTGAAATGATAGCATAATTAGCATTCTCTAATGCTAAAAGGTTTTAAATAAGCAAACAGAACATTAAAGGTAGTTATATATTGATAAATTTAAAGTGAGTAGGTAGGCACGCAAAAGTTTGTAAATATGGAGATGAAACAGGCTATGGATATCGACAGGAAGACTGTTCCAAACAGTTGGACCAGCTATTTTAATACAGAATTTTCGGGTGTTAGTGTAAGCAAAGATCAGTCTATTATTGGAGACTGTTCCAGTACTGTAAGAATGAGTGGTCGAACCGGTTTTAAATTAGTCAGCAAAGGTGTCAGGTAATAAGTCATGCTTATAGCGAAACATGAATTCAACACTTTGCAATATTCTAATCTGATCTAATATTGGAATGCCGTGGAGGAGGAAAGTTTGAGCAGTATGAAACGTGTAATCAGATTTAGTAATTAGTCGAACGGCTCTTTTCTGTAAGATAATGAAACGTGTAAGTCGCGAGGTGTTGTTCGAGGCCAGACTATGTTACAATATGCTAAGTACGGGTGGATTAATTAGTAACATAGATTAGTTAAAATGTGGATGGGTAGGTCTAATTTATATGAAATGCGCGATAAAATGCCCATATCTTTGGCCAATTTAATTGATATTTGAGAAATATGTTCTATCCATGTTTGATCGATAGCGACACCAAGAAAATGTACTTAGCTAATTGATTAGCTGCTGCTAATTCTGATTGTAATCGATTAGTTACAAGATTTTCTAGTTCTAGCAAATTTCAGTAGCTAATTCTAGTTCTAATCGATTAGCAATTTAACTAATCGTGCCCATCTCTGTCTTGCAGGGTCGATAGTGCTGTCCAGTAGAAGGACACTAATTAGATCTAACTCTGCTCAGACCTGTCTGCTGTCTGATTTTAAATGGTATTTAAGACACGGGTTGTACTGAAATGACTGTTTAAATATTTAGAAGGAACTCGCATACTTGGCATGACCCCTATGTCCACATTGTGGCGTATCTCTCCTTCCTCTCTTAGCCGACATCACTCTGCAGGGGACACAATATTCGTTCCTATATTTACCAGAATATCTGTATCCGTGCTCGTTCTTGTATTTGCTGTTGTCCGGAATAACTTGTATAAGCATGCAACTATTTGTCGGTGGCATTAAGCTTCGAAATTGTCTGTAAACTGGACCTGGTTTATACAGTCTGCAGAGGTACAGCCTCACCTACATTATGCAGCCCAAAAGACGCCACTCTACAGGTGCAGTGTTGAATCTGTTGATTCAAGGCTGATCACTCATCGTCGAAATTAGGTAAATGTTATAATTTCTTATCTTTCATATTGTAGCCTAACAGAAATTACTGGGTACAATGGATTATAGCCTATCTTACTTAATACCTAATAGTCCTGTTGTTACCGTTGCTGTTGAAGTCTAAAAACAAAAACCATGGTAAATGCTGAATCTCAGTTAATAATTGTTAAACGATGACATCTAGTCAACCGTGACCACGCCTTAGGCCAACAGCTAGTATGCCCCACTTTTCCCCTTTTGTCTAACAATGATTCGCTCCTTTAATTGACTAAGAATATCTTGAAACAACTACTTAATAGCTAACCGTAAATTTAACCCGACATAATTGGTCATGGATGATGTTATATTTACATTGCACTAAATCGCATAACTAATTTGACCTAGTAGTAAAGCTTTCTAGTCAACTCTGTAGCGCAGTCAAACAAAACAGAATCGGACAAAACCTCTATGGTAACTAATCTGCCCTCAGCCGTCTTCAACTTGGTGATACAGCTGCGGTATTCACTCGATAGAGCAGTGCTTCCAAACCTGGGTGCCACGGCACCAAAGGGTGTTGTGATCCTGCTCTTGGGTACCGTGGCTGGATGGCAGAATGGCAGACTGGCAGAGCCATAACATTTGTGTACAGATTTTCAGTCAAAAATGTGACGACTATTATTATCACTAATGGCATAGCCTCACATAGGTCTGTAATTATGTTTTAAAACCTAGAGCAGTGTATAAAATTAATAGTTGCAACTCTGCTGTTGAAAACGTCAGTAGATCTAAACCAAGGAACTAACTTAAAGACATAATTATAGATTAAATTAAGGCTAAAGGTCATGGGCGTAGCCAGGAAAATTTTTTGGAGGGATTTAAAGATTTCGGGAGGGGGAGGTTTCATTGGAGATGGTCGCAAAAGTTAAGTTTTTTGTATTTCGCATGTAAAAGCATATAAAAATTGTAACGAAACTTATTTGGGGGGGGGTTTGAACCCGTAAAGCTTCCCATTAAATACGCCCATGCTAGAGGTGCCCCTGATCTGCCGTCGCGTTAGTAAGGGTGCCGTGCTCTGAAAAAGATTGGAAACCACTGCGATAGAGCGTGTAGATCACAATAAAAAATGAGACTGCAGTTCACAGTGAGGTGTTTCCCACTTGGCTTAAACTTGCCCTCCCAGCTGGTGTTTTATATAACAACTGGGGTAAGTAAGGTTTGGCCTAGGAGTTAAAAACTTAAAATTAAAAGATTATTTACGTAATTCGCTCAGTTTAGCAGTTAGCTTCGTTTATTCAACACCTTTCAGTTGGTTTGCACGATCTGTAATCTTTGATTTAACTTCCAGTCTCTGTAATCTTTGATTTAACTTCCAGTCTCTGTAATCTTTGATTTAACTTCCGGTTTTCGACGGTGGCTTTGTCAAGTCTATGTTCGCTTAGTGTTGGATCAATTTAATTTACACGATAGCCTATCGCGGATGTTAGCTGGAAGAAAAAGACAGCCCATGGAGTTGGGAGTTTCATTTGTACGACGAAAATTCATGTAAAAAGAAGTGCAAGATAAAGGACAAAGTATCCAGCGTTGTTTGTGGGACAACGCTTGCTGACCAGAATCCCAGCAATCTGATAGCTCATCGACAGCGGATGCACAAAGATGCCTAAGAAATATACGCGTATAATACGGTATTTATCAAAAGCCAAAAACAAAACTAAAGTTACACGTAGCACGAAACGTGAAATGTAGAGCATTTTCCCCTTATAAGTGGAAAACTGCCGAGCGACGAAATCGAATGCAAAAGTCGTTAGAAACTATAGGCCTATATATATAGAGGCCTTCTGAAACTTAACAAGCAAATTGGAAATCGATCGTTTTCTATAGTCCCCGATTATTCAACCATTAGAGCTGATTGTTTCATCGTCCTAAATGAAAAAATGGGTGACTAACTGGGAACGCTGAAACACTAGATTACCAAGCATTTTATGACATGTTGCAACATATTAAAATTGCAATAGGGCCTACAACTGAAATTTAGTCTATATAACAAATCGGAGTTGACTAAAAACTGTTCGTGTTTTTGCACTGATATATGAGAGCTGAATTAGAATTTGGCCTCATTTTTACTTCAGAACTGGAATTTCAACTGAAATTAATTCAGAACTGGAATTAGAACTTAAATTATTTTAGACCTGAAATTATAACTGAAATATGGATTATTTTCAGAATGGGAATAGAAATAGAATTGAAATTTGATCATTTGAACTGAATCAGAATGAAAATGTGAAATTCCTTTAAAACTGAAATATCACAAGCTGGGTCCCTGCGTTTAGTAAATTTGAGTAACTCTTTAGAAGATTTCAATTTAGCAATTACGAGTGGACGCTTGTGAATCATGACATTGTCCGTCGAACACCGAAATCCATATGGGCGAGATCGTCCTATGCATTTCAACAGGCAAAAGGTAAATCGAGCGAAGTCCAAATCCGATATTTAGGTCGCAAGTGTGAATTGCCATCATAGATAAAACATTCGGCCGATCGGACAGCTTTATTCGAATCTGCATCATGTTTCGTTGACGCCTTTATCGTGTGCCGTTTGTCAATCCGTTGCGAGTGCTGTGCAATTCGTATTGATTTCTAGTGGTACGTGGGTGATGTGGAAGGCAGGCCAGTCAGCCTGGTGGCCAAACTCCATGCATTGCTCCGCATTCCACCCCATTCTAATCGTCACCTACAGGGATTGTCGTAATTCCGACATTCGCCTCTAACACGTCTGCACGTCAGTTGCGTACTTTTGATATATTGCTCTGCTTTGATCTATTGCGTCAGAATTGAAGCCCAATATAACTGTCAGATGTAATAGGATGTAACGTAATCAATTAGAGAAATAATCAAATCAAAAGACGTATAATCAGAATATGTTCTTCTGGCAAAGTCTCTTGTGTTTCAATTATTACTGTCACTTTCTCCACTGCCGTCACTACCAGCATTTTCATGCACCACTGCCGTCATTACCGTCGTGTTCATGATCCACTGCCGTCATTACCGTCGTTCGTTTTCATGTTCCACTGCCGTCGTTACCGTCGTCTTCGTGTTCCACTGCCGCCATTACCGTCGTTTTCATGTTGTACTGCCGTCATTACCGTCGTTTTCATGTTGTACTGCCGTCGTTACCGTCGTCTTCGTGTTCCACTGCCGTCGTTACCGTCGTCTTCATGTTCCACTGCCGTTGTTACCGTCGTCTTCATGTTCCACCGCCGTAATGACCGTCATTTCCTGTTCCATTCTCGCCACTGCCTTCAAACTAAAAATCCTTACACCTGCCATTCTAAATTCGCTGTTAACTCTTCAAGATTGATTCAAAATTAACTAGAACACACGAAGAACATCGAACGGTTAAAATATGAAACATGGCTGTGTAATTTATTTATCATTTTATTTGTGAAGGCGTTCTACACTCCTTTATATCACCAACGTCAGCGGAAGAAAACCTTGATAAGTAAACTGTAAGGAGAACTTGATATAGTAAAAATACACAGACTTATACGCAAATACAGAGAACTGCGGAATGGGAATTTGAAGTAGGTAGACCGACAGTGACAAAAACACATGCAGGCAAACACAACCATAGACAGGTAAGCATACAAACGGATGCTCATAAAGAAAGATACCCGTCGATTTTAAGAAACTGTATACGATATTGCAACAAATGCACCAGTTGCTTTCTATTAGTGAGGGCTGTTATAGACCGAAAATTTAAGCGGATGGGGACCGGTTGGACAAAAGCAGCAAACTTTCTGTGTACTTAGGTTTGGTCATATGGTAATGGTTTTTGGTAGGATCCACGCGATCCGACTGCGGGGTCACCCCTCAAAAATGCATTTTTAACCAAGATGACCGCCAATAATGGCGCCAACACAGAAAACAGTATATATCAGATTATAACTTATAAGCAAGCTACAAAAACAAACGAGGTATCAAATTTAACATTAACAAGGTCAAGGAATCGATTTATTGTAGTGGCAATAGTGTCCGAATGTTACTATCCAAGATGGCGTCCAATATGGCCGCCAACACACAAAAATATGTATATATCAGGATAATCAGGTCAGAGGTAAGCTACAATAGCAAATGAAGTGTCGAATATAATAAAATTATTTGCAAGGCCAAGGGATCGATTTATCGTACTGGCAATAGTGTCCGAATGTTACTATCCAAGATGGCGTCCAATTTAGAGGTCACGAGTGCTGAGTTACGAATGCTCAATTTAATCGCGCCAAAAACGTGCGTGCTCGATCCTGTACCCAGTCTTGAAGCTGGATGGGCTGGATTCAAGCGATTAAGCAAATTACCGCCTGATTGCAAATGTGACATTTTCTTCTAAGGTTCTGGAATGTATTGTTGCTGTTGTTTATCCAGATATAAATGGTTTGCTTTCCTCCCAGCAGTCTGGCTTTAGGAAGAATCACTCTATGAAGACTCTCCAAAACGCCTCAGGACTGTATGACCTCTATGGCGCCATAGATGTCGGACATCTCTCTCTCTCTCTCTCTCTCTCTCTCTCTCTCTCTCTCTCTCTCTCTCTCTCTCTCTCTCTCTCCTGACCATCTTCGATGTCAACTCAGCTTTGACTCTCTTGGCCATAATAAGTTTTACTCATTCAACGCCTTACTGCTTCTTTTGGGCTGACAGACAAACCGCTAGAGTGGCTTCGATCCTTTCTGTCAGAGCGCACTAATCGTGTAGTCTTTGGCTCCTGTAGGTCCAGCTGGGTTCTAGCCCCTTTTGGTGTCCCATAGGTTTTAGTGCTGGGCCCAATGCTTTGTATTATCTAATCGTCTGGTATTGGGGTCTTGCTGGCGTCATGTGGGCTTGTGCACCAGCTAGGCTATATGCTGACGATGTGCAGACCTACACCCATTGCCACCCCAATTGCGGTGTGGATTGCCGTTCAGCAGATGTGCCAAGCTATGGATGCCCTTGCACTTCGTTAGCATCCAATCACCTGCTTCTAAACGCCTCTAAGAATCAATTCATTTGTTTGGGTTGTGGTAAACAGCTGGCGAGCATTGACCGATGCCTGGTTTCGGAAAAGTTCCCACATGTCACCTTATTGGATTCGGTCCGGGACTTGAGGTAACTTTGGATCAAGACCTTTGTTTTTCTCAGCACATAAATGAGCTCGCACTTAGCTGCTATTATCATCTACGTCAATTGAGGGTTATTTCTCGCTCCCTATCCCGTGACGCTGCTGTGATCCTTATCCATGCTCTTGTTACTAGGAGATTGGATCACTGCAGTTTG
Organism: Aporrectodea caliginosa; assembly: GCA_020284085.1. Classification (NCBI taxonomy): domain Eukaryota; kingdom Metazoa; phylum Annelida; class Clitellata; order Crassiclitellata; family Lumbricidae; genus Aporrectodea; species Aporrectodea caliginosa. The sequence goes on along the minus strand of JACEVL010000006.1, from coordinate 760,030 downwards.
ATCCTGGTGGGTTTGCCACAGAGCCACTTGGACTAATTGGGCGCCGTGACAGGTTTTTCGTTCAGCTGCTCGTCTTGGAGGGGTTTTTCTAAATATGCTCCTGTTTCTGTGTTATATGTGAGATGTATTGTACTGGCTCTTTGTCCCACAACGCATCTCTAATAGGGTTGCTGTTTTGGCCTGGCGGTGCATCCTTGGCTGTGCCTCGGCCTATCGGAGTGATCTTTGTCGTCCGCTTTCTGATACAGCTGCAGCCGTCGAGTCTTCCGATCTTCTGCTGAGAGAACTCTTAGTCCCTCGGGCTCGCTCCTCAATTAGGCAGCACCGTGCCTTCTCAATGGTTGGACCTTTCATCTAGAATGGTCTACCATTAGAGTATCGTCTACTGCCTAGAAGTAGTGCCCCTGCATTTAATAAGTTACTAAAGTCTAATTATTAATGCCAAAGCTGGGCTGGGAGTGCCTCTGACTAGGTCTCCTGAAGGGGCGTAATATCAAATTCCTTGAATAAATAAATGGATAGGTAAGCCACAATAACAAATGAAGTGGCAATAGTGCGGGAATGCTACAATCCAAGAAATCATAAAGATATCTTCAAAGTCAAAACCTTATAGGATCTGCTTCTGCTGTTGTGAGAGCCACAAATAGAATCAAACAGCTCAGAGACAATCCGCTTAGAGTTTTCGTCAGTGTTGAGAAGATGATGGTCCCGAAGAGCGGTTCCAAAGGCTTTATGAGCTGAGATATACCAATTTTTGTGTGTTGGCGGCCATATTGGACGCCATCTTGGGTAGTAACATTCGGACACTATTGCCACTACGATAAATCGATTCCTTGACCTTGTAAATATTATATTCGACAATTCATTTGCTATTGTAGCTTACCTCTGACCTGATATATACATATTTTTTTTGTGTTGGCGGCCATATTGGACGCCATCTTGGATAGTAACATTCGGACACTATTGCCACTACGATAAATCGATTCCTTGACCTTGATAATGTTAAATTAATTTGATACTTCGTTTGTTTTGTAGCTTACCTATGACCTGATATATACTGTTTTCTGTGTTGGCGCCATTATTGGCGGCCATCTTGGTTAAAATGCATTTTAGAGAGGTGACCCGTGGTCGGATCGCGTGGATCCTACCAAAAACCATTACCATGTGACCAAATCTAAGTACACAGAAAGTTTGGTGCTTTTGTCCAACCGGTCCTCTTCATCTTGCTAACAGCCCTCACTATATTGTTCTTCTCACTTTTCCGATTCCACTTCGTTTCTCATATTGGCCTTTTATGTAGCCTAATATCATCAATTCTTTGGCCCAGCATTCAACCGCTGATATACTTCGCACTGCGCAATAAATTTATACAATAAATTTATAGGAAAAAACGAAAATGAACATGACAGGATAAGGTGGTCAGAGCAAAGCCAGTTTCAGTCAATTGGTTTCATATGACAGATGCATTGCTATACAATATAATCCATTCGAAGAGGCAACGCATTGACACGTGAAGCAAAATGGACGTTGGGATGTAGTTTTTTTTGTAGATTCTTAACAGTTCGTAACATCAGTTTCGCATGACGTAAAGGCATGTCAGAAGTTAAACACCGACACTTCAAAACAACAGTCAGACTGAAAGGTTTATGGCAGCTCGTACACTAAATTCAAGCTGCATAGCTGGAGGACGCTGGCATTTATGAGCAAAAAGCAATCATCTTTCAAACACGAGCGAGACACCCACTGGAGATTTTACATCGGAATTTCTATATCTCCCGCCTCCGTGGGCGATGACGTCGTCGATGAAAAAAGCCCGTTAAACTTTCTGACCAATCAGATTCAGCCTTCTGTGCGTGGCTGTCCTCAGTTGACGCTGGTGATATAAAGGAGTGTAAAACACCTTCACATATAAAATGATAAATAAATTACAGAGCCATGTTTCATGTCCTAACCGCTCGATGATCTTTTACGGCTCTTGTTGTCTGGTACAGACCACGTAGGTCCGCCGCGTCCCGCCAGGTGGGAACATAACATCCAAAGTATTCGCCTTGTTTTATGAGAAATCGATAAGATCGATTGAAAGCCACTCTTCTAAAAAAGATGCGCCTCGTGCCTCTGTACTCTATCTGCCTACCTGTATGCGTGAAATATAGGAATACATATATTGTAACCAGTTAGATTTTCTTCTATCACTCGCGCACGGGACAGGTAGGTCTTAGTGATATGGTAGGCGAAGTATAACATTCTTATACTGTCCAGGCTGTTGTGCACAATTCAACGCTTCAGTGATCGTGTTATCGTATGTTCGAATATGTTTAGTTCGTAGGACAACTTCAGATAGCTTAATTTGAAAGAGGTCTCTCTCTCTCTACCACAATCGTTTTCATCGCTGATTCTTAACCGTAAAACTGAGAATCAAACCGTTGAAGCCATCATACCAAGAGGTACAAATAATAAAACGTTTGATTAAAGTACTACGGCAAACATACAAACGTCCTTACCGTTCTAATCTTTCCTACGGATTGGGTAAGAAATACATCGATGCTGATTTCTTATACGCATTTTATGCTTTATTCGTGGCTTTTTGCCTTAAAATCAAGCGTTAGTTTGTTTTTGAATAAAAATTAATATAACCGGGTTTCAAGAAAAAATTGAATAAAGCTTGGAGGATGCATTAAAAAATTGGCTTGTCTTTATATTGATAGATTCAACATCGCCTAAATTTTAAAATGAAAATTGAAAACTAACTTCATTTTTTACATTACAAACATTGGATCATAATAGCTTTGTTTATGCATAAACATTTAACATTCGATTGGAATTTGTATAAAACAGTGAACACTAACTTGATTTTTGCATTAAACAATTGAACATTAGCTCGGTGATTCTGTTTACGCATAAAACATTTGAAACTTGTTTGTTTTTCTATACAAAAATGAACATTAGCCTGCGATTTAAACTACGAACAGCAGCTTAATGTTGAAAAATAAAGTAGGCTGAACAGTGGCTTCGTTTTTCAAGCAGCCGTCGCGGTTTAGTTTTTCATTAGACGTAACAATTTGAGCGGAATTTAAACAAATTTGGCTACTATCAATAAACTTAGACTCGAATTCAAAATTAGCTAGACACACTAGTCAACGATGATATCGTGTGTGATTGACTTGTAAGTATTAAGGGGCATTCTTTTTGCCAAGAACCACGAAGTAATTGATTGGAGGACATTATCCAGAACATGCATGCTGCCACGTAAATCGCAAACGAAATCTTAGCTAACAGACGAGTACCTCATCCACTAAAAATAAAAATCGTCTTTATCAGACTATGTTTTTCTCTGTGAGCGCATCCAGTCTGTGGATTTTGGTTCCACCCGGTAGCACTGGTCCGGAGCTCCTTTGGTCTTCCACAGTGTTCCATATTAGGACCTCTAACTTACATCCTTGACATCACTGACCTAACCAGGTTCTTTATTCCGTGGGGTTGCGTATATTGCATGTGATCGATCGAGTCGAGAGCTACGATCGACTTGGTTCGGCCGACGATCGACTTCGTCGACTATAGTCGACCTCTCGTCGACTCGATCGACTTGGCAAATAAACGATCGACTTCGTCTACTTTTGCCGACTTGGACTTTAGTCTCTTGGTCAGATTTGCTGACGACTGTTGCATTCTTATATTCACGTAGGCCTACTTAAATTTCTCATGAATTTCAATCGCACACTTTTCATTAAACTGTCTAACTGTAATTGAACTGGTACGGTAAGTAAAATGTTAGATATTATAATGATTTCGTGTGTGGTTGACTTGTAAGTATTAAGCCTCGCTGTCGCCGTCGACTCGGTCAGTTAGGCCGATAGGCTACAAGGGAATTAATCTCCTACAGTACGATACAGAAATTAGTACCAGCTCAGCAATAAGACGGCACTAGAGAACGTGCAGTGTCTAGTTTACAGTTAGTTCAGGAAACTTGAAACTGCTCACGATTACTGAAGTTGGTTACTATATTGTATTGTATTGTATTGTATTTGAACACTTGTTATAGCGCCTCTACCAGATTTCCTATTCAGAGGCGCTCCCGACTACTGCTGTAGTCGGAGTTTCACGCCGAAGCGCATGAGCAATTGCGAGTGAAGGACTTGCCCAGGGTCCCTACACGACGGCTTTGAGGTGGATTCGAACCCGCAACCCTCCAGCTGCAAGGCACCGAACATACCCTCAAACCACCGCGCCCCAGTATATTGTGTTGTGTTGTGTGTTGTATTGTACTCCACGTTTATAATGCGACCGAGCCACCCGCAGTAAAGATCCGAGAAATTAATCTCTGATAAACCGACCCGACCGGGAAGCGAACCCGGGGCGCCGGCGCGGCGAGCGGGCACCAACCCACTCGGCCACTCAGGATCCTTAGTACTATAGACTGTAGTGCACACTGCATAGGTTATGGTTGGAGACTTGGAGCCTCTTGGAGGATTCTGTCACGGTTCAGCAGATCGTATCGTATCTGAGAATTTGTAAAACGCCTCTAACAGTACTAGCTATTCAGAGGCGCTCTCAGCGTGAAAGATGCTAAACAGAACAGCGAAACAAAACAATGATTTTCTATGCGGATTAAACCCAATTGCGCATTAATCGGTTGCAATCTGTCTTAAATGCTGCGACTTGCCTGATAGCCGGCACATCGAAGTTCAGGCTTATATCTAACTTTTTACAGGAGGAACTGCACCGGCTGTCTATGCAAAAATTCACTGAGTTTAAGATGCTAATGCTCATGCGTAGGTCTAATTGTCTTGCAGCCCAAGCCCCAGTTTATCTTAGGGAGCTTTGTGTGCAGGTGTTATCCCTACCAGGCCGTAGATTCCTTCGCTCTGCCATGCAACGCGACTTGGTTGTCCCTATGGCTCGAACTCCCACAGTGCTCCATAAAAGCTTCGCTGTGGTCGGTCCATCTTTCGGGAATAGGTTGCCCAGCAATCTCCGTAATGAACTTCTTGGTCTTTCTTTGCCCCTTTTTCGCAAGCGTTTGAAAACCATTCTTTTCGATCGTGGTTTGGTGTTGTCATGACAGGAGCGCCTCCGAGGAGTTTAACTTGAATTGGCGCTATGACAATTTACGATTACGATGTATGGTGGAGCTTCTAGCGCACAAGTGTAGGCGTTACATAAATTTTTATTTACATTCCAATGCGTGTATTTCTTGTTGTTTTACAGAGAGGCTCAGGAAGAACCATTCCAAGCGGTTTTCTTTTCGTTCCGTTTATGCTTTGTGATATATCTCAACAATCTCAACAATCTCATCGTTGTATGAAGCAACAATAAAGGGTAAGGATAGCTGTTATACCCCGTTACTAACGTTTAGTCATAATCATAAGCCTAGCTTTCCTATAGTGGGCAGCCGTTGTTGGTGTTACAGAGGAGTCTATTTTAAGCGAATGACCGACTTTCTTATCACAGCTGAACAGGACGCATTAAGGTTTCGTCCTAAATCGACTTTCCTGGTGCGTATCGATCTGTCTGTACCACCTGTGTAGACAGACACATTGATTTGTCACTCATATTGCACAATGTAATGTAATGTATTATAATGCGACACGCGAAGGTGACATATGCATTGGATCAGCTTTCCATGAGCCTGTGTATCATAAGGTAATGTTGCGCATTTAATGACTCAATGTCCAAGGTCTCGATTCAGGAGACAAGCAGACATGAAACAAAGAAATACACCAGTTTAAATGTATTATTATTATTATTATTATTATTATTATTATTATTATTATTATTATTTATTATTATTATTATTATCAGGGACGTAACTAGCGTTGGGCTTGGGAGGCTTAAGCCCCCAAACGAAGCTGAAGCCCCCAAATAAATCAAGCCGCCAGGCTCCACTATGGGCTCGGGTACCACATTCGCCATGTTCAGGGCTTAAAGCCCCCCAAACGAAAAGTCCTAGTTACGCCACTGATTATTATTATTATTATTATTATTATTATTATTATTATTATTATATAATTGGATTTCGTACTATTTACCGTTATAAGCAAGGTTGTACTTTGCCACCAAGACAAATCTGCATCGAGTTGACTTCGGTGTCTCTGATATTTCGTCAGAATTGTTGCGCCATTGGACATTCTAAGAGAACTATCTCTACCTTCCATATGTTGAGCAACAACTCTTCCCACTTTTTCCTACTGCATACGGCAAGCATTGGTTGTCTGCCTTGCGCATTAGACACCAGCGCTATTGTAGTCATAATTTAGTAATTAATTGTTTGAAAAAGACTTTCAGAACTATACTGAACCAACTAAAGTGCTAAGTAGCTTAGCACTTCAGTTGGTTCTGCGTAATTCTGAAAGTCAAAGTCAAAGCGTCACAGATGGAGTCATTACTCATTTGCCTCAAAGTACTCAACTTAACTGCAACGCACCCCTCTGTGCAAAATGATTTACAAAAATCAATTTATCGTTTAATAAGGAGAGACAGTAAACCACTCGATGATATGGTTCGGTTTGTGCTTGGACGCAATGGGAGAGGTCGAGTGAAAAACTAAGTGATTCATCCCCTCAAGTGTATAATGGTCCTGTTAAATCTGGTCGCTGCTCTTGAACACAGGCTGTATAGAGAAAATGGATCTCTATTTTCAGGCAACCTGAACCAGCAAGAGTATACTTCTATTTCTTCATCATAAAAGCCCTCTGAACCGAGTAAACCTTCAGCACGGTCGCATAAATTGTTTCATGTGTGCTTCTGCAAGGTTGTTTAAAAGGTTGTCATCAATATTTCAACTGCTAAAATGAATAACACGAATCTCTTGACTTTGTTAGAGACACCAACTCATCTAAAGACGTTGCCATGGCTACGTTCAACTACGTTCTGGTTGCTGTGGCGTTGCTGGCAGTACAATCGTCAGACGCGGCACCAGTGAGGCACCCGGAGGAGTTAGATAAAAACCTGAGCGAAATAGAAAATTTGATGAAAGATATGCTTCCGAAGATAAATGAGCTTGACGGTGCGTTCCTAACATACATGTATTTCAACGCCTTAGTTTCACTACAAGGACCACCAATTTTAAATACGGCAGCCATTCGTGTCATTCAGACATATCATCACCATTATCAGCAGCAGCACCATCAATCACCACCATCAATCAATCATCAATCAATCATCAATCAGTCATCATCAATCAATCATCATCAATAAATCATCAATCAATCATCATCAATCAATCATCATCAATAAATCATCAATCAATCATCATCAATCAATCATCATCAATAAGTCATTATCAATCAATCATCATCAATAAGTCATCAATCAATCATCATCAATCAATCATCATCAATCAATCACCATCAATCAATCATCATCAATCAATCATCATCAATCAATCACCATCAGTCATCATCAATCAATCATCAAGCAATCATCATCAATCAATCATCATCAATAAATCATCAATCAATCATCATCAATCAATCATCATCAATAAATCATCAATCAATCATCATCAATCAATCATCATCAATAAGTCATCATCAATCAATCATCATCAATAAGTCATCAATCATCATCAATCAATCACCATCAATAAGTCATCATCAATCAATCATCATCAATAAGTCATCAATCAATCATCATCAATCAATCATCATCAATCAATCACCGTCAATCAATCATCATCAATCAACCATCATCAATCAATCATCATCAATCAATCATCATCAATCAATCACCATCAGTCATCATCATTCAAACATCAATCAATCATCATCAATCAATCATCATCAATAAATCATCAATCAATCATCATCAATCAATCATCATCAACCAATCACCATCAGTCATCAATAAATCAATCACCATCAATCAATCAATAATCATCAATCACCATCAATCATCAATCAATCATCATCAACCAATAACCATCAGTCATTATCCATAAATCAATCACCATCAATCAATCAATCATCATCAATCAATCATCATCAATCATCATCATTATATGAAGATTTTTAAAGCCAACTTAATTGTGGTCTTCCTTTGCTACCGACGTAGGCTACTTGAACTGTACTTTTTCTATTCTATCTCTATCTATAGGTAACTTAACTATGGTTTAAAGCCATAGGCATAGCTACATTGAGGCACGAGGAGGCAGTTGCCTACTCTTGTTTTTTTATATACTGGAACTTCGATTGACTAATGACCCAATGACCACGATTTTGCCAATGGTCTGTGAAGTTGCCTCCTCTTGAATTTAAGTCTCGTTACGTGCTTGTTTACATCATGGCTGTCAGTTCACATTAACACAGTCCGACAACTTTGAAAATATTTCTTCATTCAATTCAACAGACAAGAAAACCACTTATACAAACAACTGTCGCTGAACGCTAGCAGCTCTCTCTCTCTCTCTCTCTCTGTCTTCTACCTGAAACTGAAATTTTTAATGCCGCTCATATCAGCAACTTCTTTAGCGCACTTCACTTGCGACTATATACAGACACCTGTACGACTGATTGAATATGCAAGACTTAACACTTGACACCCTGTTCAGCCAAGCACAAAGACTGACGCAATATGCACACTCCCATTATAGATATATGCACACAATGCTGCTGTCAATCAAACGCCCAGACACGAATATTAATGAAGCTAATTGACATTGATGCTAACTCAAAACAATGTCACTGCTCTGAGAAATACGTTCACATTACCTCCACAAGTTCACATTAATATAAGTAAACACAACGCTTAATTATGTGCTAGTAGTAGCACGGTCTCTATAGTCGGATAACGTGAAGATGACGTAACTTGCAACTGATCACATTTTGTTCTAAGGCAGGTTAATACGGGCTGTAATTGGGTCGAATCAACTTAGCTTCCTCTACAAGAATTCATGTTCCGCATCTCGATTCTATACATTCCATAACACATCTCAAAGACGTTGCATATAATAGTGCTCTCACAGAATGGAGGTACGTCACTTTACTCTTAGATCGCATTGATTTTTAAGGCAGAAGTTCATCAGAGAAAGGCGTTTAGTAGTAGGCCTACGGTCTTTACACTTGGACCATGGCTCTTTAAGAATGCTCAGTGGCCTATGAGGAATTTTCGCGTAGACACACAGATATACGGCGTTTATTAACCTACATGTGGCATTAGGTACTCCGACAGTTGCTCAGATCGGAAACGATATAACTTCCTTAAAAACCACGTTTCACTTCTACACTACTACGAATGTGATAGTTAAACAAGTTCCTGAAACTCGTGTTGAAAAGTGTTTAAGTCTCACCATGAGTCTCTTTGCCTCAATGAACTTCGTTCTGTATTATATCAAATTACGTCATTGCCTCCTGTTTTCCTCAGATAATTTCAAAGACTGTTTCAACCGTTCAACAAGACCAGGCGTTTTAGAGTGTCAACGTGTGTTAAGCTTCTGAAAACGTCCATTCAGCTTTAAAATGGCTGGGTCAGACATGCAGTGAAGTTTGTCCCTTGATTATTCGTAACAGTCGCAGACACACCCGCGTTAACAAACAAATCCAAAATGCATAGCGTATGACTGTAGCCATCGGTCGTTTCAGTAGGAATACGTCAGGCTAACTAACGGGTATCAAATCAACCAAGCGCATGCAATTCTTGTGACCGCCGAAGACGGAGGTATTATTGGGTCAATCACATCTATCCCGAAAGGGTATCATCCAGTCTTGCAATCGAATTAATTGGTGCCCGGTCCGGTGTCACGAAATAGAGTATCCCCCTAAAGCATATCCCCCAGGATGGAATAAACCGGTTTAGAGTATCCGGGGGGATAAACCATTCTATCCTCTTCGTCATACACATCACGATAGCCAAGACGAAAATCCAGTCAAAATCACCAAAAACGAAGTAAATTAATTTCAGGTCGACTTACAAACTAAAGATACGCAATTAAAAAATGTTACGTGTACATTAAATCCAAACAGTATACGACTGAATACACTTAGAAACCGCTAAAATGCAAACTAAACCGAATACTCCATTTCGCTAAGGGGGATACTCATGTATGCGGGATATTCTATTTCGTGACACAGGCGTAACTTTCGATACAAATGCTCATTAACAGTGCAAACGTCAGGCTGTCCTTCAAGCGCTATTTTAAACCACAGTTCCAGAGAATTCTTCCCCTTTGTCGTTTTGCAAACAACAGTGATCTTGCCGCAATGTGTTGCTCCTGTCGTTTCTGCTGGTACTATGGTTGCTGTCGTACTTGTTGCTATTGTTTGATTATAATCTTCGGCGCGATACGCTTCTTCTACGTTTAGCTCGGGCCTCAGTGTTTCCTCCGATTCTTCTCTCTTCACTGACTTCCTTAATCGAGTTTTTCCTCAAGTTTTCTCGTCTGTGCTCGAGTAAATACCTTTGCAAGAAATTTCGCGTCGAGAATTTGTCAGATTTCAATAACCATACATCAAGATTGTGGCAACGACTTCGATTCGGGGAGATGGTTGAATGGTAACACGCTGGCACGAAGATCAGAAAGACGCGGGTTCAATATCCGCTAGCCCCATAAGGTTGACTCAGAATTCAACTCCCTAGGGGCGACTGTAAAATAAACAGTAGGACAGATGGGCGCCTTGCAAGCTGCCATACAGTTAACTTCAATTCCTGTTAAACTTGCTATCATCTGTTACTACTATAATTATCATCTAATCTTACTGCGTACTTGTCAGTTTCAATTGAGTTAACGAAAATATATTATCATTATATAGCTATTATTGTTTTTGTTGTTGTTGTTGTTGTTGTTGTTTATTGTCGTCGTTATTATTATTCGTAATCGTAATCTCGAGATTTCTACAGCGCTCCAAAAAGCGAAGTCGCTGGGATCAGTTTATTAACAGGCGCTCAGTCAAAACAAAATCGATAGGCAGGTAAGGTCAAAATCGGTTCCAGGTCAGGATTCGAAGGTCAGACAATAAGACATCTACGTTGGATGGTGTTTAGAATCAGAGTGGCGGGAGAATAAATTAGAAGAGGAGGAATCAGTTAAAGATTTGGATAAAAGCAATGTTTTTACTTTGGAGTGAAAGACAAGCCTGAAATGATCAAGAAGAAAGATGACGTAGCCTTATCATGACGGTTTGCATACCGGACTTATTCGTCGGTTCTGCTGAGGATTTCTTGCGTTTGAGGGTATTTTCTTCGCAAGTCGCCTTGGCCCATGTGACTGCATCAGGCCCGTCCTTCTGATGTACGGTCGAACCTCAGCCACACGGACCGTGTACTCCGCCTGTAGCCGAATGTTTTCGTCTCGGTCGAGGACTACCAACGCGGGCCATTGGCCAAATTTCAAAGGCCTACCTAGAATTCTTTATAAATCACGGTAGCATATACATACTCTAGTTTAGGCTTTTCAATGAACGGTAAAGAACCCTCAGCAACTGTACCCCATAAAATTATATTAGATTTGTCTGACTTTCCATTATGTAACTCACTGCCGTTTGTCAGTCTGTTTTATTGAACGAAGATATATACATATAAATATTGGAATGACATCGACCTTCAGTCAATGGAGGCGCTTGAATCTACCGACTGATAAACGAGTGCCTTTTCTGCGTACTCCTTATGCCTCGACGAATAGCCGGACGTGCGTCACCTACCAGTGAGGGCCTGCTCGTCGACAGCGTCATCGTGTTTGCGAACGCTGTCAGACATCTACGCTAACGACGCAATTTGGCTTATCATTCCCGTTCCTCGTTCTTTCTTTCTATTTCTTCTCTTCACAGTTACCCTACGTTTAATGATTATACCTTACATTTCTCCTAACTTCATACCTTATCTACCAGATTGCATGCTAAATTCTACAGCACATTCCCACGCACAAATACAAAGTATTTCTGATACCAAATGCACTCGACCATCAGCATCGCGTGCAATAACGCTGCACATTCGAAATTGGCGTAATTCCTAGTTATTTGAAAGAATTGCGCAACTTAACTAATTGGTGTAAGCATCATGCTGCATCAAATTCAGTACCTGGCACAACTCTTGCGAGCATATATATATATATATGCCTAGGCCTTACGCCTGTGAATGATATGCAGAAAAACTGTGGGCTCACCGAAAGTACAATCTTCGCACATAAAAGTGAGAGGGACTTTGTGTTTAGGAACCTTGGTCCCAAATCCAGGAGTCGAAGAAGTGGGGCCAGTCCGGCAGCTGGAGTGGGGCCAGAAGGCGAAGAAGTTTCCGGAGCAGGGGCTACAGCCGCGCCAGGCGAAGGAACCAGTCCGGCAGCTGGAGTGGGGCCAGAAGGCGAAGAAGTTTCCGGAGCAGGGGCTACAGCCGCGCCAGGCGAAGGAACCAGAAGGCGAAGAAGTTTCCGGAGCAGGGGCTACAGCCGCGCCAGGCGAAGGAACCAGTGGAGGGGGCCAGAAGGCGAAGAAGTTTCCGGAGCAGGGGCTACAGCCGCGCCAGGCGAAGGAACCAGTCCGGCAGCTGGAGTGGGGCCAGAAGGCGAAGAAGTTTCCGGAGCAGGGGCTACAGCCGCGCCAGGCGAAGGAACCAGTCCGGCAGCTGGAGTGGGGCCAGAAGGCGAAGAAGTTTCCGGAGCAGGGGCTACAGCCGCGCCAGGCGAAGGAACCAGTCCGGCAGCTGGAGTGGGGCCAGAAGGCGAAGAAGTTTCCGGAGCAGGGGCTACAGCCGCGCCAGGCGAAGGAACCAGTCCGGCAGCTGGAGTGGGGCCAGAAGGCGAAGAAGTTTCCGGAGCAGGGGCTACAGCCGCGCCAGGCGAAGGAACCAGTCCGGCAGCTGGAGTGGGGCCAGAAGGCGAAGAAGTTTCCGGAGCAGGGGCTACAGCCGCGCCAGGCGAAGGAACCAGTCCGGCAGCTGGAGTGGGGCCAGAAGGCGAAGAAGTTTCCGGAGCAGGGGCTACAGCCGCGCCAGGCGAAGGAACCAGTCCGGCAGCTGGAGTGGGGCCAGAAGGCGAAGAAGTTTCCGGAGCAGGGGCTACAGCCGCGCCAGGCGAAGGAACCAGTTTCTGGAGTGGAGCCAGAAGGCGAAGAAGTTTCCGGAGCAGGGGCTACAGCCGCGCCAGGCGAAGGAACCAGTCCGGCAGCTGGAGTGGGGCCAGAAGGCGAAGAAGTTTCCGGAGCAGGGGCTACAGCCGCGCCAGGCGAAGGAACCAGTCCGGCAGCTGGAGTGGGGCCAGAAGGCGAAGAAGTTTCCGGAGCAGGGGCTACAGCCGCGCCAGGCGAAGGAACCAGTCCGGCAGCTGGAGTGGGGCCAGAAGGCGAAGAAGTTTCCGGAGCAGGGGCTACAGCCGCGCCAGGCGAAGGGAACCAGAAGGCGAAGAAGTTTCCGGAGCAGGGGCTACAGCCGCGCCAGGCGAAGGAACCAGTCCGGCAGCTGGAGTGGGGCCAGAAGGCGAAGAAGTTTCCGGAGCAGGGGCTACAGCCGCGCCAGGCGAAGGAACCAGTCCGGCAGCTGGAGTGGGGCCAGAAGGCGAAGAAGTTTCCGGAGCAGGGGCTACAGCCGCGCCAGGCGAAGGAACCAGTCCGGCAGCTGGAGTGGGGCCAGAAGGCGAAGAAGTTTCCGGAGCAGGGGCTACAGCCGCGCCAGGCGAAGGAACCAGTCCGGCAGCTGGAGTGGGGCCAGAAGGCGAAGAAGTTTCCGGAGCAGGGGCTACAGCCGCGCCAGGCGAAGGAACCAGTCCGGCAGCTGGAGTGGGGCCAGAAGGCGAAGAAGTTTCCGGAGCAGGGGCTACAGCCGCGCCAGGCGAAGGAACCAGTCCGGCAGCTGGAGTGGGGCCAGAAGGCGAAGAAGTTTCCGGAGCAGGGGCTACAGCCGCGCCAGGCGAAAAAACCAGTTATGGAGCGGCGCCAGAAGGCGAAGAAGTTTCCGGAGCAGGGGCTACAGCCGCGCCAGGCGAAGGAACCAGTCCGGCAGCTGGAGTGGGGCCAGAAGGCGAAGAAGTTTCGCGAAATAAATCGTTTTGATTAAATTTCGGTAATTCGGTGCATTCTTTATAATTTAAGAGAGCGATGGAAGGAGAAAATAGCAAATACGTCGCAGAACTTGTAGCGGAGAAAGCGAAACTTGATCCGTCTTTATCGCACTGTTCGATGTTACTCGCACAAGGTATGCGTTTGAAATCTGGGTTTGACTAAAATACGGTCAGATCATAGATTGCTGAATCGTAAAAATGGGGATTGGACAAAAATGTATAGTCAGACTTTGATTTAAGAATTTTTCGTGTCTAGATTCTCATAGTGTTGCAGGATGGAGAACAGTAACTTAAATCGACGTAACGTAAATTATTAACAAGTGTGCAGAAGTATTCAGATAATTTAGATAAAGCTGGCCGGTATATTTTATCAGAAGTGCAAATTTAAAATAATTATATCTTTTTCACTTGTTATGATTTAATCTTAAACTAGCAGTAATTGTAGCAAAATTAATTATGGAATTAGGTTTTCTTTTACTTTATTGGTTGATTCTATTCAATTTCATACGTAAATCTTGATTGATTTTTATTCTTGACCTAATTAACTTAATTTACTTTGATATAACGCATTGGCTACGGAACCGTCCGGACGGTGCCGTTATTTCTTTTCTACGGAACCGTCCGCAAATAATCTATGGGCGATTGCACATATCTATGGCGTGTACATCCAGTTGAAATAAATATTGGCAAAAGCCTGTCTCGTGAACTTGTTGTCTTCCCGTCGAATTTTTATATGGCGGACAACTTGAAGGTCGGTTAGGGCCAGGTTAGTATTCGTGTGGTCGTTTAGTGTCAAATTAGGCGTCGTGAGGGTCGGTTAGGGTCAGGGTTAGGGTTAGTTTAGTTAATCCCTTAACTACTGCGCTATTGATGGTTCGGCTTTCACGCCATAGATATGTACAATCGCCCATAGATTATTTGCGGACGGTTCCGTAGAAAAGAAATTACGGCACCGTCCGGACGGTTCCGTAGCCAGTGCCTTGATATAATGCAGTTAACTATAACATCTATTGTATATTTATGAAATGTAAATCTGTATTGATTTTGATTATTGACCTAATTAACTTCATTTATTTTGATGTAATTCAGTTAACTCTAGCATCTATTGTATATTTATGAAATTATATTTGCAAAAGTTGAATTACAAATAATTAATATAACTTATGAATAATTAATTGGGGAGGGCCTTGGATGATTAATTTATTCCACAGAAATAGATCGCAATCAAACGAGAACTAGTAAAGACAAAATGATTGAAGTTCACGTCGATAAACCAACACAAATCTCAACTAAGATTCGAATTCCTAATAAGGAATATCCAAAGGTATGTCATATAATCAAATATTTACATTGTTCAATAAAGTTAATTTATTACTAAAATGTCTATAATTGAGAAAATATATAATATAAATGAAACTTGTTAAAATAATCAATTGGCATATTAGTGAAAGACATTTGTCATCATATATATAATATAGAGATTGATTTTCACACCATTAAAGAAAATAATTAATTTTAATCAATTTTGTATTTTTTTAGTATGTTATATAGTATTATGCAGTACTTGATAATGGTTCTTATGTTGCACAGAATTGGCAAATGATTGAGAATGATTAGCTAAATCATGGAAAATCTTAAAAATTGCACACGTTTTCAACTATTTACAGTCAACTGATGTTTATAAGAAATGCAAGCTTTGCACTTACATTAAAGCTTTGTTGCTCAAATATAGAATAAATCGGTAGAATTAGAAGGAAGTTTTTGAATATGCTGTAAATCCTCAAATGTTTGTGCATCAATTATTTAGCGAATTTCACCAGTGGCTAAATATTGCTAACTTTTCTAGCCTCCTAGTTTTCCGGTACGATGCACGTCATTTGCGACACCATATTTACAATTTGATATAGTATCTTTGTATGTTTCTAGTCTGTGTGTGAGCGATAAAATGAGTTCAAGTAAGCAGGAGTGTTTAATGACACAAACTTTTCTGGAACAAAAGTATTTTTTTTGCGAATTCGCAAACTTTGATAGCCACGAACAACTGTGGATTTACAGTAGTTGAGGTTTCAGTGTGCTGAAGAATTTTTAATGTCACAGTCTTCTTTCAACAACAGATAGTGGTGTGAGTATATTGGGTGAAATTTGGTGAAAGGAATATTGTCGTGAATTGATCATGATATTGTGAAATTGGGCCTACAACTCAACCTCTGGTAGTTTTGTTATGGGTTATGAATGGCAATTTTCCTTATTATTTCCATGTAAATCAATCGCTGTATACAGTCCACGACACAGAATTGGAGCTGTAGAAGTGCTCAGTTGCACACAGATTTAATGTACGATTTTGCCCATTCGTATATACATTTGTATTGTATTGTATTGTATTTGAACACTTGTTATAGTGCCCCTACCAGATTGCCCATTCAGAGGCGCTCCCGACTACTGCGCGGACGCTGAATCGGAGTTTCACGCCGAAGCGCATGAGCAATTGCGAGTGAAGGACTTGCCCAGGGTCCCTACGCGGCGGCTTTTGAGGTGGATTCGAACCCGCAACCCTCCAGCTGCAAGGCACCGAACATACCCCTATACCACCGCGCCCCAGTTGTGTTGTGTTGTATTGTATTGTATTGTACTCGACGTTTATAATGCGACCGAGCCACCCGCAGTGCTTATGTCTTGTTGGACGGAGCTGTTGAAATTGATTTGTGGAAAAGCAATGGTGCATCATTAGTTGTGACACTACAGAGGTTCTGAAACTAGAATCGATTGGTAGTTGAACACAATAATTATTAAGATACAAGTTAGTTTTGGTAAAGTTGTATATTATGGTGCTATGGCTTTTGCCCCTGTAGGTGAGTTTCGTTGGGAGACTTCTTGGCCAGAAAGGTAGCAATTTGAAACGGCTGCAGGAAGAGACAGGTACCAAGATGTGCATCCAAGGGCGGGGATCCATGAGGGACCAGGAGAAGGTAGGTCATGCTTGAACTTTGAACTGTCTGGTGTGTTGCTATTACAGAATCATGTTACAAAGCACAGCTTTTCAAAACTAAGTGTTTAAGCACAGTTTCATTTACAACAGGGATGTCAAAGATATTTTTTCTGGCCCGCAAAGCATTGCTTGAAGACTAGACCCTACACAATTTGAGTATAAAAGTTCAGATTGCTCATTTTGAGGCTTAATGTGTTTTATTATGATGTTCGTGACTAAAAATGAAGATAAAACTTAAGATTTTATCAGCCTAATTTGACTGTCTGCTAAAAATGCACCATTTAAGATTTAATTTCTAAAAAAACTGGGCACGGGCACACTGCGCCCCTCCCAGATTTCTACCCCATTTTGTTCAGGCACCTTCGGCACCCTGGCCCGCCACTTGCTGGAAAATATTGCCACTGGCCCGCCATTAAAAAAGGTTTGACACCCCTGATTTACAATGTTGAATGTTCCAACAGAGGCATATTCAAATGTATCTGACATACACATACACACACATGCGTGCGCTGAAGCTGTTTCTAAAGCATTTATTTAAACTTTTCATCTGAAAATTATCACTTTTAATTTTACCGTGCTAGGATTATTGGCTGAAGTGGAAGCTTAGCAAGAGACTTACAATGACAGAACACTTTATGAGTTATTGGTAGATACAAAATTTCATATTGTATTGTACTTATGTGCAGACTTTGTTTAAAATAATTGTCATTTATAGGAAGAAAATCTGAGAAAAGAAGGAGGACGTTATGCTCACCTTGACGAAGAGCTACATGTTTATGTCGAAACATATGGAAACCCAGCTGATTGCCATCAAAAAATGGCGCTGGCTATCCAAGAGATTTCAAGATATCTCTCGCCGGTAATATATTTGCGATATTACCACATGTTGTCATGGTTTTCTGTTTTCAGAAAACTGTTTCTGCACCTGTTTGGAATGAGAGCTCTTCTAATTAAATCGGCCAAGGGTAGCTAAATGATTGTTCTGCGTTAATGAAAAGTGGTAAACTTTACTGGAACTCTGTTTGTTGTGAGCAAAACAGACTCGAATGGTCAAAGTGCCTGTAACTAACCATGGAGACTGGGTTCCTTACTATCAGAACGTCATTGTTCCTTTTGGGTTGACCCTTGTATGCTTGTTCATCGATGTATCACGTAGCATTTAATTACATTTGATATCAACAAAAGGAATTGAATTGAAAAGTGCACCATAAATTTTAACTAATGCCAGAATTATAGTTTCTAGTAAAAATGGAATAGAAGATTTGTCCTAAATCAAGGTCTAAGCTAATATCTTTTGGAATGATGTTTGTAGCGCTTTGAGATGTTCTTAAAATGTGCTTCACAAATGTTCAGTAACATGTAAGGAAAGGCAACTGTGTGATAACACCCTGTGGAGAACATAAAGAAATCTGGTTCCGGGTTTGAAATAAAACTCAGTGATTACCTCAGTGATGCAACACCATTAATAGCAACTGTATATTTATAAACCTACTGTACCATCTGCTGTACCATCTAAAAGCTGCTTGCTTGGCCTGTAGTATCCAATGTTTTCTGTTTTCCAACAGGACTACGTAGATGAGGAATCTGCCACACAATATGCAGTCGACGGTACAGAGCACCAGGGTCTTGGACAGGCCATTCTCCCACAGCCCACTCCCTCATTCTCCCCGATGGCGAGAGGAAGAGCACCAGAGGCGCATCCCACGCGTCCACCACTGCATCCGCCACTTCCAGTCAGACCAGGTTTCAGGGCACCGTATGGTCCTCCAGGGTGAGCTTTTAGAATTTCAGTTGTTACAACCTTGTTAAGATCCTAGGTTGTTTCCATGCCTAACATTGCCTTTCCTTTCCATCATTACTTTTTCCACACTTTACATTTAGGGCTGGGCATGTAGCACATTATTAACTTGATTAATGCGTTAATTAATTAACACGATTAATTATTTTAACGCAGCTAACGCGATTGTCACTGCGCCCAATTATTTCTAGAAATGCGCTAAAACAATTCTTGATAAAACCGCTCAGTTTAAACTTAAAACTAAGTGAAAACTAAAAAGTAAAAAAACAAGTAGTTAAAGCATGTTTGCTTTTGTTTATTGACTGCAAGCATTTATATAGCACATATTCAATGTAACTACTCAAGAGTCGGTAGAGTAGTTGTGTTTGTTATCTATTGTGACATGCATTAAAAATTTATCACGTTATTAATAATTTTAATCGTGCGCTTGATTTTGATTAAAAATTTTAATCATTGCGCACCCTAATTACATTGCATTACTTTAAATTTCCATTTCCTAATGTACTTTAACTTTGCCTGTTATATATACATTAACTTTCCTTATATTTCCCCACCTTGCATTACCATTTTTAAGATACTTAGCCTTTCTTACCGTACCTTACTTACATTACCATACACTCATTAGACTTCTTTACATTGCAATATCCTATGTTTGCTTTTCAGTGTTTTTGGTCCTCCAGCACCAATGAGAAGAGTGAGACCTCCTCCACCACATCCAGTTGGACGTGGTCCTCGCCCTGGTGTGTTGCGACAACCCATTGCTCCGGGTCCTGGTGCAGGAGGTCTACGCCATGTAAGTGCTGTGATGTCTTAAGAGTCTTTGTAAGTTTTAATTTTGTGTCCTGCTTTTGGGTTTTGTTGTAAGCAGTTTTGATCTTTTGTTTGTATGTCAGTTTTGATGTGGAGTGACAGTTGTTTTCCTTTGGGATTTGTTGTAAGTGGTTTTGATATTTGGTTCTGGTGTCAGTTTTCATGTGTAGTGGCAGCTTTTTTTCTGTGGGGTTTTGGTGTAAGTACTTTGCTTTTTGGTTCTAATATCAGTTTTGATGTGGTCTTTGTCCTAGGGTTTTATGTACACCGGAACCTTGCTTAAATGCTTTGCTATGCTGCAAGATTGTGTTTAAAACTGTTGATAACAGTATTTATTTCTGCTTTGAAGCACCTGCACTTCATATCGAAACTTCATTGTAGCATGAATTCCAATAAAACGAGGTTTGGTCCTAGATTCAAATCAGTTTAGCACATGATTTCATGATGCAGCATCTTTGTGAAACCATCCTGTGGTTGATGCTTGTTTTTACCTCTGGGTTATGATGTGCTCGATAGTGTAGTGGTTAGCATGCTGGACTGACAGTTTAGAGGTCGGGGGTTCAAATCTCCGCCGGGGCAGAAATTTGATGCAAGATTTCTGCTCCACCTGTGCCCCTAGCCAGCTCAGCTATAATGACCTTACACTGTTGGTGGGAAAATGAGATGACGAGGGAGACAACTGGCCAACCGCCCTCATGCGAGGCTAAGAAAATGTAGTAGCTAACACTTCATGCCCATGGCTGCCTCAGGGCTAACTTAAGGGACTGCTCTTCTTCTTCTATTATTATCTTGATAGTTTTGCTTTCATTTGGTTGGTTATGTTTTTGGTTTTGCGTCTGGGTAATATTTTGCTTATTGTATGGCTTAATGCATACTGATGGATGGGAGTAAGAAAGAAGGTGGAAACATAGTTGGGATGTAAAACAAGATTACCTGGAAAAAGTAACATCTGGTGCTTCTGTTTTAAGGCTGGTCCACCAGTCCGACATTATGGTGTTCCTTCGAGACCATTCGGTCCGCCGGCTCCACCTGCAGGGTACGTTGTGATCGATTTTTCTTTTAATTCGTTGATTGGCACCATGTAACAATCACTTTTTAGTAACAGATTGCTAAACTTTGATACATCGATTACCAATAGATGCTGCTGATCGATTGGAGTAAGTGATTGCAGAACTCATTGATGCTCAAGGTGTCAATATGTGATCCACTCCAATGATTTCTTAACACAATGATTGATACTTTACTGTCGAACATGCATTGTGGCAGATTGCTGAACATATTGTTGGTTTAATTGTTGGTTTATTGGACTGTGACCAGTGTTGGATTTAGACTTGTTGAGGCCCTAAGGTATATAAAGCTTGGAGGCCCCTTGTTAAAACCTTGTTCCAGAAGGTCTCACAAAACTTGAAAACATGTGTGCCTTTTACTTAATTAATAGCAGGGCACTTAAAGTGAAAATTCAAGTTGTTTTCAAATGAATGCATTTACTGATTACATATTCATCATTTTGTTTGCTTGATCTCTATCATAGATTTTAATATAGTCTACACTGGAAACAATACTTAAATGTAATTTTTTAAGTAATTTTTGATTTTCATTAATATATGTACAAAAATATTTTGAGGCCTCTGTGAATTGTGAGGCCCTAATCTGTAGCTTTTTTTAAGCTTAATTGTAAATCTGGCACTGACCACATGACTCATTGACTAATAGATTTTGTTGTTGTACTGGTTGCTAGACTGGTAGGATGCTGTTGTGATAGATTGATTGCAGAACATGATACCTCATTGATTGCTAGTAGGACATTCATTGAACTGATTGACTGACAGTTTATTTGCTTTTGTTCTGTTTTATTTTCCTCTAGCGCTCGGCCAGCATTATATGACTACAGCGCGTACGATTCAACAGAATATTCCACTGCAGCTGAAGACTTCAGTAAGTAAACTACTCATTATTATTATTAAAAAATTTGATAACACATGCAAGGTCACACAGATATGCGAATCTGAGTGGCGGTTTGTCAGTCACCGGGTAGAGAGCGGTTCGATATCCAAATGTTTGAAAACAAATGAAAAATAGTGAGTTTTGAGGCACTTCTTAAGGGCAGAGCAAGAGTACCAAAGGCCCATACACTGCTTGGGATGATATGATTTTATGTTACGATTTTACTTCAGTTTGTAGGTGTAAAGTGACACTAGAAATGCAATATTGTATATTGTACTTCATTTAAGAGCGGCATTGTGTAACATGTTCGATGTTATATACAAGTATTTGAAACATTGGAAAGTGTATATTTGAATCTGGGAACTCGTTTCCCATGGCTCGGGATGATATGATTTTATGTTATGATAAATTTTATATTGATAGCATGGCAATCCATTTCTACAGGAGCCTTTGTGGTGGGTCTTACAGTCCTAAATAAGTGATTTAGTTGGGGAATGCTTAAAGTTATGCTATCCAACCATCGTAATGTAATGTCTTCTATAAATAAATATTAATCTCAACCGCTCGATTTCTTCAATTTTTACCGAATGGCACTGTTCACTATATATCTATTGTTACCTCATAGCAGAATAGCTGCATAATGTTTGCTTACATTATATAAACTTTCTTAATGGCACAAATTAAATCTTCAATTATGTTTCATCGATTATTTTGTAGCTGCAGATGATTGGGCAAAGGACATCACCACAACAAATGGAAACTTTCGAGGCAAAATGCCCGTACGATTACCTAGAGGACACCACCCACGCATGCGATTCGCGGGTCATCCGTATCCTCCACGGATGGCTAAACGATAGCCATCCCATATCAAAGACTGTCTTGCAGTTCATGGACAGTTCATGCATGAATTTTGCTGACGATTTGTTTCATAAAAGCAAATGACATGTCAAAGTTGGATGTTCTTTTATAATCTAGTCTTTTTCTGCCACATTTCTTATAAGTTTGGATTAGAAAAGACTGTTATGTTTTATTAAAAAAAACTGAAGGATAATGCAGCAATAGAAGTGGTGAAGGATAGATTGGATGGATGCAATGATAAAAGTGGTGTACTTCTCTAGAAAGAACAAAACCGAAAAGTTGGAACTGTATGGAAGTTATTTGATTGAAAAGATATGTAGGATAGGTTGGACAAAACCATAACCTATACCAGGAAATGGCTTGCTACTACATGTATACATGTTGAAAGAAAGTTGGAAAGGTTGGACCTTAAAGGAACAGAATTTTGGATTAGATATTGACAGTTTGTTTACAGCATCATAGAAGTAGCTTGTTGCTGATGATGGTATAGAAATTGTCGTAGTTACGATGCAGCATGTCAGACATTATTATATTTTGTTTGCATTGTACTTTTATGAAGTAAACACATTGACAGTGTGCAGAATATAAAAATGAACTGTTATTTTATGAACAATTGGCCTCTGATTCAATACAGTACATGTAATTAATTCGACATTTTATTAAATGAAGTTTTAGTACAATAAACATACTGGGTAAACATAAATATGTAAAACTAATACCGGTTATGTAGAAAGAGGAAATGCTAACACGGCCAGGATCCTTGTGGATGCCAATTAGTTGCCCAATAACCAGGGATGGGCAAATTACTCGGAAAAATGTAATTGAATTACAAATTACTTTTGGACATGAAATTTAATTTCAAATTATTTCAAAATACATGGGACATGTAATTGAATTACAAATTAACAAATTACAGAATGCACAATTTCAATTAAGTTCAATTACGTAATTTCAATTACTGCCTATCCCTGGGAATGTAATCCCGGGATCCCGGGATCCCGGAACATTTTCAAATCCCGTAATCCCGGGATTGACGAACTGGAATCACGGGATTACAAAAATCGGATTTTTTGGGTTAAAATTACATGATGCACAGCCTAATTCTTCCTTGGGCGATAGACGCTAATACGACAGATAATTAGCAGAGGCCCTAGTAAGACTACAGAGTGCAGACGGACCCTTAATTGCTGCCTGAATATCAGGGAGCTGCAGCGGTGCACCCTGCTGCCGTACTGCTGCTAGGCTGGCCTGCTACTGCCTGGGTTCCTCGCGTTGCGGTCGGTCGCACTGACCGTGGCCATCTGGGATTCTCGACCTCATTTCGGGCCGTGGTATCACTATCAACTATTAAGTATCAACACATCTCTGCTGCTGCCAAGTGTCACTACCTATAATGAGTCATAGCTCGAGCTCAATTCGCGGTCAAAGTAGACGAGGCATATTGCATTACTGTTATTTGACCTACTACTATACTACGTCTACGACGATGACAGTCATAGAGAATAGCGTTTAAAAACTAATTTAGTTAAATATATTTCATAGATTTCATAAATAATAAACGTCAGTTGAGGCGGAACGTGCATTTTCGGCGGTAGGTGTTCTATGCTATAAGATAAGGCTAGGACATTCTACTATTGACACTTTTACGTTTCTTGCGATCATGGTATCGTAAATAATTTTTAATAATACATGGACATTGAAGTTTTAACTTTTCATTTTAAGTAACAAGTTAACAATACAAAGCCACAACGTTCTAAAAATCATTATCTTTAGTAGGCCTACACAACTGCGTTATAGCATTAAAATATAGGGACCTATATTATTCTAGTCAAGACGAATTTTCCTTGCAAACGTCAATCCCGGGATCCCGGGATCCCGGGATTGATTCATTTCCAATCCCGTAATCCCGGGATTGGCAAAATGCTCCGGGATTACATTCCCTACTGCCTATCCCTGCCAATAACTGACCTACAATGGTTGGTGTCTTCTGCCTACAGTATATAGACGAAACTGTCCGTCAGTTGTGATATGCATGTATTCAATTCAAGCCACCATATCATTGCATGAAATAGTAGGAATGAGGATAAAAAGTTAGTCCATTTATAATTGTATGGCAGCCTGTTAGGCGCCGATCCGTCCTCCTGCTGATGATTTTACCATTGCCCCTAGGGAGTGGAGGGCTGAGTCAACTTTATGGGCTAAGGGTTTCGACCCTGCGTCCTTCTGTTTTTCCTGCCTGTGTATAACCATTCAACCATCACCTCGGGGTCTCCGCCCCATGTTACTGCCAACCAGCTCAGATGCCAGACTGAATGTTCGAGCCACACTGGTTGGTGTCTGTTCTTAGCATACATGTGCTTGCCCAGTACGGATAGTACAACAGCTTAACACATCTTACGGCATCAAAGGCCGTTGACGTCTATAGGAAAACTATATTAAACAGTTCTCACTGTTCGTGTAGCATAATACAACCTTACCTACGGGGGGCTTTGTAGTAAGACTAATCTGTTTTCTTAAGGTGTCTAAAATTACCTTTGAAGAGGCGGGAAAATGCCCTCTGGTATCTGGCGGTGCCTTGAATTACTTTGAAGAATGCGAGTATACTTAACCTTATATAGCCTACACGTATGATCAAATTGTGTTAAAACGTGACAAAGGTTGCTTGATTAGGGCTTAAAGGTGAACACGACTTATGGAGGCTGTTTAGGCCTGTCCTGTTAGGCCTCTGAAGAAAACTTGAGTCGTACGGTATACGGGCCGAATGCTTGCCAATCAGGGTAACAGCCTGGGGTGTATGTAGATAGAGGCGTATTCAACCACCCTTCCCCTTTGTAGCTCCGAAAAACTCCGCGCTTGGCTGAGCACGTCTTTGAAAAGGGCAGACCCGCCTTGTCTGTCTTTGTGGCTGTCCATATCTTTATGTCTGTGCATATCTTTTTGTCTGTCTGCGTGGCTGTCTGTCTGTCCTCAATTTCTGTTTGCCTGTCTGTGTGTGCCTGTCTGTCTTTGTTCACGTCTAGGAGTATTCTCTCTGCATATTTCTTTCTATGTATTTTCTCTGTCTTTGTATTTGTCCGCTCCTCTCTGTGTCTGACAATGTGTATACGTCTCTTGTCTCCCTCCCTGCGTCTATAGGCCTACTTGGTTATGCATATGTCTCTTGCCCCTGCCGGCGTCTATACTTAGCAATGTTGTTTTGCTTGGCCAAGTATAATATTTCACAGGCTGCTTTACAAGTGGTTGGCTTTAAAAACAGATGGGGACTCTGTGTAGTCTCGAGACGTGTGTCGAAACAATATGATATGGTCACGGAATCGTGACGAAATACTTCTAAACTGTGGACTAGTTCGCATGTGTTCTAATTCAAACATTGGAAGGCTGCGAAATGTTGACGAAATGCGAACTGATTCTGTGAAACGAAGACTGATTTAGCTGTGAAGTAATGCAAACTTTGAAGCGACTGAAACGTTAACTGATTCACGAATGCAAATACGGACCTTTGACATAGCTAACGGATTCATATTTGAGAGGATTCGCCAGTGAAGTGAATCAAATGTGAAAGGATTCACATAAGAAAGGAATCACATGTGAACCTATTCAATTGCTAACCGATTTAAATGTGAACTGATTGAAATGTGAAAGGATTTACATTTCAACTGACTCAGTTACAGTGTGCATTCGATAAACAGTTCTCTAAGTTTCAAAGTAAGTACTAACAACATATACTCTTCCCTAACCTTTATACTACCACACTGTATCGATCTTACTTTACCATACATGACTTCATGCTACCCTACATATTATACTGTCCCACTGTAGTTTTCCTTAACCTACTCTATACGACGACATACCAACCTACAATTCCTACTAATAATTACTTATCCTACCCTATTTCTCAATGTACCCAGCTCACTACCATTCCTTGAATTACTTATCGTACCCTACCCCCACTTCCACTGCACTTTACGTCACAACACCCCACCCTATTTAAACTTACCCTCGTTGCGCTCTACGTACCGATTGGATCTTTTTGTCCCTCGGACCAGGACCGCTCTAGCCCAAAGTCGGCCATTTGCTGTTCCTGCCCTTCTGCTTGGAACGACCTTCTCCCATCTGCGGGGAAAACTATTGTCTGAAATTATCTTCTTCATCTTTTAGTATATGGACTAATCGGAGGCGCCTCTGAATGGTCCATACTGCGAGAGGCGCTTTATAAATGTTCAGATACGATACGATATACAATACCTTACCATGTACCGTATATATACCCTACCATTAGGCTAATCCTTCTCTCAGATCCCGTAGTGAAGCATGCACAGTTGCTCATTTTCCTAATCGTAAGCCCTTAAACCGGCAATCCTTGTGCCAAATCATGGCTCTGAAGTAATGAACTCGACCAATTTAAAAAGAACTCAGCTGCTGTTGCTAAACGCAGCTGCTTTGCCACTTCAACCTCCTCCACATCAGAGAATGTATGTCTTCCAGCATTAAGGCGACATGCTCAGTGTCGAGCATTAAAGATATAATGAATTAATGATGCTACTGATGATTATAACAGTGCTATTAACAGATACTGATGACTATAACCGTGCTGTTAACAGCTACAGATGACTACAACAGTGCTATTAACAGCTACTGATGACGCTAACAGTGCTATTAACCTATAGTAATGACTATTACAGTGCTATTAACAGCTACTGATGACTATAACAATGCTATTAACAGCTACTGATGACGCTAACAGTGCTATTAACCGCTACTGATCACTAGAATAGTGCTATTAACCGCTACTGATGACTAGAATAGTGCTATTAACCGCTACTGATGACTAGAATAGTGCTATTAACCGCTACTGATGACTAGAATAGTGCTATTAACCGCTACTGATGACTAGAATAGTGCTATTAACCGCTACTGATGACTAGAATAGTGCTATTAACCGCTACTGATGACTAGAATAGTGCTATTAACCGCTACTGATGGCTATAACAGTGCTATTAACCGCTACTGATGACAAGAATAGTGCTATTATCAGATACTGATAACAATACCATTGCTATTAACAGCTACTCATGAATAAAGATTAAAAGATAAAGGTACGTAATCTCAAGGTATAAGTAGCCCAACTGTTTACCTGCCTATGTGGAAACTGTCCAGAAACATGGTCCTGGTGTTGAAGGATCTCGACAGAGTAAGAAAACGACAGGACCCTGAAAAAATACAGCCCGTAAAAACAAAGTTTTTTACTATATCCATCTAGTATCCTATAACGTGGACTCTGAAAATAGTCCGCGTTCATTTTACAACATAGCATGCGTTTAATGAGGCAGCGCACCCGTGTCTGTTGCGGCCAATGGCAATGCTGGCCAATGGCAACGCTGCGTTTCGGAAAAGGGGATTCCCCGATTCGAAAAGTTTAGTCCCCGATTCTATAAGCTAGCCTCTTTTGGGGGAGCTGAAATTTTGATAGAATGAAGTGTGTGCGAGGGCGAGTCTATCTGCCAAGTTTCACGACGATTGAATGATTGTAAGTGATCGAACTAGTCGTCGCAAGATTTGACTTTTTAGCCTGTGGCTCAATCAATCAATCAAGCAAGATTCCCGCAAGTTAAACTAGATGGATAATAAAATACAGCCCGTAAAAACAAAGTTTTTTACTATATCCATCTACTATCCTATAATGCGTCTTATGAAGCAGTTACCTCTACAAATATATAGTCCGCGTTCATTTTACGACTGCGGCCAATCACAACGCTGGCCAATCACAACGCTCCGTATCGGAAAAGGGGATTCCCCGATTCGAAAAGTTTAGTCCCCGATTCTATAAGCTAGCCTTTTTTGGGGAAGCTGAAATTTTGATAGAATGAAGTGTGTGCGAGGGCAAGTTTCACGACGATTGAATGATTGTAAGTGATCGAACTAGTCGTCGCAAGATTTGACTTTTTAGCCTGTGGCTCAATCAAGCAAGCAAGCAAGCAAGCAAGCAAGATTCCCGCAAGTTAAAGTAGATGGATAAAAATAAACAGGCCTATAATAAAATTAACGTAACGATGTCTGTTTCAGAAAGCCTAATATTGCTTGGTGAGTGATGCAGTCTTACAGTTCAGCTGTTGATGGAAAGACGTTGATTCGGGTCGGTGGAGGTCATGGGTCAAAGGTGAGAATATCTAAACCATCCAATAGCAGTGAACTTCATTGATCATTGATCAGTGAAGATCATTGATCATTGTTCATTGATCTCTACTGAGATTTAGTGTCTAGCTAACGGCCACTGAAAGCTCTAATGCCATTCCCAAGCCTCGATCAAAGAGGAGGGCGACGTCAAAGGTCCAGGTAGCCATTTGGTTGTCGTTAAACACTGGAAATAAGCTTACTACAACTAAACAGAGCTCAGATTATTATGGGTCAGTTAAGGCAATATACAGCAGACAAATTAAAGGTGTTGTAGACTGCCAGTGAGTACAATTAAGCAGTATACTTGAAACATGCCTGAGCCACACCATTGTTAACAGCTACGGACCATTGCAGAAGGTGATTCATTCAATTAAAAAGAGCCTATATATAGACCCCAGCAGTCGTTGACGAAACTAGCTTGCTCAGAAAAAACTCCCTCAAACTTCCTTGATGTGGCGTGATCTAATAGTAATGCTCACTGTATACATTACAGAAACATTAGCCTACACATCGCTTAACCTTGTCATCGAGTATAAAGATTGTTCATTTCGTGTCTGTAAGTTCACAAAGTACTAGGCCTACATTAAAACAGCCAACCTTCCCCTCCCTTGTACTGGTAGCTCCTGCACCCAGTCAATGGACTCTTGATGTTCCCCGTCGAGTTATCCGGCTTTCATGATATCGATTCCAAACTCTAAAGCTTTGAAATTCGTTTCCTATGCAGTTCAGTTAGTTCAGCCAGTTCACTTAAATGTCCTTCAGGTCTTAACTTAGGATTTGTCTCTCACCTTACCTACTAACAATAGCCTAACTTATGTTATGCCCTATCGAAATCCCAGACGGCTTTTCTAACTAATCATGATTTTTGTCAGTTTCACTTAAAGCGACCCAATATGAAAACATTGTTATGAAAGCCGTTAGAATAGATTGGTTTTGTATCCATTTACATTATAAGAATATGAATAAACTGATGTCATGCTCTTGGCTTAAGAAGAATAAGAGCCATCTGAGGAGACATTCAAATCACATCTTACGCTCTATCTTTTTAAACTATCATATGACTCATGGATTTTTAAACTCATGTGTAGTGCGTGCCATTTTCTTTGGTCTCTGCTGAGCTACGGCGCTATATAGATCATTTCATTACTACAGCTACTGCCACTACCACCGCCACTACAACCACTATACTACTGCTGTTGCTGCAATGCTGCTACTACTACTACCGCTATTACTATTACTTTTACTATTACTAGTATTAATACTACTACAACTACTGCTGCTGCTGTTGATTGCTGCTGTCGCCGCCACCGGCACCACCACCACCACCACCACCACCACCACTATTACTACTACTGTTATTATTATTATTATTATTATTATTATTATTATTATTATTATTATTATTATTATTATTATTATTATTATTATTATTATCATTATTATTAATTGCGATTAAGCTTATACGATTACGCTATTCCAGGTTCAAACGCTGCCATCGAAAGGCACTCATCACACGGCCAAATCCGATCTTGGACAGTCGATGACATCATCGAGGCGCCCCAGCATTACGTCATCGGTCAACAATGCGTCATCGACGATATCGATCGGCAACGCGTCACTTCCGAGCCCCAGGTCAACTTCCGGTAGCGTCACCGTAAAGACAGCAGCCCCGCAGAAAAAGATGACGTCTATAATCGATACGAAATCCGGAGTCGTGACGTCGTCGTTGGTGACGGTCGACCATATGACGTCACCATCAGGTGTCGTGACGTCACCAAGCAATGCGTCATCGTCGTCATCGATGATCAGCTACGGACCTGTGACGTCAAGGGACGACGTCACCATGACGTTGCCAAATCGGACCGCCGCATCCGCGAAGTCAACATCCGTTCTGCTGACGTCAACAACACTCCCAAATACGTCACGCCCTGCAGACGAAACTTCTCTTCTAATGACGTCATCGATCCCGATGTTGTCGCCCGGTGACGTCAGGTCGTCGTACGCAACGACGATGACGTCACCAGCGCCGAAGATGGCGTCATCGCTTCTGATTACGTCGATGCCGAGTAAACCATCGACGTCACATGTTGCCATGGGAATACCCCCAGATCTCCGGAATATGGGGGTCGTTGTGGCGGAAGTGCACGCGCCCCCGACCGGAGTCGATTTAGAGGACCCTGGACACGATCTTGACAACGAGGACCGATTCTCATTAGTGTCTGGGTCAAAGTTTGTGACCCCCTCCGAGTCCTACTCTGACGAGACTGGTTCCCTGGTTTTCACGGACGAGGTCGATTCGCAGGTTTATGCCGGAAATAAAAATATCGCCGACGCAGTTCAACTTCCGGTGCCCGATGCCACGCAGGAAGGATCCCTTACGGTGTCTGATAAGAAGGCCTGCGACCTGGATTCCAATCCACCATCAAGTTCGCCACTTTCCAGTCCACCGTCGAGTCTTCCGTCGCTCAACCCATCCATGGATCCACCCATAACTGCTCCTCGCTCCATTGCTGGTTCCTCTACCGACGCTACAAAACCGGAAGAGGAGACAAACGCCCTCACCGGAAGTGAAAGTGGTCGGCAGAACGAACCGGAAACGAAGCCAACGTCGACCTTCAACTTCATCGGATGGGAAGTGGGCAATATGGCGGACAAAATGGCCGACAGGAAGTGCCATAGAGTTCTGATTTTCAAGGACAGCGAAATTGTGTTGATGTTCAAGGTAATTCATTTTGCAACGCTACATTTGCATTTCATTTGTAGAAGTGGCTTAGAGGAAGCTCTTTACGTTACTCTACCTCTTCATTTAGCCCTGCACGTAAACGATTAAGATAAACCATGCCTGCAAATTTGCCAATGCCGAGTGAATGATTGATTGACTTGGTGAAAGACTTATTGATTCGCTGACTGATTGATTGACTGATTGACTAATTGATTGATTGATTGATTGATTGATCGACTGATTGATAGACTGATTGATCGACTGATTCATTGACTGATTCTATCTATCTATCTCAGTAAGTCAGTCATCCATTCATCATACTCGCCCATTAATGAATGAATGAATGAATGAATGAATGAATTAATTATTAATTAGTTCGAACGTGGGTTCCCAGTTCATTAATTACCTCATTCATTCAGTTATTCGTTCGTTCATTCATCTAATCTTTATGTCTAGTCTAATCTAGTGATTTCTATAGCGCCAAAATCAGAGATCATAATAATCCATCAAAGGAACGTGGCCAGCTAGCCAGCCACTGGCTCCATCCACGTTAATTTTAATTAATTTATTTTATCTTTTCAATCGTACATTTTTCTTCAATTAACGCATTCATTCTTTGAGATCTGTTAGAAGGAAGCTCTCATTCATGCGTTCGCTCGTTAATTAATTGATTCTTAATTAATTCATTCATGTTCGGTTTGAATAGGTCATTCACTCAATCATTTATTCAATCATTCACATCAATTTATTTATTTCATTTATTTTAATTTCTCTAATTTAGGCGAGCTGTGTGAGCGAAGGAGCGGGAAATGACAGACGGTTGAGGTCTCTCATGGTCGACATTGCTATCAACTGCGCCAAACGACTGAAAAATATGAAAGATGTTGCTTTGGTAGGTGTAACTGTTACGATTACACTGAAATGTAATGTATCGTTATATTGTACGATAGGATCATTTACCTAGTGCCTCAACTGTAGAATCTCAATGAAAAGATTCGGGGTTTGAAGTAAAAGAATGAGAATAATACAATGAATGCAAAGAATGTGAAGAAGAATAAGGAGCAGAATGAGATGATGATTTTGATGATGATGACGACGATGATGATTATCATAATGGCAGATAATGATGTTGATCATTTACACGGTGTCTAGTGTCTACTGATGCTGAAAGATTCTTCATGTGGATGATGTGGTCTTATCTCAGATATCCAGCCATCTATCCATCCTTAATAATGGAGGAGTAATTTAAGTATTTTCACCTGCTCACTTAGGACTTTCACCTACTTAGTTAAGGCTTTTACCTGCCTAGTTGAGACTTCACCTACTTACTTAAAACTTCACCTACTTACTTAAGACTGTCACCTACTTACATAAGACATTCAGCTATAATTATTTGAGACTTTCACCTATACTTACTTAAGACTTCACCTACATACATAAGACTTTCACCTACTTACATAAGACTTTCAGCTATACTTATTTGAGACTTTCACGTACTTACTTAAGACTTTTACATACTTACCTAAGACTTTCATTGAGTTACTTAAGACTTTCACATATACTTACTTGAGACTACTCCAGCGTCTCTCAGTAGTTTATTCCACGATATTCGCTATACAATTCGGCAAATACAAGACAATACAATACGTATGCAATACTTGCAGCCGAAGCTGCAGGCGGAGCACATGGACTCACTTCCGTTGACTGACGAAAGACCGACGAGACAACATCTGGACGAAATATCGCGAGAACTGAACGAGACCGTGATGATCAATGACGTCGCCTTCCGGTTTCAACCGAAAGACAACGAAACGTACATAGGAACATACGTAGACGGCAATGGTAGGACTTACGTGTCTCTGTCTATGCCTCTGTGTCTGTCAGTCTATTGCTCACTAAACCTTGCATGCTTCCTGTACTTTGTCAGTGAAAGTCTCTGTCTGTCCCTTTGTTGATCCGTCTGTTTATCTGTCTGTCTGCCTGTCTGTGTATTATC
Source organism: Aporrectodea caliginosa (assembly GCA_020284085.1). Lineage (NCBI taxonomy): Eukaryota > Metazoa > Annelida > Clitellata > Crassiclitellata > Lumbricidae > Aporrectodea > Aporrectodea caliginosa. Next base: position 726,767 of record JACEVL010000006.1, on the reverse strand, counting down.
TATGCATGTATGCATGTATGTATGCATGTATGTATGCATGTATGTATGTATCTATGTATGTATCTATCTATCTGTCTGTCTGTCTGTCTGTCTATCTATCTATATCCAGTCATTCTTCCGTCCATCCAACTACCATCTATCTGTCTGTCTGTCTATCGGTATATCTGTCTCTGTCTCCATCTGTCTGTCTATCTGTCTGTCTGTCTCTGTCTCTCTCTCTCACTCTCACTCTCAATGCAAATGTCAGTCCCTCTCTTTTTCCTTAACCCTCTTCCTCTTTTTGCTCCTTTCCATATTTCTCTCCCTGTCGCCAATCTCACCCTCTCTCCGCATGTCTCTTCCTCCTCCATTTCTCCTTCTCCCTAATCCAGCGCAATACCCTACCACCTTCTACTCTGATCCTCTTCCTCTTTCCAGACGTTCAGTCAACGAAGGCCAACTGTGAGATCGGTCGATCTGGAGCAGTCGTCGTTCTAAAGAAGAAGAGTCGATTCGCCACCGTCGAGTCCTTCTCCGACCAGCTGTGCCGCCACATCCTGTGCGCTCGTCCTTTGTCGCTCGGCCGGATCTCGGACCTCGAGGTCCGCCAGCTCAGCTCGACGAAGACCCAGCTGGACCCCGACAAGAGACAGCTGCTCCTCTTCCAGGACTTCCTCAGTGATCCATCGATCATCGTTGCCGAGGCAGCGCGTCGAAGTTTCCTGAGGATCCAGGACTTCCTGCTCTTTGGCTGACGCTGTAAATTGCAATCGTTGTAAATTGCAATCGTTGTAAATTGTAATCGTTGTAAATCGTAATCGCTGTAAATCGTAATCGCTGTAAATAGTAATCGCTGTAAATCGTAATCGATAGCAGATGTGTAGTTAATGTAATCGGAATGGTTGCTTTTCATTCTTTCATTCGTTCGGTCACTCATTCATTCATTTACTCACAATTGAATTGTAAATGAATTGCATAGCGCCTTTTCAAGTTAATGTAATATTAATTAATTGATTGATTGATTTATTGATTCACTTGTTCATTCATAAATTCATTCGTGCATTCATTCATTCACTCGCTCATTCATATAATTTTTCATTCACTCATTCATTCAAATATTCATCAATTTACTCGTTCATTCATATATTCATTCTTTCACTCATTCATTCATATTATCTTTCATTCACTTGCTCATAATTTTGTTCGCGGTGAATTGTGCATTACCTGGTGCTATAGAAATTAGTATGCATTGCATTATGTAATTGACTGCAGAACTGACAGCGACTTGAACCAGAATTGTTGATTTCGTATGGACCTAAATATGAATAAAAGTTTGATACGAATATCACTGCATTATTTCATTTGCGTTACGAAATACGATGCCTACATTTTTATGTAAACACTAAAAAATACTTGTATTAAATAGGCCTACTATGTATTCTGTAATATGCAATGATACACAATTTACATTATAGTTAGAAATATATTTTAAATATTTTTAAATAGTAATAATTAATCAGTACAGCTCATTGCTTCTTCGGAGCTAAGCACGGTTGTGGTAATATTGACAAATTTGCGTTGAGTTTAAAAACCAGTTGTGATCTTAAGAAATTCATTTATTATTTAATTTAATATAAAGAAATTACTGCTATAGCGCCTTTATCATTTTGTCCAAGATATAACTTTGCGCTGATTATATTATTATTTGTTATTATTAATTATCGGTGGTATTATTATTACTAATATTAAATAGGCCTACCAATGGTAGTTTTCCAACTGCTTGCTATATATATCGAGCAGGGTCCAAGCGTTTTAGGGCCCTCCATATCCTTATCGCAGCGCTGGTCCTGCAGGGAGGTCTTCGTATGGATCAGACAATCCAGAAACTGTCTTTATTATATTCTCTCCGTGCAATTTTGTAACTCCTAAGTGATCATGGCCAAAATACAAGAAATAGTAAATTACATTTCTAAGAAATTACTATTTTAATCATTCCAATTATAGCACATGGCTAATTCTAATCGTTCTTGAAGTGGCTTTGTAATCGTAATCGTAAACACTACATTTACAAAGCGCTGCTCTGAAGCTAAGCGCTGCGTCATATCAGATGGGTTGTCCAGAGATCGATGTCCAGTGGAGGTCCGAGTCCTGTTGTTAGATAGACCAGAGAGAGGAGGCAGATCTAGGGGTTTTCCTGATACATGGATACCCTAAAGAGGAGACAAAAATCCGGAAAGGAGGACACATTGAATGTTTCACTCCTGAGTCAGGGTCACCTAAATAACCAAAACGAAGTCACATTGGAAAGCTGTTTGAAATAAAATTAGCACTCTGACCGTATAATCTGAAAGATAGTCCATGGATACATTGTTTGTAACACTACTCAGATCCTGTACTAGAAACTTCCGAAAGAAATAGAGCTGCAATAACAAAAAGTAAATAAGTAGGTAGGTTGGACTGTTATCCTGATAGGGTCAGAGGCGAACTTACGGACAACATGCGTGTGTATTAAAGTAATTAAAAATTGCCATGAATTAATAGCCAATAGCCAATACAACAATCATACAAAAAGCCGGACATTTTCTAGGTTTTAGCTCTACCTGCCCGACAGTCGGGACAGAGGACATGAGGCCAAAAGGAGGATATGCCCTCCTTTTGCCTTTTGCATTGAGTAAAGCTAAACGCGTATTATTTCTCTAAACTCTATGACATTGAACCTGATTGCGGTGCGCCAATCAGAGTTGTCTTTCTCAATAAACGAATATAAGTATCATTATTTATTATAGCTTTTTCCTGCCGGACAGAGGACATGAGGCCAAAAAGGAGGACATGTCTTCCTTTTGCCGGACGTCTGGCAACCCTAGGCAGAGCCGGCGGCTGTGGCATCACGGTGGCGACAGTTTCGCACCGTTGATCAACGCACAGCGGACGTGGACAAATGCTTTGTTTCTAGGAGCCATTTCTAGGCTTTGTATTCGTCACTCGTTCTCCTCCTCCGCCTCCAAGCGCTAGATGGCGCAGCGCGTACGTCTTCACCGTCGTCCACCGCCAGGGGGCAGCACGTCCTCAGGTGAAACAAAGCAGTAAAACCAATCTCTTTGTTTACAATAGCCAGGTGTGTCACGGCTGTTGTTCCCGTAGTGGTTCATCTGCCGGCCGCCGGGGGCGCCGTCGGAAGAAAAACAAAGATTATCAATGATTAGCCCTGGCTTTGTTTTAGCATCAGCAGCGCCCGCTGGTGGTAACGGGAAAGTCGAATAGACGGCACAGATGGATTAGCGGCTTGCCTGCCTCAGGACCAGGTAGGCGAGGAGCATCCCACGTATAAGGATAAGAGCATCTCTCTCGTTGCCCCCATTCTATTGTTGATTGTCTCGTCGCTGAAGCCGACCACGGAACGGACGGACGGACGGAGGGACTTTCCCGAGGGGGCCAGGCTTTGTACCATTGTTTCAGAGGGTGGAGAGAAAGAGAGGGCGTGACCAATGCTTTGGCGCCAAATGAAGAGGTTTCTGCCAGAAGTCTGGTTTTAAACGGAACTGTCATCCGAGCAGACGACCAAAACGCGACTGGCGCGAGTTGTCGTAGATCATTTTTTCTAGCGCTATACTTACATAGAACCTGACGTTTATTGTAACTGGACTACCCCGCTGGTTTGACGCAGCGCTCGTGAATGAGCTGTTGTCGTGCGCTTATCTATTCAGCATCGCTTTATTACGTGGAATTTACAATTGCAATCAGGATAGCTTCTGCTATATACTGGCCGAGGTATCTGTGTCGGCTTTGTCATGTATCTTACCGGCAGTGACGTTAGCTTATGGAATTGATAGCAGCAGTGTCAGCTACCATGTCGACAGAGACATGCTATGCTATTAATGCTGACAAAATTCGTGTTAAAAATTAATGAAATGAAATGGATAGTTGACGGACAATATCTGACTTGTGTAGCCTACTTGTATGACTTACTTTACTAAGTTTACTTAACTATCAGCGTTATAAACTAATAACTGTCTTCGCTAGAAACGTAACAAGTTGATAGGGAACTTAAATGAAAAGTTGAAAACGAACTTGGTAAGTGAGAACGACTTGGATTAACCTTTGAATGACTTCGGGATTGAATATTTCGAGCCTGTAAGACTTACGAGGTCAGCCTATACCCACGTGCGTGACGTTTTATGTGATGTCACTCGTGTCATCAACTGGATTCGGAGTGTCACGTCATCCGTGATGGACCGACGTTATCTGGGATCACGGAGACGCTCCAAGCAATCAATATCACCACGGATAACGGTGTTATAATTGTTGCTATGTAATAATGGCTAGGATCTACTTTACGCAATGAGATTAACCTCTTCCTATTGACGGGACAATTGCGGTGAGATGGATGTCATAAGTTTTCTCATAACGATACATTCGGTGTTAGTTCTAATGTCGTAGCGGTAGTTTATCGGTGGCATAACGCGTGTAGTGATACATGCGTCTGTGAGATACTGGCATAATACGAAACGTCGTCTGCATTTACACCAGACTTATAAAGACAAGTCAGCCTATTGTCTGGCGATAAGGCTGTGTGATTCTCACGACCTACTAAGCGATATATAAAATCGACCAGCACGTTTTATAGTAGTGCAGTAAGTCAGTGTTGCGTTAGCCTACAAGACGACATAAATGTCTGATTGCGTGGATTTATGTCACCGATTTATGACTGGTGGGTTATGATGACAGAGATATGGAAGTCTTCTGATTAGATCAGATTATATCAAATTAGATCACACCAAGATTAGATTTTATGACGTCACTGTACCAAACCAGATCGGAGCGAATCGTGATTAGGCAAACTTGGCTTAAATCATTTTGATTGCCTCTATGTACAAAGCAAGGCTAACAGTGTTTAATAACTACAGTCGAATCCGGATGAACACGAGTAAGTCTGCCTCTGACCAATCCTACAGTAAAGCCTTGATTTACTTAGCTCTGCTCTCGTGTCAGTGTGAAAGTACAACACAACCTGGATATTAAGGAGCAGGTTTAGGTATGGAGCCACGATGCTACGGATTCTGTAAATCGCATTCAAAACTCCGGGAATAATTCGGAATTTCCGACGGATCTCAAAATCGCGAAAGAGAAATGGCTTCTGGAAAATCGACGAATACCCGACTCATCAGCGAAATGCAAAGAAGGTCAGTTGAAAACTTGAAATCACACTATTTCTTATTTAGGTTAGGTATCTTGCGTGTCTGTCTGTCTGTCTGTCTGTCTGTCTGTCTGGAGGTCCTGTCTGTCGGTCTGTCGGTAAATTGAAATTGCACTATTTCTTATTATTTTAGGTTGTGTCTTGCATGTTTTTCTGTCTATCTGTCTGTCTGTCTGTCTGTCTGTCTGTCTGTCTGTCTGTCTGTCTGTCTGTCTGTAGCCGGAGGCCCTTGGACATCTGTCTGTCTGTCTGTCTGTCTGTCTGTCTGTCTGTCTGTCTGTCTGTCTGTCTGTCTGTCTGTCTGTCATGTCTGTCTGTCTGTCTGTAATGTAGTGAACATGTAGACTGTATAGTCTGTAGTTCCCCACTACTAGACAGACAGACAGAAAATCTGGAGGTCTGGATGTAAGTTGAACTCTGGAGGTCTGGATGTAAGTTGAAATCTGGAGGTCTGGATGTAAGTTGAAATCACACTATTTCTTATTTAGGTTAGGCCTAAGTATCATGCATATATCCGTCCGTCCGTCCGTCCGTCCGTCCGTCCGTCCGTCGTCCGTCCGTCCGTCCGTCCGTCCGTCCGTCCGTCCGTCCGTCCGTCCGTCCGCATTTCAACGCGAGCAGTGCGGTACCGCTTTAATTCATCAGTAATCGCTAGATGGCGGGATAGTACGCCTGCAAACGAAAAACGCGCACTGTTGTCGTATCAATCGCTAGGTGTCACCACACAACTCTTTATGTTTGACAGTTACGTACTACGCCAGATGGCGGTACTATCGGTGAGCTTCAGTTCTTGCTCAGGGTAGTTAAGTTAAAGGACAGGTGGTAAAGATAAGATGGGTTACGGTAAGATTAGTTGAAGTAAGGTAAGGTACAGTAAATTGGGTAAGCGACTTCAGTGAATAAAATTTACGAAACATAAATAATATAAATATATAAAATTAAATAGGCCAACAACCGAGTTTATTTCAAATGCGTACAATCAATGAATCAATATTCGTTTAATCATGACACCAAGAAGCTGTCACAGGCGCAAGTTGTAACAGGCAGTGAATAGCTAATGTCATTAACAAGGAGAACTCAGGTCTCTTTCCTACTAAGGTACTATGGGAGAGGCAGAATAGGGCAGAATGGAATCGAATTCCATACAACTGTATTGACGATTCTTGAGCAGATTAAATCATCATAATGGAATAAATGCAAAGTAATGTCATTAAATCGAATTGAATCATATACATTAATTTAATTTAAGCTTTAAACTATAGATTAGAATTAAATTGAGTTAAATGGAATAAAATAGAATAAAATCAAATGGAGTGGAATGGAATGAAATAGCGTCAATTAGAATAGAATGTAATAGAATGTAATAGAATTAAACAGAATTAGACAGGATGGAAGAGAACTAAATTATAAACGTGGAGTAAATACAACATAATAGAATGCAATACAATTAAATGGTTTAGGGGTATTCGGTGCCTAGCAGCTGGAACATTGCGGGTAGAATCCACCTGAAAGTCGCTGCGTAGGGACCCTGGAAGTCCTTCACTCGCAATTGCTTGCGCTTCGGCGTGAAACCCGATTCAGCGATCGAGTAGTCGGGAGCGCCTCTGAATAAATCTGCAAGGGCGCTATAACAAGTGTTCAAATACCATACAATAAAATAAAATAAAATAGAGTTAAATATATTAGAATAGAATGGAATAAAATGAAATGGAGTTAAAGAGATTAGAATGGAACATGGAACATTATAGAACTGAAATGTTCTGAACTGACTAGAATTCAGTGTTTTCGTATTGACCGCCGATGATTAGTTTCAATTAGAATGGCACTACATCAATCTTCACACAGTTACAGATGAAGTTGAAACCTCAGCAATAATCGCTCCTGGCGCTATATAAGTTGCCTCGTTTCCTTGACTGCGAACATTTGAGCCCTCTGGCGTCTATCCTAGGAGACATCGTGTCGCCTCGATGTCTCCTCAGAGCGTCCTCAAGCACCCTCCCTTTCCCTCTCTCCCTCTCTCTCTGTCTCTGCCCTTCCAAACCAATCGCTAATCCCCCCTTGATGTCGCCTGTCATTAGCCACCTGCGCGGCAGCCGCGTCGATCGATCGCCCCTTCACCTCTTTGCCCCTCGCTGCCCCATGCTACCCCACTCCCCTGCCCAGCGCCATCTGCCGACCTATTCAGTCGCTGACACGCATGCGGCGGCGTCTCAGCTTACGAAATCTAATTATATAACTGTCTGGCAGAGGGCGGCGTGCGGTCGTCCCCGCGTCGCAGTTCCAGGGATTGCCAGCCACCCACGATCGCATTGGGTAGAGTGATGAAACTGTTTCGGGAATCGTGTTAGGTTGTGGTCAGAACTAGTTAGCGCTAATCGTTGGGTTAGCCTTAGTGACTGAGTAAGTGTAAGTGTTGTGTGCGGTGTACTGTCTAGGTTAGGGTTAGTATCAACACATTTGTATAGCGCATTTTAAAAAACGGACCATAGATATTTCGTAAATGGACTGCTTTAGAAGTAGCTAATGAAGTAATGCTGGCAATTCCATTAGTGGTGTGGTTGGTTTAGTGTCAGATTTGTGCTAATGCTCTGGTTTAGTATTTTTTACACTTTAACAACGAGAGTGTACTAAATGTGACTGGGAAACCAATGCAGTTCGTCGTTAAACTGTTGAAGTTAATTGTTCATAGTAGTCTTAGATTGAAGGTAGTCTTAACGTCCGTTGTTGTTATTGTTTTAACGAATATTCTAGTTCTGGGATCAGTTTGAAAGTTTACGTTGTTGCTAAATTTAATTGAATGTGCTGTGGTCTTATGGCTAGACTTCGTATCACTGTTACACCAAGTAATAGCCTAGTGCAAATGTTAGCGCCATATACATGTAGCGGGGTGGCGAACTGTTTTTAAGGTGCGTGCCAAAATGCCGCTAAAGCATTATAAAAAATACCGTCGCGTGCCCCTCGTAATTTTGCAGTATATAGCCTATAGGCTAACTATTTTTCTCATGTATAGATTTTAATTGACAAAGCGTTTCAAAAATGAATTAAAAGACATTATTTCAAAGACGGTTTAAGAATGGTGTTACAACAAAGTCATAAAAGAAAAATGTGGCTATCAACAGTAATTTTGTTCTAGATTAGAAACTTTTTGGGACACTCCTAATTCCGCGTGCCCACGAAATTTGAACGCGTGCCATTTTGGGCACGCGTGGCAAAGGTTCTCCATCCCTGCCATATAATAGTATCTCTGTTATCGAGATCTTATCCGTTACGTATAATCTGCTTTGTCTACTTTCGTGAAGGACACTCGTGACAAGTGGTGCTTGTCTTGCCGACTTACCCTACCTGATGCGGTTCGTTCGACTTCCCAGGTACTACTCGACAGGTGAGAGGAGGGGTAAACAGAGCCCTGGTTGTCAGTTGCAATTCCCCCATCCCGACGTTATTGTGTAAACTTGACGGATCGCTTGATTATGTAGCTTCCTTTGTTCGGCCCAAACTAGGCGAGACCGTTTTGCGGTGAGTTATATCAGGGGTCTGTCCATTTCACCCTGATTTCGTAACCTCTCGGGTCATTAGGAACTGGGGTTGGTGATGGGCGTCATATGGAGCTAATGCTAGTGACGTATATGCCTCGCTGGGTGTACGGGACCAATTAGCACCCCATATACCTAAGAGAGTATTTTACGTTGGGGGTAAGGTTCGCCCCAACCCTTAATCGTTTCTTGTTGCCGTCCGATAAAGCACTCAGCTGGTCCAAGAGAAACCGCAATTAATCGATTGATTGATTGCTTTATTGAATAAATAAATGAATAAATAAATTTTGAAATGAAATAAATGAAAAAACTCAATGAATAAATTTTGAATTCAAATGAGTAAAATAAAATAAAAATGAAATAAAATCAATGAATAAATGTTGAAATAAAATAAATGAAATAAAATTTAAAAGACGAGATAAAACCAATTAATAAATTTTGAAATAAAATAAATGAACTAAAATAAAATGAAATAACGCTGAAATCAATGAATACATTTAGAAATAAATAAAATTTAAAAATGAAATAAAATGAATGAATAAATTTTACCGGAATGAATAATCGAATGAATGGATGAATAAATATATCGTTTCTATTTTAACGTTTTCTTATACTTTTCCCTGTTCAGCGTTCATTGCAGCTACGGCGTCTTTAAATGAAATATAATGTAATGTAATTGAACCTTAATAAGGCTCCACTTCAAGGTATCTACTCTGGTATCCTATCCTGTCCTGTTTCTTTTCCTGCACCATCCCACGACCAGCATGGCCAACGATTTTCACGGTAGTACCATGCTGTCTCCACGGCTTCACCCCCCCATTATGACCTGGCACCTAAACCAGTCTTGCGGTCTTGGTTTGCCATAGCGACGGTGAGTAAGCTGGTCGCTCGGATATAGCAATGTTGTGGCGCCGAGAAATTTTGCAGATTTACATTTACATTACCAAGATCTTTAAGCCTCTGAATAGTCATTACTGCTAGAGGCGCTTTATAAATGTCCAGATACAATACAATCTCTGATCGTCAGTTCTTGCAAGTTTCTTTCCGTCTTCTCTCGTTAGGGAACCAATTCATTGCTTCGATGGTTCTTCTATCCTTGTCCATACGAAACCGCGTGTCCCATCCACTTCAATCAGCGAGGACTAAATCGGACGTGTGGCTTCGTATGGACAAAGATAGAAGAGCCATCGAAGCAATGAATCGGTTCCCTAAAGCGAGAAGAAGGCGAGAACCACCTTACAGGAACTGATAATATTCTCTCTTTACTCTGTCCCGTCCTTTCTATTATTGTTTATTCTGCGGTTTATCTCCTCGTGAAATTGTACTGTATTGTATTGTATTTACGAATTTATAAAGCGCCTCTCACAGCATACGACCTAATCAGAGCGGCAGAGAAATGTGTGGATATTAATTCCACGCAATCACTCATGATAAATGCCTTCAATCTTTTTCTATTTGCGTCCGTCATTCGCTATAGGTTTCCGATCCACAGAACAGTGCGACTAATACACGGACATCAGGTCTTCTTGCTCTTGGTTACTAAGTCTCAGCAGGGTTTAGCTTCTAAATATCTCACGACTTTATGGGCGCGCCACTCTCTGCTCGGTCTTCTCGTTCTATTCCTTCTGCTGAATGGCTTGATCTTCCGTACCTCGGTCGCGAACTTCTTTATTCCAGCACCGAGTTTTTTCTGTAGTGAAAAAACACGGTGCTGGAAGGTCATTCCTCACTATGGAATGACCTTCCCTTGCAGTCCGGAGTAGGATTCCTGAGGGATCTCTTAATTGCTTAAAGACCTTCCGTTTCACGGTCCTATCACGCTGAGAGCGCTTCTGAATAGCCTTGCAATGAGAGCGCTTTACATTAATAAAAATAAATAAACAAAGGAAGAGACTTACAAAATTTTTTAAAGTCTCTTCCTTTGTTTATTTATTTATATTTCTTTCTTTTATGGTTTGATCTGATGGAAGCAGATTAAAGGCGTTGAACGTCGAACGGCGAATCATCTAATTTAAGTTTGATTAATATGTTTTCTTATTTAGTCAGTTTTTCATTTATCGTTTGTCGCTTCATTTATTTATGTAATGTGTTTCGTCTACATGATCTTATCTTATCTTAAGAGACTTCATTTCTTTTTGAACGTCTTTCTAATAGATATTCAATGCAGTTGCTTCTCACTGCTTAGTTCCTTCGTCAAGACCATGACAAATACCTCTATGTATGCATGTATGAATGAATATGTGTATGCAAGTAAAAAACTAAGTATGTATGCATAATAATAATTATTATGAAACTAATATTCTTTATTTAAACAATCCGGTTGACAAACCGCAACCGGTTGCAGTGTACAGTTATGCAATTGAAACAATTCACAAGAACACAAATGACAGCAGACATAAATCTTAACTATACTAACAGAACAGACAGCCTGCAATACACGGCAATAACAGTAGCCTACGGGACTCGATCTCGGTACCTCTCGCTCTCTAAGCCAGTGTGTTATCCAATGCGCTATCGGGCCCCCATGTATGTAAATATGTATGTACGTATGTTGTATATATGAATGCATGGATGTATGTATACATGAATGTATATATTCACGGATATGTTCCTATGTCTGAGCTCATTTATGCATCGCCTTTTACAAGAGGCTCTCAAAGACAACCTCTTACAGCAACTAATGATGTTCTGAACGGAAGTGGGAGTATCAAACAAAGACCTCCGTATGTGTCAAATGGTGTTAATTTTCCTCGAAAATTCTGTCAGACGCGCCCTCTATCGACCGGCAACATGCAAAGTACTCGAGACCTCGCTTTGAAAGCAGCGTCGATGGATGCACGCCTCGTCGAAGTACCTTCCGTGCCTCGAGTACCTTCACGGATGCTGCGAGGCATCGATTCTTTGAGCGTGGAGTGGCCCTTCTCCGTCCTCTATCTTGTCTTCGAGGGCAGTCCTGGAGACACGGACCACTCAACGATCTTTCGAGGGCAGTTTCGACGCCAAGGCTGCTTCTTCCACCTACCGCTTAGAGGCTGGGTCTTCTTCCCTGGTAGAACCAGGTCTTTAGAGAATCGAAGCGGAATAAATCCTTGTCGTGGGCTGGGAACATGATCAAAGACGCACACGTGAATTTTTAATGTATACTACACGCCCTCATATACGAAGGGGTAATGTACTACTAAAGGGAAAATTTACCCCGGGAGGAATTCTAATGAGGGTGATTTATGAGGGAAATTAGGTAAATGCAAAGCCGTTTCGAGAGAAGAAGCATAAGAAGAAGAAGAAGAAGCAGCAATAGAAGAAGAAGAAGAAGAAGAAGAAGAAGAAGAAGAAGAAGAAGAAGAAGAAGAAGAAGAACAACAACAACAACAACAACAACAACAACAACAATAAGAACAAGAAATATATGTAGGAGCCTGCGTGAATAAGAGTAAGAATATGAGCAAGAGCAAGAAAAACGACAATAAAGAGAAGAAGAGCAAGAAAAATAGTAAAAGCGGAGAAACAGTCCCTCACTCTAACGTCTGAGAGCTACCCATGTAGCCTATAGAATGTTAGAGGTCTTGATTAAATTCTTTTGATGTTTTGAGTTTCACTCTCGTTTAAGCACGAGAACAAGCAATCGAGTATACATAAGAGTTGCGTTCGAGACCGGGAGTATAAGTCGCTGATAGTTTCATATAAGTCGTTTCATGGTTTAATATTGCTTAGCATTTACTTGTAACTCTTGTTTAATCACAATGTACCTGATAGCGGTGTGACTATCAGTTTTCTGTTGTTACCAATAAACGAATATAATAATAATGATGCACGATTGACACATAATTTATATAGTCTTTTGATAATGGTGCTATATAAATATGAAAAATACACCTTCACTTTGCGTTGAGGGTTCAAATCCCGGTGCGTCATCTTGATATCATCGTAAGGAAACGTTGTTCTCCGGTTGATACAATTGTATTTGTGTTTGTACTTCAGTTAAAACATCGTCCAAGCGCATGCAGACCGCATCTCTGAAGATTAAAGTTTATAGAGGCGCTTAATATAAAAAAAAACGATTACCTTGCCTTCCCGTATACCTTATCGTACCTTAAAGTACTATATACCAGGGATGGCGAACCTTTTTAAAGGTGCGTGCCAAAATGCCGCTTAGACATTTTAAAAAATACCGTCGCGTACCACTCGGAATTTTGCAATATTTAGTTGTTTTTCTCATGTTGGTTTTAATTGACAAAGCGACGAAATGAATTAAAAGAAATTATTTCAAAGATGGTCTTAGAATGACGTTACAATTGAGTCCTTCATAAAAGAAAATGTGGATTCCTACAGTGATTTTGTGTTTCTAAGTTTGCAAATTTTAAGGGGAAGCTCCAAATTCCGCTTGCCCAAAAAATCGACACGCGTGCCACCTTGGGCACGCGTGCCATAGGTTCGCCATCCCTGCTATATACGGTATACCTTTGTCTTGTCTTACTGCTACTTTATCTGTACACCTCATGATGCCTTACCTATATGCCTTCATCTTACTTTACTATTATTTTATCCTATCCTGTATCCTACTATGCTTACCTAACTATACCATATCTTAGCTTATTTTAATAAATACATATGTACTTAGTGTACATCAATCAATTCTATATAATTATAAATAATTTATGCAGCGCAGCAGTTAATCGTTCGTAACTAAGGATTGGCGCTGAATAAACTGCGTCCTATCGTCTTTCCCTCGCCAGATGTCGCGCACGCGATAAGGTCGTCGCTAGGGGGCGTCTTTTGTCCCCGCCAGAGGGCTCTGACCAGCGAGGCGTGGCTAAGTACGGCTAGTACCGTTACCCAGTCTGCCGATGGGGCTGGGGGGAAGAAACCCCGCTGACAGCGAGACAAAGGACTTTGTTGTGGTTTTCGGGGTGGTTAGGGGCTTAAGGGATCGGAGAGCGTCAGCTGCTGCCACCCGCTTCTAGGGGCTTCATTGTCGACGTCGTCACAGCCCCGAAGTTCGCGGCAGGTGAGATGGGTGCGGATGGGTGGGGTGGAGGGGGAATTGGGTTGGGGTGGAGAGGCAGCGACATCTGGCGAGAGGGATAGCCTAGCGAGTGAAGACGCAACTCATGACTCGACGGAGATATTCAGACTGACAGACAAACAGGCATTTACAAGCAGACACCAAACAGAAAGACATACATAGACAGACAGACAGGCAGACAGACAGACATATCTGGCGAATCTATAACCGATATATTCGCTATTTGCTATTCGGATAAGCATAATGTCTCTACTACTATGCATCAGACAGACAAACAGGTAGGCAGATAGACAGACAGGCAGAAGACTGGCTAATCGATTAGGAAGGCATCTAGCGAATCTATAACTGATTATTCGCTATTTGCTATTCGATTAGATTCATTTCAGATATTTATATAGCGCCCCTTCAAGATTTCTACTCAGAGGCGCTCCCGACTACAGAATTAGCACTGAATCAGTTTCACGCCGAATCGATTAGCAATTAGAATTAGATTTCGATAATCGATAGTTCGATACCCGCATTTGCTTCATGAATTTGTCAAATTGAGGTAATCAGAACCCGCAACCCTCAAGTTACTACAGCAAGTTGTTGTACCACCGCGCTATTACAATGTCTCTACTACTATGCATATGGTCGATTATTAACAGAAATTCAATTTGGTGACGGGTAAACTCTGTAGATGACGGATCTCATCTAAAGCTGCACAACTGCTATGTGTGAGAACAGTCCAAAAGCCAGTAAGCAACACCACATCGGTCAATACATGCTGAGAAGACAGTTTGATATGGTTGAGCGCAAGGATATATAAGCGAGCGAGCATTTTGCAATGGTAGCAGCGTCTTGAATCAGTGGGATCACTTAGCCTACTGGATGAGAACCTAGCGTTGGACGAGCAGTTAATCCCATCTGCAAATCTAAATACGCGTTCCATGGCAGCATCAGGTTGCAGGAACACAGTGATGCTGTAGATGAAGAACATGGACAACTATGCAAATCTTTGCAAGTTTGCATGACGCATAAATTGCGCTTCAGTCCGTCCTTTACTTCATCTTCCGAATCGTCGCTTATCCGCCCAATTCTCGCGTGTTTTGAGGTACACGCCTTGATGAGGATACACTAATATGGTAATCTAAGTCAATGAATTCTTGAAGCACTCAGCCATAACCATAATATAACTTCAATTTTAATGCACCAAACATTGATAAAGTAACATTTCGCTGTACACATTGTACAAGGAACGATCAGCTAATCGAAAAGGGAACCCAGAATTAGCTGCTGGTTGGGCCACCTATATACACAGTCAGTTTCTAGATGGTTAACAGAGGTTATCTATCAAGTACAGCTAATCGAGCATCTAGTACATATAGAATTATCAACATACTAGTACAACTCTTTAAAGCTTAACTCGATTAGCATCTAATCGATTAGTTACCCATCTCTGCTATGCATATGGTCGATTATTGTTCTGTAATCAGAAACACATTTAGGTGACAATGGTCTACTCTTTTGTAATAGCGTGGTCGCAATCTCTCATAAATCATTGGAAATGCCAGGATCTCAGCCATCCGGCGAGATTCATTGATTGAATTTATTGCAACTGCTTGTGTGTCCAAATGTCGGCAATGATATACAGTATACACACGAAGGTGCAGGCCTGGATGTCTTCATATCGGCTGGAACCTGCAGAGAAGACAGCCTTGATATGGTTGAGCGCAAGGACAGAAGCGAGCAAAGATTGACAAGGAAGCGGTAGCAGCGGCATTTCCAGGTTGGAAAGCACAGTGGGATGTCCTGGACCTGAACTGCTTCTGGACGAGGACCTCTCCTTGGATGAGCAGTTAATTCCATCTGCAAATCCTGCTCTTACCAGGCACTTCCGTAAGAAAAGTCACAAGGCGAAATTAATCAGACTCCGCTGTGACTCTTCTCCACACTAATTCTGACACGCCTCCTGCAGACAATTGAGGGTTTGCGGAGGTTACGGATACGATTGCGCTCGCTTCAGTCAGTCCGTTACTTCGTCTTCCGAATCGTCGCTTATATATATCCGCTCAAATTGTCGCGTGTTTTAAAGTACACGGGACTTGATGAGGCTACACTAATATGGTCAATCTAAGTCAATGGATTATGCAGCGCTGTTATCATACCCTGCAGCGTTGAGCATACATGGAGTGGCAGTGTTGTTACCATGGCTGCGAAAGTTTTGTGTGGTGAAAGTTTCTGATTACCAGTTTCAATACAATTTCAAGACTTCACTTCATCTCGTACTGTTCGCTTCTTGAATTTCTTTCGCTGCGTATACATTTTACGTTTTTAAGACAATTCGAATACACAGTTTTTTTATTTTACATTTTCTACGGAAAACCGCCGACGAAACTCTTTGGGTTCAATCTAAATGGCGTGGACCCTTAACCCATACAATTGAGGCATGGTAGGATTTGCCTCGTCTTGAATTTGACTCTGGCTACGGGCCTGTGTAACCATACATGATGCTGCTGATGATGAGAAATGATAACGACGACTACGAAGATGATCGCTTAGCGCGTCTAATATGCACGATACACCTTCAACGGGAGTTAGTTACGGAGTCATGTGCACAGACATTTTGTCTAGAATTGGCGCCTCTGAGTAAAATTTGAAGCGCTATATAAAGTTCGACTGATTGATTGGTTGCATTTGCAGAACGCACAAAACTATAAGCAATTAATCGAAAGCCTCCCATGTAGGCACCGAAGAACTTCTGAGAGGCCCGTTCATACTTTTGCGATGTAACGCCTTTAGCCAGAATCGGTCATTCGTTGATCACGTGCAATGTTTTATTGTTGTTGTTGAGTCATTATTATTATTATTATTATTATTATTATTATTATTATTATTATTATTATCATCATCATCATCATCATCATCATATCATCATCATCATCATTATCATCATATCATATTATTATTATTATTATTATTATTATTATTATTATTATTATTATTATTATTATTATTCATCATCATCATCATCATTATCATATCATCATCATCATCATCGTCATCGTCATCATATCATCATTAAAAAGTGTTTGAGCGCAAGTTATGAGGGGTAAGCACAGCAAGCGATGAAAAAGTGCTTACTGGCATGAGGGGTGCAACAACGGGGGAGCTTCGAAAACTGCATAATACAGATTTTAAACACAATTATTTGAGGTAGTGTGAGCCAGAATGCAATTGGGAAATGTAAGGGGAATACGTGTCTTCAACGAGAAATAGGCTGCATCAGTGTTCAGGAGAAGTTACCCTCCTCCCACCAGACAAATCACCCCGTCGTCGGGGATGGGAAAATTCGAATCCTGGAACCCGATGGGAAGGGGTGAAGTGGGATTTGCGACGAAGTTTATGACCGCATCGCACTGATTTATAGTTCTCCATTCATCACCGAATTTCTAAAGCCATCCACCTCGAGGCACCCCTCGCCTTTGTCTCCAACCCCCTCAGATCCCCTCCCTCACATCGGTCTTCTCCCTCGAACGCAGGGTCTGCTCTCTGTCTCCGAGTCCCCCAGGGAAGGGGAAGGGGCGTTGTCTTTGTTTGGAGCGGAGAAGTCCGCACCACTCTCCCCCGCCGGTTTGTCCTCGGTTGCGTCAAGTATGTCTCTACAGCAGTCTTCGTCTGCCTCTGTCTCTGCACGTCTCTGTTTCTTTGTATCTGTCTCTATCTCTTTGTTTGCACTGATCTCTATTTCTGTCTCCATCTCTTCGTCTTGTCAATAATTGCGGGGCTATTATATCTGGAGCCGAGCTCCTAGAAAAACGGCTTCCCTCATTTACATACAGCTGCGCCCTCTTTCGATTGACGACCGACGACGCGCAGCCGTGCAAGTGCGCCTGCGCAGTCGCCGACGGGGATAATGGCGCCCAGGAGCAGGTGCGAGCTAACAGGTTCGTTTAGGCGAAGGACTATCGCACCGCGTCGTGTCATTTTTTCAGATCCGGCTGCAACCAGTTTCAACGACTGTCGCACTACTCAAGTGTTATGCATGAATTTGCTTATATGAAGACTTACGTAGCTCCTTTGCAGAAGCCCGACAAATGTACTGCGGTTTTAGAAGCCTTTTGTAGAGAAACTGCATTCGAAAGGTTGCTGCAGGTGAAATAGATATCTTTTGAGAGGTAACGCAGGTGAAGATATCTTTTCAGAGGTAACTATAGGTGAGACAGGTACCTTTTGAGAAGTAAATGCTGGTGAAACAGGTATCTTCTCAGAGGCAACTGTATGTGAATGATCCTGACAGTTGATGACGATTCGATTTAACCATACCTATGCCACAAATGCTGAGTAAAAATCTTGAAATTTACGCATATTTAGTTAGCTTTGACGAAAACTTCCTTGCATGATGCATCACAGGGACGTTCTTAGACAGTGTCTTTTAATGGGGAATCGTATGTATAGCGCCTCTTCAGTCTTCAACCAACTGGCCAAACTTAATAATGATTGCAATATTATGATCGCACGTTTGTCTAGATTCTAGAACTTCTTCAAAAGACACACCAGAACGATACCACGAAACTATTCGTTGCTGTATATTTTGTTAAAATAGTCTGTTAGCAAATATACTTTAAAACTTCTTTCAATCAAATTTACTGTCAAAATTATCAATTGCAAGCAGATAGCATCGGAAGAAGCGTAAATTCGAGTTATAGTGGTACAGGAGGTGATGGGGTCGTATTCTTATTGCACCCAGTGCAATAACGTCAACTATCTTTCGCACGCTAGGTGGCGGGAGGGATGCCAGTAGCGGCAAACAGTACTAGGGTGGGGAAGACGAGGACCTTTGTTAATTAGGAAAGACGGGACAGGGTCGTAGACAAATGGCGTGATTTTTAAGTGGCTCCTAGCAGACCCCAGGGGCGCTTTGTGTCCTAGAATTACGAGACTATATATCTACATACATATATATAATATATATTTATAATATATATTATATATATATATATATCACTTCAGAACTATATTGAACTTTGCAATATAAATATATTCTTTTTGCAAATATAACTATATGCCCTTTTATCCGTTGAGCACAATCGCACAATTGATTTGATCAGTGGTTTTTTTGTATTTATTCATTTGTTCTTAAGATGAACTTCTTTCTTTATTTGTAGTTTTGCTTCTCTTTCGATTGACTTATATTGCCAACAATTTACAAGCAGTTCGGTACTTTTTAAAATAAAAAGCGTATTTAATTATTTAATTTATTGCTATGTTAGTCATTTATAGTTTCCTTCCTTCCGGCCGCATTGTATTTTCGAGAGCCCGTAGGCGATTAAAAAGCAACGATATTTTTATTTATTTTTATTTATTTTTATTTAAAAATTATTTGTTGTTTTTATGCGCCTTTGTTGTTGTGGTATACAATGGTGTTTTGTTGGTGTATTTTACGAGGATCGAATCCTCGTTCATCTTATCGGAGGTTGAGCAGTGAACTATGACGGATGCGCTTGGGAGGACAGTAGTTACTTTCTCGGGAAGTCTTTAATGAACCCTCGTCAAAGTCGTCGGGGTTATTCAAGGTTCACAGCACACGTATACACGCAGTTACCAAATTGCCTCGAACTTAACAAAGCGTGTCCCACAGAAGAAGGGTTTTTGCCCGATAGAGGGCAGGTGTAACGCACCTGTCTTTGTGTTCCGCACGCAAGAGGAAGGGTACTAATGTTCCGAAACACTTTGTTGTCTTCAATATAGTGCGACGTAAACCGTACTGGGAAAGCCCTCGATCACCGAAGGCTCTTCCCATGGGTCGTCCTGGAATAAAGTGTCCTAGTCTCCCACGACACCGAACCTGCCTAGAAGACACCTGTCCTCGAACCCTTTGATGCTGCCGCCGTCCTTTGAAGTCACCGGTTCCTCTTAATTTTCCGACGCGCTCTATTGATGGTCTAACGGTTGAACGTCCACGCGGAAGAATTGCGTACAGTTAGAACGGGTAAATTACTGGATGGGGTTGCCATAGACCGTGCAGTGGGAGGGAATGGGAGGGAAGAACAGGTTCCAGAGGGCGTGGGGTGGCCTATAGGGTTGATGAAAGTACGGGCTCATAAAAGGGCTCGCGTGCCCTAAGTCGGCGAAGCGAGTTTTAATTAACAGGTGAAGTACTCAAGTGTAAACTTTTAGCACACACACGCACGCACGAACGCACACACACACACACAAACACACACACACACACACACACACACACACACACACACACACACACACACACACACACACACACACACACACACACACACACACACACACACACACACACACACACACACACACACACACATGCAGACACACGCACATACATCACCGAGCCATCACTTACAGTTCAGCATATATGTATGTACTTGAATATGCGTGCTTGTATGCATGCCTGGATGTGTGCTTGCATGTATGTGTGCATGTATATGTGACATGATACCCGGTTGGCTGGAGCGCTCGGCGTGTAACTCGGAGAGTACGGGTTCGAGCCTCAACTCAGGCAGTTACTGGGTAGGGACCTCGAGCAAGTCCTTCACTCACAATTGCTCAGCGTCATCGATATTCTGTCGTATTGTGGTGTGTGCATTTCTTAACGTCTTTGGAAGGAGTGAAATATGAAATGCAGTTATACAATTAAATTGTGCATTCAAAATTAATGTGCAAGAAAAGCGCATGATACTTCATACAATGCATTAAAGTATACCTATAAAGAAGGGCTGCAGATTTTAACGATTAATCTATTAATTAATCGTTAAAAATTTAATCGATTAATTTCGGCTTGTTTGATTAATTTTCTTACTTATTTCGCCATGTCGAGCGGCCCATTTTCGAAGTAAACATGCAATATAGCGAACAATGATAATGAGAACAGTTTGAGTGGAAAATCAAGCGATCTTTAACAGTTAAGGTAAATGATGGAAAAGTTGAAGATAACAAAATGAACTGTCTTCATTGCAATAAACAGTTCGCGCATACTGCAGGTTCACACACATCGCTGACGTATCACTTTCAGCACGTAGAATGATTGCATTTTTTTGTAGGAAGAAAGTAGTAACTGACTTGGTGAGTATACGCGTTTCTAACAGTTTTGTATACGCTTTATGTAACACATACCAAAATAAACGAATTTAATCGATTAATTGAAGTTAGTTTCATCAATTTTTTTCATCAGTACCAGCCTTGTTATAAAATATAAAGTATACATGATCACATGAAGTATTATGTATACATTTATATTGTTACGCTTGGCGCATACCATCGCCTCACACGTGCACCTATTGAACAATTAGTTAAGACACTAATTAGACATTAGTTTAGTCTTTAAGAAGGATGGTTCTGAGGGTATAAAAAGAGAAGCCCTTCTGTAGTAACTTCAGACCGAATATTTTTTATGGAGCGTTTTTGGTGTACCCTTTGTGGTCCCGTTTTTGAGTATATTCGAGTCTCACTTTTAATCTCCCTTAATGTGGATGACGATTGTAGTATAGTTGACTATATATTTAAGCAGAAGCTCTGCAGAGTCTGGCTGCAGTTACCTGTTTGTTCGACCTTTTTGTTCGATGTTCATGTTGGAAGTGTGCGTGTCGCTTCAATTCTATAGTTGTAAATATATTTTATCCAGAGCTGCGGAAGTTAACCGATTAATCGTAAATTATTTTACCGATTAATTTTATTTTTAACGATTAATCGAAGACCGCTTATTATAAGGTGCCCGATATTGTCAACAAAAGCCCGTTGCTCACACAAAGAGCCTAGCATGCAGTGTTTACTTGCTGGTTTGTTTACGTAATTGGTTGAAGGAAGACATCTGAGCTGAAAACGTAAACCAATAACAGTAAATGACTACTAAGTAACTACTAACTAGCAATAAATATTAATAATACTATTAAATGATAAACAATGAACAATGTTAATTTTGTATTTGTCATTACTTATTGGGATTACATTTAATCACAATAAACCACTAATTAGTCGTTAATTCTTAAATAGCTAACTATTAAAAAAAAGTAATTGTTAGCTGCCTAATGCTATAATCAATAGTTTTGTAAGTCTTCTTATATATATATAAACGAACGAACTATATATATATATATATATATATATATAAACGAACGAATTAACTAACAATATATATATATATATGCGAGTGTAAATATATCGCCATGTGTATGTATGTATATGTGGGTATAAATACACGGCAGAAACATCGTGTTCATGGCATTACTTTGTGGATTCCTTCTGCCATTACATCGCCTGCTAAATCCTCTTCATCCTCTTCCCACCAATCTCCCTCTCTTCATATATCCTCTCCGTCTCTCCCCTCCGCATCTTTTTCCTCTTCTCTTCCTCACCCTCTAATCCTCCTCTACCCTCCTCCATTCTGTTCTTTCTTCTTCTCCTCTTCTTTCTCCTCTTCCTTCTCCTCTTCCATCCTCCTCCTCTTCCACCTCCTCTCCATTCTCTTCCTCTTCCACCTTCTCCTCCGTCTCTCGTCCTTCTCATAATCCTCCCTCACGCTCCCTACGCATCTTTTTCCCTTCTCTTCCTCACCCTCTAAGCCTCCAGTACCCTCCTCCGTTCTGCTGTTTCTCCCCCTCTCCCGTCTTCCTTCTCCTCTTCCTTCTCCTCTTCCATCCTCTCCTCCGTCTCTCGTCCTTCTCATAATCCTCTCCGCTGTCGAACCTAATACGACATCGAGGCCTTACAACCATCTCCTTTCTTCCTCGCCCTCCTCCTCCTCACTCCCTCCCTCCCCTTCCTCTTTCAATCCATCTCAGCCTGTCTCAGCAACTAATGCTCCCGTCATCCGCAGACGCGCGCATGCTGTCGCCTTGGCAACGACAGACGTCCCTAGCAGACGACACCGAAAGCAACACGCCGCAGGGCGTCGCTCTTCATTTCATGCATATATATATTCATATATATATATATACAC
This sequence comes from Aporrectodea caliginosa, assembly GCA_020284085.1. Taxonomy (NCBI): domain Eukaryota; kingdom Metazoa; phylum Annelida; class Clitellata; order Crassiclitellata; family Lumbricidae; genus Aporrectodea; species Aporrectodea caliginosa. Next base: position 704,088 of record JACEVL010000006.1, on the reverse strand, counting down.
ATACGTATATATATATATATCTATATGATATAGACTTAATTTCATATATATATATATATATGTATATATATATATATATGAAGATATATATATTATGTATGTATATATACTTACATAATATATATATCTTCATTTATATATTTATAAGGATCAGACAGATATACTTCGCCAATTGCATATATGCCTATACTCTCCAATCTATGTACATAATCAATTATATTATATTACATCCTCATAGTAAGTTCATATATATATATATATATATATATATATATATATATATATATATATATATATATATATATATATATATATATATATATATATATATATATATATATAGACTTTTATCCGGTTTTATCTATAGAACGTGTCTGTCATTACCAATTCACATAACAAATATCTCTCTCTATATCTCTCTATATATGTATATATATATATATATATATATATATATATCAGAGCATGCCAGCATGTATATATATATATATGTCAATATAATTATCTATAGTTAACAGCTGTATATACACGAACAGTCAATATAATTATCTATAGTTAATAAATATATATATAACGCAAGAACATACGTGTATATAAGTCTGATATATATATATATGTATATATATATATATACATATATATATAGTTGTATTTATATACCAATACAGTCAATTACATATTATATATATATATGTCTATATATATATATTGACGTAAAAATATAAAAAGAAGTGAATGCCGCTGTCAAATGCTTAGAACATCTAAGTGCTTAAATATCATCAATAATTCTATATAGATATGGTATACATTAAACAATATAGTTCCTGAAGGACATGTGTTACACACGTATATTTATATGTATACTAATTAAGTCAATTATATATATATATATATATATATTTATATATATTTATATATATATATATATATATATATATGTCATTACAAGAGGCAGGCAATGAGCCTGAAGAATGAATCGAGGAAACTGAAAAGCATTGAGGACAAGACATGCAGCATAGAAAGATTGATGGATAGATGGGCGGGGAACGAGAGAGAGGAGAGACACACAGAGAGACAGACAGAGACAGACAGAGACAGACAGAGACAGATTCGATAAGGACAAGAGGAGTATGGGCTGCGGAGGGGTGGGAAGGGAGGGGAGGGAGGGAGTTGTGATGGATGGAAAAGATAGCTGCTTCTGAGGCATGCAGCAGCGGGGGACAAAGAGGTAGGAATCAGGACGGAAAGGATGGAGAGACGGTCCTCTAATCCACATTCTCTTGATGAGGGAAGGGAAGTAGGGAAGGAAGAGGAGGAGGAGGAGGGAGGAGGAGGAGGAGGAGGAGGAGGGAGGAGGGAGGGAGGAGGTGAAGAGATGGAGGGGTTGCAAGATATGGACGCTAGATGACGCCGTGTGTTGGCTGATGATAGCTGGGTGGGGAAGGGTGTTTGGAGAGGGTGGAAGAGGGCTGGATACGGTAGATAACAAGTTGGCTGGTAAGTGATGACATGCGAGCGCACTGACTAAGACAGATATATAGGCATGGAAGAAGAAGGACAGATGGACGGACAGACAGACAGGCGGATAGACAGACAGACAGGCAGCCAAGTAGGGAGAGAAATAAAGAGATCACTAACTGACTGACTTGACTTGACTGACAGATGACTTGCTCACTACAATTACACACACAAGCAAGCACACGCACATAGATACACACACGCGCGGTTTATATCCACCCGTGTTCAGTAGAGGGCGCCAATTTACAAGTTTCACGTCGAATGCAACTCTGAGAAAATGAGTAAAGCAAAGGTTCAGTCTGTCTCTGTCTGTCTGTCTGTCCTGTCAGTCTACTGGCTGTCCGCCTGTCTGCCTGTCTGTCTGTCTGTCGCCAGCGAAGGAGCATAAGGGGAGGAGGAGCAGGAAGAGGAGAAGGTGCATGATGATGATTGATGAGGATGATGATGATGATGATGATGATGATGATGATGATGATGATGACTATGATGATGATATATAGATGATAGGTGATGATGATGATGATTTATTTATTTATTTGAAACAGTGAACAGAAAGAACTCAGTAAAAGAAACATAACATACAGTAAAACAATGTACAGAAATGATAATAAGACAAGTTAATGTGTATTGTATAAACAGTGCATGATAAGATACATAAGTTCATAACCGATGGAATAACACTAATGAGGAGAAGAAGCACAAAGTGCTTATCGAGTCATCCCCATAGGTAGGAAAACTAGATGGGTAGGGTAGGCACTAGAACCAAAACAGAAAGTCTACATCAGGAAAAGGAACACTGGAAGTCAACAATATTAGTTACGAGAAAGTAGGATAATTTAGGAGTACTGAGAGACCAATAAGGATTTAAAAGTATATTTAAAGGTATGGAAGAGAAAGGGCAGATCGGACAGAAGGACCTATAGAATTCCATAGTTTAGGACCCATGATTCGAACCGAGGAAGAGCGCGCCCCAATTCTAGATATAGCAGATCGATAATCGTGCTTCTTACGTGTATTGTAAACGGTGGAGGTCAGAATTAGTCGTGAAAAAATTTTTCAATATGGAAGGAAGAAGACCCGACTGATGCCTATACATAAGAGTGGCCAGTTGATGACGATAAATATCAAATATGGAGAGTAAATGGAGAGACTTGAATAGTGATGGAACTATGGGCAAGGTAATGTACGCCTGCAATGATTCTAATCACTCTCTTTTGGAGTAAAAAGATAGGTTTAAGACGATTTGGAGAGATGATGATGATGATGATGATGATGATGATGATGATGATGATGATGATGATGATGATGATGATGATTTTTAGAGCAGGAGGAGTAGGAGGAAGAGAGGAGGCAGATAAAGAAGAGAAGGTTAAGATGATGAAGAAGAAAAACATAGAAGACGGAGGAGAACAAGAAGAAGAATTATAAGAATTCCGCCGGCATCATGTATACGTGTAAAATATCTGCATGTGATCTCCTGTGATAGTTTTAGATCCGATCTTCTGCATGGCTTCTAAAGTGACGTCGTAAATCACATTTACATTTATGAAAACTCAAGTGGACAAACTTTTTGCAGTATCACTCAATCAGCAATTGGATTAAGCGGCATATGGTTTCAATTTAGATTCCTTATTATGGTATATCTATAGTGCGTGGTCATGCGATCAGATGGCTATAGGAGCTCTTGCATGGATCGTTTTTGGTAGATCATTGTCACCAATAGCGGGGAGGGGGTTAAGGTAATGATAACAGTCATAACACTCTGGTACGAAGAGAAGAGGATCAGCACAGTTGCGGGAGCGCTTCTCGGTACCCTCGCAAAGATCGACTCAGTCTTTCATTCGCCAGATGGACTGAGAAGAAGAAGAGAAGAAGAAGAGAAGAAGAGCAGTCCCTTAAGCTTAAGCTAGCCCTGAGGCAGCCATGGGTATGAAGTGTTAGCGACTTCATCTTCTTAGCCTCGGCATATAAGGGCGGGTGGCCAATCCTCTCCTCGCCGTCTCATCTTCCCACCGACAGTGTACTGTCAGTGTACTCATCATAGCTGAGTTGGCTAGGGGTGCTCTTCGAACAGAAATCTCGAACAAAATTTTATGTCCTGGCGGGGATTTGAACCTCTCGATTGACCTCTCGACCTCTCGATTGACAGTCCAGCGCGCTAACCACTACACTATCGAGGACTCATGGAACGAGATGGTGTTGGTAAATTGAGCAGTAGGACGGGATCATTTGCTCTCTATTGTACCTTATAGGTTGCGCCCCAATACTATATGAACTTTCCATAGCGTATTTTAATCTCGCATGGGCTCTTGGAGTCAGGCTATATGATGTGGTCCGGTCCACCACTGTCAACCGAATGCTTTATTGTTCCCAAGTGTGGTGGGGCTTTGCCAGCAAACAGGAACGTTACTCTCTAAGTGCTGTGGTCCGCAAGCTGGTACGCTTTGGCTTCCTACCAAAATCTTTCCCCACTTTTGAGGAACTCTGTAAAAAGCCGACCATGACCTTTTTAGAAATATCTTAAATAATCCCGGACATATCCTTCATTACCTACTAGAGAGTGACATGGGGAATTTCCTGCGGGGTAACCGCGGTAAATCCCGCGGTAATGGGGACAACAATTGCGGTAATACCGCGGTAATGGGTTTACTCTCGCGATAATACCGCGGTAATGGGGAATGAGCCGACAAGAAACCCGGGTGATGTTAAGAACTTGAGAACTGATAAGGAGATTTTCTTATTTCCTGAAGCCTTCTAGGCAGAAATGGTCAAGACTTGGTTAATACAAACTGTCGATAAGATAATAACAGACTAACGCAGTCAGCAATACAAATAGCTTTCAAAGCTAAAATATGTTATTTTTAAATTTTAATTGGTGTAAACTTTTGCGGGGAATGCGATGTCGTCCTGCGGGATGGGGTGGGGATGGGGAGAAAACCTGTGGGGATGGGGTGGGGATAGGGGACAAACCCTGCGGGATGGGGGCGGGGATGGGGAAGACTTACTTGTTGCGGGGAACAATGGGGATGGGGACGAGATTGTCTCCCCATGTCACTCTCTATTACCTACTACCCCCTGTCCTATATACTGGTCACGATTTGCGCCCACACGCTCACATAACCGTGTTCTTTCTAGATTTGATTCCCTCACCAGGCGTGGTTTCCTGGCTAGGATGTTGTACAGCTAAGCCATATAGTGTTTTTTAGTTTACTATTTACTAACTTTTAGTTTACTATTTACTAACTTTTTATCTACTATTTGATAACTTTGTATAACTTTGTATGTACAGCGCCGTGCGTTTGCCAGCGTTTAATAAAGAACACACTTACTTACGTACTTTTAATTCCCCATGAATCTGCGATAATTGATTCAGATGGATTATTTCGGGACGTTTGTATACTACATGTATATAGGCTAATCATCTAATCGCGTATTGTAACTGTAGGTTATGTCTCCATAAGGAAAGAGGCATCTCACCGCAAGAAAACTGCGCCACTGCTTGCAATCTAGCAATGCCAGTCCCTAGCCTGGCGAAAGGAGGAGGGCGACGTTAGTCATCTTTGTTATGACAGAGCGTCGTCAAACAGCAACTTATAACCACCACCGCTAGAACAAATATATACGAAGTAGCCATTCATCTGAATATAGATGAATTGATTAAGGGAAGTTTGTGGTGTGGATTTAATTTACCCTCGTCTGGACCCTTGGGGGAAGACCCATTCTGGGGTCAGCGGAGCGTGACCCCAATATGGCACACGCCATCTGTCGTCCAGAGTAATTCTCGCGAGATGACGCTGAGTAAGATCACACGGAACCGGCTGAATAACGGTCTCTCTGCGTTGTTGTGTGTGGGTATGTGTCCATATGTGTATCTGTGTATTTGTCTGTATACGTCTGCTTGTGTGAGTCTCGATTTGCACGCCTCCGTCTATCTATCTGTCTGCTAACCGTCTTCGGCTGTCTCTATTTGTCTTTATTTCTGTCAGTGTGCTTATCTCTCTCTCTGTCTTTCTCTGTCTGTCTGTCTCTGTCTGTCCGTCTATGTCTGTCTGTCTGTATCCCCGCCTGTCTGTCTGTCTCTCTATCTCTATCTGTCTCTGTCTCTGTCTGCCTGCCTGTCTGTCTGTCTATGTCTGTCCGTCTGTCTCTCTCTGTCTCTCTGTGTCTGTCTGTCTCTGTGTCTGTCTTTCTCTCTGTGTCTCTCTGTGTCTGTGTCTGTGTCTGTGTCTGTGTCTGTGTCTGTGTCTGTGTCTGTGTCTGTGTCGGTGTCGGTGTCTGTCTGTCTGTCTGTCTCTCTCTCTCTCTCTCTATCTCACTCACTCACTCACTCACTCACTCACTCACTCACTCACTCACTCACTCACTCACTCACTCACTCACTCACTCTCATTTGCCTCCCCATATATGTCGGCCCCTCTGTATACAGTGCACGCATGCGTGATAGTCTCGAAGCACGGATGAATAGTAATAATGTTGATCGATTTCGCTTGCCTTCCAGATTATGCAGGAGGCTGTGATCGGTCTTGCGGGACTAAAAGATTGCAGCGCTAGAAAATTACGTTCGTCATTACGATGAATTAAGGAACTACGACTAAATCATTCCGTGCGAGAAACTTAATTATCGTCTTCAAAGACGTTGCTATGCGAACGCCCGTTGCCATGGAAACTGCCATGAGCAACGTCTAGGACGAACACAACAATTGCTGGTGGCAGTGATGATGATTGATGATGACGAAAACAACAAGGACGGGGATGATAATGATGATGAATATAATAAACATAATTATCCTGGTTATGATAAATATAATAATCCTGGATGTAATTATGACTGTGATGATAAATACTAAACTGATAAAAACGGTGATATATATATATATATATATATATATATATATATATATATATATAGTTCATACTAACAGTAATGCAAATGATAGTGACACAAACGTGATGATGACGACTATGACAATGATGATGATAGAGATTATTATTGTTTGATGATGATGACGACGAAGGTGAAGATGATAATGATAATCATGAGAATGATAATCATGATGTTGATGATAATGACGACGATAATGCTGATGATGATGACGATGACGATGATGATGATGATGATGACGACGACGACGATGATCAATCAATCAATCAATCAATCAAAATGTTTATTTTGCAACCAACTAAACAAAATCATCAGGTTTACATTTAAGTTTCAACATGGCTGAGGCCCTAAAGGGATAAAGAATCCCGCTAAGTAGGGACACCAATTACAGATTACATTAGAAAATTAATGGTGGCCTTTAAAGAAAGAATATCATTGAAAACATACTTGCATGCAGTGACCAAGTGAAAGTTAAAGCAAAAAACAGAAATGAAACTAAAAGAACCCAAAACAGGAAAAAACAAGGAAAGGAAAGCGAAACTGAAACAGTTGCTCAACACTGTTGAATCAATATACAATATAAAACAACAATACTTAACTACTATAGGCCCGCTACCATGCACAAAAACGGGTAAAAGGTCAGACAAGGTCGTTTATAATACAGTACATTGTATAAGGTATATGTGCTTAATTTCTGTTTGAATACCCAGATGCTGGGGGATAAGCGTATTTCCTTAGGGATTTTTTCCCAGATCACTATTCCAATTTATTTAATCGAGAAGAGACGTGTATTCGTGCGGGCATAGGTGCGGCGATAAGAGCTAGAGTTTCTAGTAAAATACGGATGGATCTGAGATGAGAGTTGAAAGTAATGTTTGTAAATAGAAGGCAGAAGGTTTCGGTCAAAACGATACACAAATTCCCCAATTTGAAAAATGCCAATTTGGTCAATTTTTAAAATGATGATGATGATGATGACGACGACGACGACGACGACGATGATGATGATGATGATGATGATGATGATGACGACGATGATGACGATGAAGTAGACAAAGATGATGATGATGATGACAATGATGGTGGTAATAGTGATGCTGCATGCCGATGATGTTGATGATGACTGTGCGTTGCTAAAGAGCGTCCATATCTGCTGATTCCGTCCAGATGTTATACGTTTAGAATTCCTGTCGAATCGTATTAGTAATTGTAATGGCAAATTTGCGTAGCGCCTTTTCACGAGAAGCTCGTCGCGTTTCAGTGGAGTGGATGGTGAGGAGGAGGAGAGAAGCGAGTCATTGATGTGTCGAGCATCTCTTTGATGATCCTAATGATAAACGGTGCCAACACTCTACATGTATCTCTGCCTCTATCTCCTTCTCCGTCTCCTCGCATGTCTGTCTGTCTCTTTCTTTCTATGTGTTTGTCTTAAATATGTCTCAGTCTCTGTATTGCTCTGTCTGTGTCTGTCTCTTTCTCCATGTCTATCTGACTGCGTGTGAGTATGTCTTTTTATCTTTTTGTCTTTGTCTGCCTGTCAGTCTCTCTCTCTCTCTCTCTCTCTCTCTCTCCTCCTGTCTCTGCCTGTCTCTGTCTGTCTGTCTCTCTCCTCTTTCTCTTCTCCTCAGTCAGTCTGTCTGTCTCTGTCTATCTGTCTGTCTGTCTGTCTGCCTGTCCCTGTCTGTATGTATTAATAATTAATAGAGTGAAGAATCAATCCTGTCTCTCTGTATGTTTGTGTATCTATCTGTGTCTGTCTGTCTGTCTCTGTCTCTGCAACCCTGCAGCATGACTTTTTCTGGCACCACTATCCATATCCGTCCGTCTGTCTGTCTCTGTCTCTGTCTGTATGTATGTCAGTCTGTTCTGTCTGTCTGTCTGTCTGTCTGTCTGTCTGTCTGTCTGTCTGTCTGTCTGTCTGTCTCTGTCTGTAGAGTATTGGCGCCATTTGACAGCTAATGAATATAATTTATTTATATAAAGAGGCGGCTTTTTCTATACGTGGCCAATTCTCTGCGAGGGGCGCGCCATCTATCGAGCGTCGTGTGAAGTCACGACCCGGAAGTAGGACTGCCATTAGCGCCACCGGATATGGTGAAGACGCACGATGCACAGGCACAGCGAAGAACTAGAACAAGTACAATTGGACGGCAAATTGCTCGTTCAAAGGACCCGAATGCTCAAGTATATCCTCCTCTTCCTTCTCCTCCTCCTCCGTCTCCTCCTCTTCTTTCTCCTCCTCCTCCGTTCTTATGCTCCTCTTAATGCTCTTCAACTCTTTCCTCTGTGCTTATTCGCTATTATCTTGTCTCAAAGCTTCAACGTTCTTTGCTGTCGATAGACAGACAGACAGACACGCAGAAAGACAGCGAAAGACAGGATTGATTCTTCACTATTAATTATTAATATGTTGGCTCTTCAACTCTTCATTTTCTGTGTTTATAATATAAATATATGATATAAATCTATATATATATATATACGATTATACGTACATAATACATCCTCACCTCATAGTCCATACCCTCCTCCTAATCCCACTCCTTGCCTGCATGCCTTCCACCCGCTATCTCCCTCCCTTCCTCCCCGTCCTATCCTGTGCCTCTCTCTATTCCGATCCCCTTCCTTCATCATTCCCGTCTCCCTTTCTTCATCCTTCCTCTCTATGCGCCTCTCTCTGTCTCTCTCTTTGTCTCTCTCTCTCTTTGTCTCTCTATATATATTTTGTCTTTCTTTCTTAATGTCATTCTATCCCTCCATCCCTCTCTCACATCCTTCCCTCTATGCTTTCATCCATTTTATCCGTCTGCCTCTTCCTCCCTCACTAGACTTCTATCTCCCACCCTTTCCAGCTTCCTTCTCTTTCTCATACCCTACCTGCCTCCCACCCATCTTCTGTCCACCTCAGCATCTCCGTTTCCATCTATCTCCATCATTCCCCACGCATTTCCTCTCTGCTCTCCCAAGATCCTTCCACTCGGAATCTTGCTGCTCTCCATACTTTTCTTCCCTCCCCTCCTTCACCTCGTCTCTGTCTTCCATCCGCGTTTATCCCTCTAACCCTCCTTCTCCTCTCCCACCCTCCCACCCCTCTCCCCACTCCATTCCTCCTGCTCCACCTCCCTCTCTTTCCTCTCCGTCTCCCTCTACCCCTCCATCTTTTCTTCCATCCTCTTCAATGTCTCCCTCTATCCCTCCATCCTTTCTTCCACCTCTCCATGGACCGTCCTCGGTTTTTCTTCCATCCATTGCAACGTCGCTGCATTCACGCTGCTGTCCTCCTCCATCACATGACATCGCCGTCTCATTTGTTGATCCTCGCCTATTATCGCTCGCCGACAAAAGCCGAAACGCGTTGCCAAGGCGACCGGGCGCCATTAGGAATTTTAATTTCCGGTCCATCGATTAGACGCCATCCGAGCGACAATGGGAGAGATTAGGACCCGGACCGGTCGGTCTTGTTCCCGTTCTCTCTCTTGTTCCCAGTTCTTTCGGCACGCGACCTGGCGCCAAAAGTGCCCTCGCCAGAACGAGGCTTTCGGCGTAATTGAATGCGAGCGCGCAGCGTCCGACAATGGCTCTCGGCGTACCCGCGACTGTCGTGTTTGCGTTTTACCCGCGCCGACAAAAGAGCGAGAGGCCCGGATGAAAGATCGAAGACCGCTCTAGGCCTTGCCGCAGGCTGCTTCCGGTTTACGTTAAACGAGAGTAGCGCTTCGGATTTAATGGCGAGATCTACGGTCACGTGATCGGGGGAATAAAAAAGCATCCAGGTATATTATGTGCATAATAATTGGTGTTTTCGTAAGTGCGTTTTGGATATGAATTGATTGTCTCTGGTAATTGGTCGATTCATTAAATATTAAAGTCATCGATAAAACAATTCCTCAGTTGAGAAATTTGTTGCCGCACCATTTGTTGAACCTGTTAATTCGTGTCAATTCAGAGCCATTAGAATTGAGCAACTCGTTTTATATATATATATATATATATATATATACATCATATATATATACATCATATATATATATACTATAGGGTTTTCCACAAAAACGTTTGGTGAAAACATTTTTTCTAATTTAAATGCACTTATAGGCTCATTTTGTTCGTTTTTCAAATTAATAGAGGGTTAGGAATGTATCAATGACTGAAATTCTCAGAAATGCATGGCGAAACAATTATTATACAATTTGTATCGGTTGCTCAATATCGCCAAAGTTTGAAGTACCTTAAATTTATGATTGTCGCAAAAGCCTACAACAAACCAATGGCAGTTGGCAACAACACTGTTCTAATGATGACAAATTTAAAGCATTGCATGTTTCCCGTCAGCAGCTTCTAGCCCAGAACCATGTATACATAGGCGTCGTGGTCTACTATAAGGACACCCTCAGGTTCAAGGTCACTCTGCTACCTGACCTCCCGAAGACCTTCGAGGCACTTATATTACGAGACGGCCCGTGGACCACTGACGCTGTTGACCTTTTATAGCGCTGGCTCCTCGCCGACTTTACCGAGTTCGCCTCTGATGCTTGAGGTGTTCGCAACGTACAATAGTTTGTCATTTTGTCATAAGAATCTGCCTATAAGACCCTGCGACTTGAGCTTCTCAGCCTCTCTTTGCCTCTTTTCTATACCCGCTAGCCCATATGGTTTACTCAGCCTTCCATTCCCTATGGGGCTACTGTAAAATGAGCAGTAAGACAGCTGGGCACCTTGCTGGCTGCAATACAGTTAAATAAGACTCCTGTTAAACTTGTTATGATCTGTTACTACTATATCATGTAATCTTACTACGCAACTGTCAGTTTGAATTAATTATAAACGAACACTATTTTTGTTATTGTTATTATTATTATTATTATTATTATTATTTTTTTATATTTTTTTTTATTTAGAATGTAAAATATCCGGAATGGCCCTATTCGTCTGTTTCCTGGCTGGTGAAAGTGCCTCTGAACGCCACCGCGTTAAACCGTTATTATTATTATTATTATTATTATTATTATTATTGTTATTATTGTTATTGTTATTGTTATTGTAATTGTTATTGTTATTGTTATTGTTATTATTGTTATTGTTATTGTTATTGTTATTATTGTTATTGTTATTGTTATTGTTATTGTAATTGTTATTGTATTGTTATTGTTATTGTTATTGTTATTATTATTATTATTATTATTATTATTATTATTATTATTATTATTATTATCATTATCATTATCATTATCATTATCATTATCCTTATCATTATCATTATCATTATCATTATCATTATCATTATCATTATCATTATCATTATCATTATCCTTATCCTTATCATTATCATTATCATTATCATTATCATTATCATTATCATTATCATTATCATTATCATTATCATTATCATTATCATTATCCTTATCCTTATCATTATCATTATCATTATCATTATCATTATCATTATCATTATCATTATCATTTTCATTATCATTATCATTATCATTATCATTATCATTATCATTATCATTATCATTATCATTATCATTATCATTATCATTATCATTATCATTATTATTATTATTATTATTATTATTATTGTTGTTGTTATTATTATTATTTTATTGTATTTGGCAGTATCAAATTAATTTAAGGATGGATTTGATTTTGAAGCAAAGTGACCCCTTTGATCTCTGGTGCTCGATTTATTCTTGCAATGGGTAAAATTTCTCGGTCTTTCTTTTCCTCTGTAAGCACTTGAAACCAATCTGTTCGATCGTCTTTTGAATAAATGACTTTCTCTCTTAAATAGGCGCAACATAAACATGTCATTAGAATTACAAAACTCTCTGTTTGTCCGGTATATACGGTGTATTTTAGAGAAGTATTCAGAAAAGGCGCTGAATAAATCTGCACTTGCGATATTTATACCCGGTTTCCGAAGCGGTTATGTATATTAGGGGTGGGCAACGATTAAAAATTTTAATCGAAGTTAATCGCATGATTAAAATTTGTAATAACGCGATTAATTTTTAACGCATGTCACAATGTATGTATGTATGTATGTATATGGCCATTTATATAGCGCCTTATAAGAAACTCACGAAGGCGCTAAACGTGACTACCCAACCGATCTAAACAGATGCGACTTAAGAAGTTTCGAAAATGTTTCCTGAGCTGCACGGTGCAATGTTACGAATTGTTAATGGAAGGCTATTCCAGTGCGAAGGTCCAATACAAGAAAAGGCACGGTGCGCCCGCATCGATGTACGGGAGCGTGGGACCATCAAGTCACCACGAGATGCAGAGCGTAAGGATCGACGACCTGGCTGGGTGGAGACTGGAACACAGAGCTCCCTGATGTACTCTGGGGCTGCACCGATCATTGATGTTCGTCCCATGAGGATGATCTTGAAAGTTATCCTGTCCTCAACCGGGAGCCAGTGCAACGTGTCTCGCATATAGATTGAAATATGCGAGAATTTAGGCAGCTTTGCGACGACTCTGGCGGCGCAGTTGAGAACGGATTGAAGCTGTACAATATAGCTAGGATATATATAAGAAGTAAATACTCTATACCGGCTCTGAGTTGCTACTTTGAATATGCGCTATATAAATGCTTGCAGTCAATAAACAAAAAGCAACCATGCTTTTACTACTTGTTTTTACTTTTTAGCTTTTAGTTTTGAAGTTTAAAGTTTAAACTGAGCGGTTTTATCAAGAATTGTTTTAGCGCATTTCTATAAATAATTGGGCGCAGTGACAATCGCGTTATAATTGCGTTAAAAAATGTAATCGCGTTAATTAATTAACGCATTAATCGCGTTAATAACTCGTTAAATGCCCATCTCTAATAATTATATAGATCTATATTTACAACGGCGTCACACACACACACACACACACACACACACACACACACACACACACACACACACACACACACACACACACACATGAGCGCCTCTAGTATTTGTGTGCACTGTGAGAGGCGCTATATAAATTAATAGATACAATACAATACAATACAATACAATACAATGTGCACGCACATACACGCGACTATATATGTGTGTATAGGTGTGATATTATATATATAGAAATTGAGTTTTTAGCCTTTCTGCTGCACCTGTGATTGATTTCTGCGAAACGTATAATCTGTTGGATCTCTGAATCCTGAGGCGATAATAACTGAACCGGAGTTTCAGACAAGGGATCATTCATGATATATAGACTCATTAGACTGTGACGGTCACATTATATACACGCATCTGCACATATATACACTCACACCATATATGTATATTGTTATGTATATAACACTCGTAAATGCGTGGACAAGTACTTGCGCTTCAGCCTATATATGTAGCCTTATACGGTAACTCCTAAGACCATGATGCATCTTTACTCGGAAGAATATGATGCTAAGTACTAAGTATAATAGCAGTTAGGGAGACAAGACACGTATATATATATATATATATATATATACATATACATACAGTATATACATATACATGTATACTATAGCAGTACTGTGCATGGCGCTATATATATATATATATATATATATATATATATATATATATATATATATATATATATATATATATATATATATATATATATATATATATATATAAGAGATGTATTATGATCGCTAAGACATTATTATATTGTCCTAAGAAGCGTATTTAGAGTGTTGCTCTCGAATAAAGTTTGACAGAACCACGTTTACAATAACGACGTCAATTTCACAACATTTCCATACCCAGTGCGATATGGCCATACTGCCTGAATCTTAAGCCACCGCGTGTCCTTTGCCCCGACGGCCACCTAGAAGTGCCCTGCAAACAAGAATCGCTCCCGTGCACCAAGGAAGCACCCACCCCAGGGACGTCGCTCGCCCGGTTCGGATACTCGTCTCGTGGCACCCATCCGTACCCCCGCCCTGCCATGGCACAAAGCAAACAATAGGGAGCGCTCCTGCCGAAAAGCGTGCCGTGCGCATGTCAGACGCGAGAGCGACACCTGCCGAGAGGGGAGGACAACGCGAGCCGAGCACCTGCCGCTGACGTCACAAAGGCGCGTGTCCCATTCAACCAAACCTCAATCGCAATCGGTAGGCACTAATCCAAACGCCTGTCATGATATATATATATATATATATATATTTATATATAGTTGTTTATTGATAAAGACAGATCAAAGATAATTTTTATATTATATACATTGATATATCACACATCATATATGTATATATACATTATATCACACATCATATATGTGCGTATGTGCGTTTCATATGTTTGTATACATCGAGAATATATATAATATGTATAGAATATATATGTATATATGTATATATATATATGAATGGGATTATAAATAGACAATATATAGTAAACCTTGTTCCTTTCTCTGTCTTTTTCTCTCTTTATCTATTCCCCCTCTCTCTCTCCTCGTGTTCGTACATTTGTGTTATATTATATAGACACATACATACATACATACATGCCTGCAAGACGCAGATATAGATCTATATAAATATATATATATATATATATATATATATATCATCAGTTCCTGACGCTAGCCATGTTGCTTAGCGTCATGACGATGACAGAAAGGTGTTCATTCGACGGGGCAGGTGTCACGTGGCATTCTGACATTTCTTGGAGGGCTTTTGGGAAGATTAAATTATAGACAGAGAGGGGTGGAGTGAGGGTGTCATCACTGACCCGGCGATAAACGACAGTTGTGTGTGATTGGGTGAAAATGATGGGATTGAAGAAAACTTCTTCTTTGACTGTTCGATCGTTTTATTGGGATTCGAAACCAGAAGTTGATCGATGGATTCAATAATGGTTCGATTGATTGATTGATTGATTGATTGACTATTTCATTTTTTCCTCAATCTGTCCTTCTGTTTGAATCTCTGTGTATCGCTCTCCATCGATAGGTGCATCCATGAATCAATCAATCAATCACTGAATCAATCAATCAATCAATCAATCAATCAATCAATCAATCAATCAATCAATCAATCAATCAATCAATCAATCAATCAATCAATCAATCAATCAATCAATCAAGCAATCAATCAATCAATCAATCAATCAACCAATCAGTCACTCAAACAATCAATCTGTTTGAATCACAATCAATCAATCAGTCACTCAAACAATCGTTTCTCTGCTGTAAGTTATAAGTGCAAAGCTCATAATACTATTAATTGCTATCAGTAATTTTAATTTTTGTTAATGTTTTATAGAAATTTGTAGAAAGTTTAATTACGATGCTTCAAGAGAAACATGCTCAAATTATAATGTATATTTTTACAAAATATTATATATTATGATGTATATAATATAATCATGTATATATATATATATATAATTATATACGAATATCTATAATTATGATGTTAAAGCAAATAAATGTACAAATTCAGCAAATATAAATAATGTTCATATCAATGCAAATTCTACTCTAATAATAGACTATTTGCGTCATTCGGAAAAGTGGTTTATTTAGCTCCTTTTCAACAGATCTACTCACGCACATCGCGTCATACTCAATTCAATAGGAACATTTATAGAGCGCCTATGTTTACACAGAGTATAAAAAACGCATAGAATCTCACGAATTAACGGTTCACAAATATTAGGCACGGTGTGTCGGCATAAATATCTATTATTTAATTGGCATGAAACGGTTTATGTAAAGTTCAGCACACTCTCTCGGCCGGAAGTTGGTTGAGCAGGAAGCGCCCGCATGCGCAGATGAGAAATTGCCCGAAGCCCGCATTATCGCCCGAGCCAGGGGCGCATCCATAAATTACGCAACTATATGCGGATCTTGGCGCGCGAGAAAACTTCAGACGACGTGTTTGCATGACGATTGCGCAGAGACAGACAGGCAGACAGACAGACAGACAGGCAGACAGGCAGGCAGGCAGGCAGACAGACAGACTCACGGACATAATTATATACAGAGACAGATGGACAGATAGACATACATGTACATAACTATTATTATTATTACTATTATTACATTTAGATACAGACAGACAGACAGACGAAGAGAGACAGACAGACAGTCAGACAGAAGAGAGAGACAGACAGACAGACAGAAACAGAGACAGACAGACAGAGATAGAGACACACAGACAGACAGAGACAGGCAGACGGAGATATATATAGACAGACAGAAACAGAGACAGACAGAGATACAGCCACAGACACAGACAGAGAGAGACAGACAGAGAGTGATATGGACGGATGGAAGAATGCAGCGACCAATGGAGGTAATTAGAACAGCAAAGTGAGGGAGGGATTTAAAGACAGAGGCCGGGAGGGAAAATCCATGGGAAAAGTGGAATGAGACGGTACACATGGAAGGGAACGAGATATATATAAAAAGTGAGCCAAGCCACAAATGACAGACGAGCGTCTATTGGTCCCTCTTCCCCTCTTCCCTCTCCGCCCTATAAATTGTCCCAATCGGCTGAGTCAGCCGGCGATATGTACTAGAGCTATATAATCTTCTGCATGAATCACGTAATAATTGATCCCTGGCCTGGCAGGCAGGCACGCAGGACCGACCGCATCATATCCGATCAATAGTTTTTTCTGCAGGCAGACACGTGTTTTTGGTGCCCTATTATCGCTCACGCTCTCTGGGCTGCTGCTGCTGCAGATGATGATGGGATAAAATTAGCATCTTCTGCGCATGTATACTGCCCAGGGTCTGAACAGCAACTGATCATTATTATGATGGTAATGATGAGGACGATTAATGCGGTGATAACGATAGTTATTCTTATTAGACTCAGAGTGACGATGATGATTTTGTTTATGATGGTAATGACGATGACGATGATGATAAGTTTATTAGTTATGTATACTCAACTGCGATTACTTTATGATTATTCGCCCGAATACTGCATCTATTTAAATTCATTCATTCATTTATTCCGAGAATTTATATTGTATTTGGATAATGTTTTGTACTTATTTGGATACCTTTAACAGTAGTAAGTATACTCACGGAGCACCGAGCAAACAAGGGTCTTTAGGCAGCGGACAGAAGTAAAACACTGTATACCAACCAATATCTCAGCCCAAATTTATGGGAAGGTTATACCGCGAGGACGGACCCACAATTGCAAAAGCCCCCTCCAAGAGACCAGCTCCCAGCCCAGCCACGGCTTACATAGAGGTATAATAATTATGAGGTATATATAATGTCTATTAATTCACCTCATTTTAGTATACCATGCATTGGCGATTATACCTTCATATATAGGTCATCCTGATCCCACGGCTTACATGTATATCTGCCTTATCGACCCTTATACTTAATACAATTTTAAATACCTTATATTAACGACTCTATGTATCGGAGAATAGTAAACACATTATCATATATTGTCTCTTACCTCACCATACCATACGCTATGTCATCTTATCTTTTTTTGCCTTTTTACTTTATATCACAATACTTTACCTGATCCTCTCTGACCTACACGAAACTTAACATAACAGACCACAGTTATTACTGCTTTATTTAAAGTTACCACTGATCAACGATCTAAATAAACCATTGAGCTATTATCTTACCTTAACCTAATACCATTACGCGACCTTACATCATAACCCACCTTGGCCTAAGACTTCTTCGATTCATCATTCGTCACGATTTACATCGATTAATTATTCATGAGGGCGGAGCCAACGGAGCGGTGCGTCATTCACCAGATGTCGTGCGATGCGACCCCGTCCTCTTCAGTACCCGACGATCATATCTGTCCGTCTGTGTGTGTGTGTGTGTATGTGTGTGTGTGTGTGTGTGTCCTTGTGTGCGTGTGTGTGTGTTGTGTGCCTCTCTATGTCTATGTTTCTGTGTGCCTGTGTCTGTGTCTCTTGTCTGTCTCTGTCCATCTGTGTCTGTGTGCCTGTGTCTCTCTCTCTCTGTCTCTCTCTCTGTCTCTCTCTCTCTCTCTCTCTCTCTCTCTTCCCTGTCTTTCCGTCTGTCTGTATCTCTGGAGATTAATCATCGTAATCCCGTTGGGACTTGGCCATGATTAACCGCCGTCTAACGATCTGACTGCGCCCTGGATCGTCTCTCGTTCTGCTTCAGTCGCCGACGATGGTCCTACTATTAAGCATCGCTGCTCAACCGTCGCAGAAGAACGCCACACGATGCACACAGTCTTCGAAGAAGCAGGGAGGGAGCGATAGGGAAGTAAGGAAGGAAGGAAGGAAGGAAGGAAGGAAGGAAGGAAGGAAGAAACGAAGGAAGGAAGGAAAGAAGGAAGGAAGGAAGGAAGGAAGGAAGGAAGGAAGGAAGAAAGGAAGGAAGGAAGAAAGGAAGAAAGGAAGAAAGGAAGGAAGAAAGGAAGGAAGGAAGGAAGGAAAGAATGACCGAAAGAAAGAAAGAAAGAAATACGGAATGAAAGAAAGAAAAAAGAAGGAGGGAAAGAACGGAAGGAAGAAGATGAATGGAAGAAGGAAGTTAAGAAGGAAGTAAGGAAAACAGGATGGAAGGCAAGAATTAAAGACATAAATTTGGAACGAAGGATGGGAAGATGGAACGAAGGAATGAAAGAGTGAAGGTAGGTAGGAAACGTAGGATAAAGGGGAAGGAAGGCAATATAGACCAACGCTTTAGAAAGAAAAAAGTGATGCAAGGAGGACGAGAAGAAGGAAATAAAGAAATGAAATGAAGAATGAAATGAAGAAAGGATGAAAACATACATTATGCGTACATACATACAAGCATACATACACACATACATTAAAACATACATTCATGCATGCATGCATGCGCACATAGTCTATAGATAAAAAACATACACGTACACGAAATACATCTGACCATGTAAAGAATGCGCCATCTCTGAAGACATTAAAATTAATGCTCAAGAAATATACTCCGTTAAAACCCTGCATGCGGAAGTGCCAGTCCCAAGCCGGAGAAAGGCAGAGGGCGTCGCTGATTATATAATTATCTTTGTAATGGCACAGTGTCGTTAAACAGCAACTAACTAACTATCGGTTTAGACGATCATCTTTTTAGAGTATCTTTTTAGACGATTCTTTAAGACTATCTCTTTAAATTGTCTTTTTAGAGTATCTTTTTAAACTATCTTTTTATACTATCTTTTTAAACTATCTTTTTAGACTGTCATATGAGTGTCACTGATTTGTCTTCGTCCTCAGCATCCATACGGCGCTATACAAATTATTTAATTGTGATTACTATTGATATAGGTCCTAATCCATACGCGATCTCCGTGAATGCGACTGACCGCTGCTACGTATACATGCATAGGCCTACATTCACACACGTATACATGGAGAGATACGTACATACATAGACTTATACATTCATGATAAATCAATGATGTGTGCTTAAGGTGTGGCAAGTCTTCTGGATGTCTTGGGGTCATCTAACCATATAAGGACTTCATTCCACGATTCAGTGCAACACTCAACCTCTGACTAAGCCGATTCGACGATGATGAACGATGAATGCAAGATCCACCATTTCTCATACGCACATATTAATTAACATAATAATTAAGACACTCATCCTTTGGTGTTACTAATCAACCTATATGACCAATGCTGACGTCACGACCACGTCCAGTTATTCGGTTACAGATGATTAAATTCTACACTTCCTTACGCACAGTCGTATACCCACGCTTCCTCACCGCAACTTACTGCATCCGATGCATTCGATTCGTACCTCACTCAATGCAATCGTCTTTCCCTCCCTAGAACCCAACGCGCAGCCGCAATAGCGCATCGTCATCCGCGAAGTCGATCGCTTCTAGGGTGGGCGTGGCTTACTGAACAGCCGCAGCCTGTGATTGGCCAGCGACCGCGCCCTTGCAGGTGGCGCGTCAGTTTATAACAGGCGCGCATGTGGCGTTTCCTCGTAGTTGCCAGCGATACACGAGACAGTTGTAAACGGTGCGCGCGTGTTTTGTATAGCGCATTTCTGCACGCCACGTTGTTACGACGAAAAACATTTTGTCTAGCAGTGCCGCTGCTGTTTTTGTAGCTCATTTTGCAAGAGGAGAACCGGGTCAATGTTACCGCAGAATCTACTGTCCTCTGCGCTGCTCGATGATCGTGGGGTTTTCGGGTCGCAACTGGTTGATCCGACCTCAAGAACGCCCTACTCAGATGCTACGAACTGCAAGAAGTCGGCCAACCATGTGAAGAGACCGATGAATGCGTTCATGGTCTGGTCTCAGATCGAACGACGAAAGATCTCAGAGGTAAGGGTCTTAACTCTTAAGTGCTTCTTCGATTTCTAGCTTACTTACTTTGGCCTTTTACTCATTTATATATGCGTAGGTCCCTCTCTATGGAAGGGACTTCCTTATCCTCTAACGTATACCATCCTCTCTGGTGGCATCTCTATCTCTTTCTCTCACCTTAAAACCTTCCTCTTTTCTCGGAGTACCTCGCACTGGGAGCGCTTCTGAAAAGCTTATGCTTTGAGAAGCGCTTTATAAATGATCAAAAACAATACAATATATAAAAAAATTATTTTATTGAACGCTACTTCTATACTCATCTGTTTTAGCTTTAGACCTATTGTTATCACTACTATTATTTTTATTATTATTATTATCACCATCGTCATCAGCATTATCAAATCTTATGTTAACTGACTCTTTTCACCTTATGATGGCGCTATATTAAAGTTCAAATACATATATACATACATGCTGTATATGCATACATGTATTTACGAATGTGCCTCCACATCCATTCATACATATAGGCCCTATACCTACATAAATACATGCATGCACACGTACGTGGGGCGCGGTGGTGTAGGGGTATGTTCGGTGCCTTGCAGCCGGAGGGTTGCGGGTTCGAATCCACCTCAATTCGCCGCGTAGAGACCCTGGGCAAGTCCTTCACTCGCAATAATTGCTCATGCGCTTCGGCGTGAAACTCCGATTCAGTGTCCGCGCTGTAGTCGGGAGCGCCTCTGACTAGAAATCTTGAAGGGGCGCTATAACAAGTGCTCATACATACTTACCAAGACAAATAAATAAATGTATACAAACATACAAACAAACATCCATAAACACATACATGCATACATGCATACATACATACATGCATACATAAATACATCCATACACACATACATACACAAATGCACATATACACTCACCAGGGTTCAGGGATCAGTTGGGCCCGAAACACACCGGAGGGGCGCTCCGGTTTTTTTTGGCAGGGATATTTTGTTTCATTATATTCATCCAGTATTTAGCTATAGATTAACATGACGCCTGAAGCCGGCCTTTCTGTTCCTTTTTGTGAAGGACGGGATCACTGCCATGGATACATTTAATTAAGGTAGAGCGCTATATAAACCGTTAGCTTACATTACATTACAGGTCCAGCCGGATATGCACAACGCTGAGATCAGCAAGAGACTGGGACTGCAGTGGAAGCTGCTCAGTGATGCGGAACGCCAGCCCTTCATCGAGGAGGCAGAGCGTCTGCGGGTCCTCCACGTCCAGGAGTACCCCGACTACAAATACCGTCCACGCAAGAGACTGACCAGTCACTCAAAGCAGAAGTCTGCCGCCAAGGATGCCTCCTCCACCTCCTCCACGTCTTCGAAGTCCTCTACCAGTCCAGCCAGCGGTTCCACCGAATCCTCTAGGCTCAGTCCCTCGGAGCAGAGGCTGCACTCGCTGACGTTACCCGGAGGGGTAGCAAGACACACCCAGGGGACGATCATCGACGGGTACAAGCTCAAGCTGACCATAGACGCTAAGGGCTTCCTCCAGGGGGAGACGTCCGTCTTGGACGCGGTGCATAGCCAGCTCACCCCACCGATGACTTTCCCCGCAAGTCCCAACATGCCCTTCTCCCCGGACGCCCCAGAGAGCGCCAGTCTATACCCGGAAATCGTCCACGCTTCCGGTTTCGATGTCGTCAAACCCATCTGCGTCCTTCCGTTTTTCACCGCCGCCGCCGCTTCCGCTAGAGGGCATTCGATCACTTCCGGTGTTCTGTCTGACGTCACTTCCGTTATGATGAAGACGACTGCGCCACCTGACGACGTGTCCAGCGCTTCCGCCCTGGCCGACCTCGATGCCATTTCGGACTGGGACTTCCTCCATCTACCACCTGCCTGGCAGTGGGAACTCAACCACATGGAACTCGGCAAGCTGACCGACAACGACCTCAGGGCACTCGAAACCCAACCACCACCGACTTCATCGACATCATCATCGTCATCATCACCATCATCGTCGGTGGGTTCCGAACCTCTGACCGCCTACCCACCGAGCCAGCACCCGACCACCACCTTCTCCGTGAGCTACGACCCACAGCCAACTCAGGTCAACTTTCTCGACTATTCCATCACGCCGGAAGTAAGGGAGCTCCTAGGGAACGGGTGGCTGGGACAGAACCTCGAACCGTTCGTCACGATTCAGTAGATGCCGTACCACTACACCACTTACGGACCAGCTCAACGTACCAGCTCAGTACCACCGGAAACTCAGCACGCATGCGCGCTGACGATGTTGCACGCCTGAGATGCCACGACACTGCGCATGCGCACGGACATGCGCATTTCAACTAGCACTACGCGCGTGCGCAAGGACATGCGCACAACAGTGTATTCGATAGCAATGGGAACAAAATGTAAACTTTGTATACGATAACTTTTGCAAATTTTTATATTATCATTTTTTAAACGAACCTTTGCCTTACAAAGCAACTATTATATTACGTAGAGGTCATATCACAAAGCCACATTTTCACTGCTTATACTAATCTTATCTATTTAGTTACTTGTACAACTGTTATGACGATGAATTTTGTGCAAATATTTTTGTAATCAACTTTTCTAAAGATGTTTTTAAAGATATTTTCGAATATTTGCTGCATACGTTCCGCTTATAATGTATTATGTTGGTGAGCGCTATTTTTAGAAGCATTTAATCAGAAACTAGTTCGTTTTTGATATAAATATTCGTAACGCGACCTTATTTAGTTAGATGCACTGTAAGTTTTAGTTGATTTAGTTTGTGCTGTATCGATATTAGCGCTCCGTAGCTTTTTATAGATAATGGCCACCACGCATGCGTGACATACATACATATATAATTTTGTACAGAACAAATGACCTGACTCAATTTTGGTGTCCTGTGTAAACTTCGAACCGCCATCTTGATTGTTCTTCAAAACTGAATTTTACCCAGCTGCATTTTTATCTTACAGATATTGACCCTAATTTACGTTTTACTTCTCGTTTCAATATTCGAAAGTTTTGTACAAAAAATAACTTAAATTCTCGGCTCGTTGGGGAAAGAATTCGAAAAGACTGTTATTTAATACTTGAACAATCACTGTTTGAATGATGACGTGTGATAACATTCCTTATTATTATTATTTATATATCATGCTATAATTATTAACTTATTATTATTAATTTATTAATACTAATTGAGAGTTTAATACGTTCTCATTTGTTTTTGAGTAATTTGACGATCAAATGCACACTAAAATCTTGAAATTGTACCTACATTTCCAAAATAATAGAAAAACGACAGAGAGACGGAACCAGACAAGCAGACGGACAGACGGAAAGACACGGACGAACGAAAGCAATATACTAGGGGCGCTATATAAGTTAATTTATTAGTATAATTATTTATTATTACAGTAATTTTATATAGCGCCTCTTCAAGACTATCTACTCAGTAGCGCTCCAAGCTCAACCCCCCGGTCGTACCTTACAATACAGTGCCCTGCAAAACATTGAATGACACATTAGGTTACATGACATTACATTGCATATATTACGCAGCATTTTTCACATTACAACGCATTTCTGCGCATCACATCGCATTACAAATGTCTCTAATGTGTGTGCTCCAACCAGCTGCTATGAAATTGTTCTAAAAATAATCGTGCGAAAAATTACTGAGCTGCTAATATAAATATATTTTTACTATATTTTGACTATATATAATAATAACGTGGCCTAATTTGGTAGGACCGTAGTGTCTAGTGGGTGTGTGTATGCGAGCGTTGTTTATTGTATATAACGGCATAGGCATTATTTATCAAAGCGATTCTTCGATGATATGTAACGAGCGAATATTTTGTATGAGTTTTGTAGCGCATTTCTTTTCTAAGAAAATGAACGTCGTTTGCTAATAAACTTGAGAATATAAAATCACGTGACTCGTCTGTTTTTTTATAGCTAAGAATTGGGAAAAAGACTATGATGGAGACGCGTAGATTGCAGCTGTCTGTGTGCCTGTCTGTCTCTGTTCCCCGTGCACCGTCCACTTCGTTCCTCCAATAGACTCTTGATCCCCGCACTAGAACTGCTATGACTCAGTCTGGTTCCTTTGCTTCGATTGGTCCCTCTCTATAGAATGCGCTTTCTCCTTCTGTTCGCTCTACAATTCTATACAGCAGTCTCTCTTCTTCCTTCGCTTTTCTCAAAACCTGCTTCTTCTCGCTGGGTCTTGCGCACTGGGAGCGCTTCTGAACGGTTTGCCCTACTATAGAGGCGCTTTACAAATTCGTCAATACAATACAATACAATAGTCTTTAAGATTTTGTCGGCTGATTCAAAGGTTTAACACATCGATCAAAAAATGCCTTGGCAAGCTTAGAGCTATGACAATGACTTCCTAACCATAACGTATACTACGCCTATACGTGGTAATAATTACACTGGCCACCCCTTGAGCAAAGAACTCAGTTTTAAAACTGCAATGGTTCATAAAGATTACATTCAAATCGGAAAGCCTTGTTCGTTGCCTCCCCTTAGCCACCAGTAATTGTGTACTCTATCAGCGGGCATGTTGATCCATGTTGGGACTCTCACCAGGACACTGCTCGTCTCTGGGGCGTTCCGGCATCTGGACTTTCATATAGCGCATTTTTGAAACCCTCGGTTGTTCTTGATGCCTGTCGAAAGCTTTATAAGTCACTGAATTAACAAAAATTTACTTCGATTAATCGATTAAATTCGATTAATTTGGTATCTGCTACGTTAAGCGTGAAAAACTGGTCAAACTGTAGTCACCGAGATAGGCTACTTTCTTTTTAAAAACCTAGGTGATACGTTAGCGATGTGTTTGAAGCACGGTAAGCAAACTGTTTTTTGCAATGAAGGTAGTTACTTTTGTCGCCATTTTCGACTTTTCCATGAGCATTTACCTTATATGCAAAATGATCGCTTAATTTTCCACTAAAACATTTCGCTTTATCATTGTTCGCCATATTGTTTACTCAGGAAATGGGTCGCTCGACGTCATGAATTTAGTTTAAAGAAAATAATCGAACAAGCTTAAATTATTCGATTAAAATTTGTTGCTTTTACTTTCTCTCAGTTCTGTAAGGTGGCTCAGATCTAAATATAACTGGGTATATCTGTTTTAACTTGTTAACCTTGTAATTTTAGGACTTCTGGCATCCCTAACCATACAGCATTTTCTCGACTATTATATTCTCTAACACGATGCACGATGTTGACTGCAGTTTCATCGGCGTTATGGAAGTCATTGTAGATTTGATTTGATTATTTCGAAGGTTACTGATTTAAGTAGTAGTGTCAGGTGTTAAACGAAATCTTTTGACCAGGCTAAATAAGGCCGTCACGTCGACCTTCATTACTTACAAAGGAAGCTTGCAAGGAAGGTCTTGCAACACTGTTTTGCTAACTGATGAAACATAATTCGTTCGTAATGACACTTAACATCATATAGGCTAACGCGGAGGCCGGAGAGCGCCTCTGAGTAGATATCTTGAAGAGGTGCTATATAAATTTCAAATCAAAAGGACGCGGGTTCGATACCCGCGTTAAGTATAAGTATCTCAAATCACACTTTTTAGCCGTGGCTGGGCTGACAGAGCCTCTGAGTAGGTTTCTTGAAGAGGCGCTATATAAATTCTCGGACTGAATAAATGAATGAATGATAAGGTTTACTCAGCCTTCCATTCGCCAGAATGCGTTGGTAAAATAAGCAGTGCAACAGATGAGCGCCTTGCAGGCTGCCATACATTAAATTCGACTCCTGTTAAACTTGTTATCATCTGTTACTACAATATTATGTAATCCTACTGCGGTTTGTGAGTCTGAATTGGATAAACGAAAAAAATGTGTATATACCACAGTACGGGTAAGTGGAGGATTTGCATTTTCAATTACCAAACCGCATAGTCTTCTGTCAAACTGCAGAATCGCCTTTAAAACGGCGCTCAGCAGTCTTAATTAAAACGCGCCCTCTATCTGCCAACTCCAGCGTTGCTTTCAGAGCGTCTATATGCATCGATGAAGCCGTGACTCAGTTGCCAGTCATTGTGTTCACGAAGACCTCTCCCTCCCTCCCGCCCTCCCTCCCGAGAAACCATCTGCTCTTCTATGTCTCATTCCTCCCCTTCAGGCCTACCTACCAGCGCTTCCCCGCAGTCACTTCTGGGCGTGTCCGTTGCAAGCATCTCTCTCTTCCTCTCTCTCTCTGTCTGTCTCTGTCTCTCTCTCTGTCTGTCTGCCTCTCTGTCTATCTCTGTCTCTCTCCCTTCTCTCCGTCTCTCTGTCTGTCTCTCTTTTCCTCTCGGTCTCTCTTTATCTCTCTCTGTCAATCTCTGTCTCTGTATCTGTTTCTCTCTCTCTCTCTGTCTCTCTCACTCACTCCCTCTCTCTTCCCTTCTCTCCCTCCCTCTCCCACCCTCTCCCCTTCTCTCTACCTCTCTGTCTCCCCCTCCTCGTTCCTCGTACTTTCATTTACATCAGACTCTGACTCTGCTATGCTCCAATGCTTTCATATTCTATGAATTTAGATGATATATTTAGTTCACCGTTATATACAATGGACACGCGCAAAGACGCGCACGCGTATGTTTTCAGTGAATATCCTAGAAATTCACCTGTCTCTTGTTCCACTGAAATTTACGATATCAGAAGATCGGATCATAAAGAGATCATACGCAGACATTGAATAAAATGCCAGCAGTAAAAAAAGAACTCATTGTTGCTAAATTTCTTTTCCAAATATTAGTAATTTTTAGGGCTGGTATAACTATTTAAAAAAATCGATTAATCTCCAAAAATGAACTTCGATTAATCGATTACCAAAAGAAGTAATATATTTCACCAAAAACAATTTCTTTTTCATTAATACAAAAATAGTAACCTATTTTGGTGACCTCCTGCATGCGGTGATCTTTAATCTTTATCCTTGAAAGTCAGTGTAAATAATGAAATTGTGAGTCGACGCATCAACAAAATGCGATCGCGGAGTAACAAACAGTGCCTAGAACCAAATGGAACTAAATATTACCGATTAATCGGATCGGGAAAAAATCAGGCCAAATATCTGGATAATATCCGGATTCGAAAATCGGAAAAAATACCAATCGGTCAAACCCTAGTTTGAACCACGGTAAGCGAACTGTTTGTTGCAATGAAGAGAGTTAATAAATTATTGTCGCCATTTTCGACTTTTCCATCAGCATTTCGTCGCCTGAGAATAATATCCTCGCGCATCTCCATTTTCCAAAATTCCGAGATAATCGAGGTTGAAGTTTGGGCCGCATTTTGCGGAAAAATAAGAAATTCAATGCAATAAGGAGGGCATTATCAAATTACAGTTCACACACAGACGTCATATTAAAATATAAACATTGCATATAGACCCTGCATTTAAAAAATTAACGATTAGAGCGGTTTTTCAGAAATTTGTGAAAATTTTGTATAAAATGGATTTACAAATATTACGAATCATCCTACGAAAAACAAATACATGAAATTATTAAATCAAGCAACGACCAATTATTAGAGAGTGTTTTCGTTAAAATATTCATGGATATAGTCTGGATTTTTAAAATAAAAACTTTTAATTGTCTGGATATGTGACACTTTAATCCCGCTAAGCGTACAGGTTTATACTGTTGTATCTCCTGCTCGTCCAATCAACGACGAGCTTTCTCTGGACATACGACAACAGACACTGCTACACAACGAATGCTGTGTGGAGATACGATAAAATGTTTCTGAAAACAGGACATACGACAGTATATTTTGTTGAATATCTTTAAAACGACTTGTCGTATCTCTTAGCCATTGAAACTGAAGAAAGATCCAAAAATTCTGCTACAAATCAACTCTAAACTGCTTTTCGAAAAAAAGTGGAGATACGACAAGATATCAGGCGACGATTTTACCTTAAATGCAAAACGATCGCTATACACTCAAACGTTTCACAGTATCATTGTTCGCCATATAATTATATATATACACAGTTACACACACTAGAAATTGCCGCTATTTACTCTGGAAATGGGCCGCTCGACGTAATGAAATATGTAAAAAAAATTAATCGGACAAGCCGAAATAAATATATTACATTTTTAAATGATTAATCGATTAATTAATCGTTAAAATCCGCAGCCCTAGTAATTTTAAAAAGCCTATGTCAACAGTTACTGTTTCAACTCTCATTTTAATAGGAATTAAGTTTAAAATTTGAAAAGTCACTAAAACATGAAGTCAAGTGACACCCGTGAAAAGATACCATTGCGTAATAGCTCTGTATTGCTGCCACGGGTCAATGGCTTGAGGGCCTTGACTTCTGTCTTAGGGTGTTCAAAGGGGTCATTTCGAGGAAGAACACACCCTTTTGCTAAGCCAGAGACTGTGCAGAGAGTTAGCCTATATATTCACGGTGAGTTCATTTTCGTCAAAGCCTCAAGCCATTGACAAGTGGCAGCGATATAGCGTCCCCATTGCCGCAATGTAGTCCCACGATCAATGTGATCATCATAGCTGAGCTGGCGTAATTGCAGAAGAAATATCGAAAGAACTTCCTCTTCAAGCTGGAACTATGTGGTCTTTACATTTATGCTTGTCCAACGGCAAGCAGTTTCGAACTACACAATAACCAGTGATCCCATCCATTAAGAGAAAGGAACTGGAAAGCCGGTATCACGAAATAGAGTATCCGTCCTAAGACTATCCGGGGGATGTATGAATTTATCCCCCGGATGGAATAAACCGGTTTAGAGTATCCGGGGATAAACCATTCTATCCCCCATCGTCATACGCGTCACGATAGCCTCGACGAAAATCCAGTCAAAATCATCTAAAACGAGGTAAATTAATTTCAGGTCGATGTACAAACTAAAGATACGCAACTTAAAATATTTTATGTGTACAGTAAATCCAAACAGTACGACTGAATACACTTAGAAACCGCCAAAATGCAATACTCCATTTCGCTAAGGGGGATACTCATGTATGGGGATACTCTATTTCGAGACACCGGCTTCAGACGCCATGTTAATCTAGCAAAATTAATACTGGATGAAAATAATGAAACGAAATGTTCCTGCCAAAAAAGAACCGGAACGCCGTTCTGGTGCGTTCCGGTCGCAAGCGATCCCTGACAATAACGAAACGTTTAATAAGTAGGCCTATCACATTCCCTGGATATACAACTTGAAACCTCAACGCCAATCATCGTCGATATGATGGCGTCGTTAAATAAACGATATTAAGTTGAAACCTCAAACCGGATTTAGTTAAGGATCATTTTGTCGTGCACCTCTGGTTTCACTTTTGTATAGCCTACCCTTAGTGGTTATGTTCTTGAGACTGTAGTGGGTACCCTTAGTGGTCACGTCTGTAATATTATTATAGTCTCCTATACGAGGATGACGACTGTATTAATCGCTATAGAGTACGTCTTTTCCAAGAATCTGACGTTTGATACTGTTCTACTGTTCTGGATAGTGAGTAATGAGTATCGTTCTAATTTTGTACATAATATTGTAAATATACTTTTATCAATAGTTTGAAAGTCTTCATATCTTTCTTACTTACTCTTCTCCCTAGAGTCCTAGATGAACGAACTAACAACACACACACACGCACACACACACGCAAACACACACACACACAAACAAACAAACACCAAGGAGTGCAGGAGAGAGAGGAAGAGAACGAAAACTGAGGAGGTGGAAAAAGAGAAGAACAAAGCGGGGAAGAAAAGGAGGAGGATATAGGAAGAAAATAAGAAGAAAAGAAGAAACAGGGATCGATTTGGACCGGAACGGCGTCCGGTTCTTTTTTGACGACCGGAACGCCGCACCGGTAAAATTTCTAGATTAACATGGCGCCTGAAGTCGACGCTCCGGTTTTTTTTCTTTAGGACGGGATCACTGAGAAGAAGGAAGAAGTGAGGCAAGAACTGCCACTTCCTATAGCCTTAAAACCCGAGTAAGCCAACGCCCATGTAGTTACGTGGGAGGGATCCCGATGGGCAAATGGGAGTCTTAAAACCTACCTACACCGACATTCAGCTGCCCTGGCTCGCCTTGTTGCTCCGTCTTGACTCATCGGTGCCACTGCTTATGTAATCCTCTTACTATTGTTTATCTACCACAGATTACTCCTCATCCTCCTCCCACACATACACTGCATTGGAACAGCACGCTCGAATTTTTTATGTATACGTTTATATCCAACGTGTTTTTTCCAGGTGAAATATCCGTATATCATCTAAAGTACAAAACACAAAGGTGTTTAAAATTGGAACCTTTTATAATGTATGTATGTATGTATGTATATGGCCATTTATATAGCGCCCTACAAGAAGCTCACGAAGGCGCTAATAAAATACTCTAAATGTTATATATATATATATATGCATATGTTGATGTTTTTTAGTTGATAAACATTTAAGCTTATTAGTATATATAGCATGTTTTTTTATTACGTCGAATGAGTTTTCTAAAGTTGTATAGGCTATGTTTACAAACTATCACATTTCTTTAAAGTAAATATAAATTTCTATAGTCATTCGTATGTTTTCAAGATTTCATTACAGTAAGCATTTATATGGCCAGTTTTGTTCAGTGACTTTTCATGACACACACATTTAGACACACATACACAGGCACACACACACAAGCACACAAACACACAAACACACACACACACAAGCACACGCACATACATGCACACACACACATGTATCGGGTCCAGTGTCTAAACATACAGTTATACAGTTATAAACATACATATGGTTTTTGCGAGACGTCGCCTGTATATCTCTATGGCCAGTGGAAGCTACTTGGCTTCTTTGGGATCTAGGGTTTCACAAAGACTGGTTTGGTAAGAGAAGGCTCAATGTAAACATCATATGGACAGCCTCTTACCAGTACCACTGAAGTCTTAAAAACGGCCAGACTGATATGCCATAGACTGTAAACAATTAACGCAGCTTTTCACGGTTTATCAATGAGTAACGCACGGCTTCACGGTGAAAACC
Source organism: Aporrectodea caliginosa (assembly GCA_020284085.1). Classification (NCBI taxonomy): domain Eukaryota; kingdom Metazoa; phylum Annelida; class Clitellata; order Crassiclitellata; family Lumbricidae; genus Aporrectodea; species Aporrectodea caliginosa. Next base: position 672,358 of record JACEVL010000006.1, on the reverse strand, counting down.
ACAGACATCTGATACTGCTTTTGAGAGTTACCTGAAGACGTATTGATACATGTATGCATTGATTCGTGCATTCATAGAAACTTAGATACAACGCACATACAGCATATGCATACATACATACTCATATTCAGAAATATTTATAAATTTATGCATTCGTATATAAATAAATACATACACAGTATTACACACATACACACACATACACGCACATACACACATGCATACTCGCATGCATACTGGCATGTATGCATACATACATGCATACATGCATACATGCATACATGCATACATACATACATACATACTTACATATCATACATACATACATACATACATACATACATACATACATACATGCATACATACATGCATACATACATGCATACATGCATACATCATACATACATACATACATACATACATACATACATACATACATACATACATACATACATACATACATACATACATACATACATACATACATACATACATACATACATACATACATATACATACATACATACATACATACATACATACATACATACACACATACATACATTCGTACATGCATACACACATACATACATACATGCATACATGCATTTATGCACACATTCATTCATGCATAAACTATACATAAACTATACTTGACGTCAGCCTGTTTTAGACAAACGCTGTAGTACAAGGCGCGGGAAAGTTTCCTACAGTGCACAATTCAGATGGAATCGTGACTTGGAACCGCGTTGCAGACTTCGCACGTGGTGATATATTTGTTTAGTATATATTAGGGCTGGGGAACGATTAAAAATTTTAATCGAAATTAATCGCACGATTAAAATTGTTAATTACGCGATTAATTTGTAACCACATGTCACAATAGATAACAAGTACATCTACTCTACCGACTCTGAGTAGGTTCGTTGAATTTGCGCTATATAAATGCTTGCAGCCACTAAACAAAAAGCAAACATGCTTTTACTACTTGCTTTTACTTTTTAGTTTTTACTTCAAGGTTTAAACTTAAAGTTTTTACTTTGTAATAGTGGTTTTATCTAGAATTATTTTAGCGCATTTATTAAAAATAATTGGGCGCAGTGTCAATATCGCTGACTGCATTAAAAAATGTAATCGCTTTAATTAATTGACGCATTAATCGCGTTAATATAGCGTTAAATGCTCAATCCGAGTACGTATGGCAGACTTGTCAGGACACGGGTTATACTACTTTTGAATGTATTAAATTATTTGCTATACATATAGTTTCGGACCAGTTCAGACCAGTTTTAAATGTAACTATGATGTAAGGCTTGTAAGCTGTTATGTATGCTTTTAGTACCTAAGAAGAAGCGTTTAGGCCTTCATTCGGTGTCAATGGAGCAGACGAATTGAGATATAGGCTAATTGAAAACAGAAAATACACTGCTGTGAACTATGACATTTAAGAAGAAAAGAAATTAAAGTCGAATTCTGAGAAAAGTTGTCGAATTGTTTGAAATAAATATAAACCATGTTACTGTGTAGCAGATAAGGTACCCTTCCAGCATGCCTGTGACCCATATACACTGCGTACGGGCTCCCATAAGTGATTATGGATCATAAATGGGACCCTGGGCATAGTGGCACAGAAGTAACTTGGATAAGGAGCGCAAAGTTGAGCTATCGGTGTAAGAGTAAGCAAGGGAAAGGCTAATCTTGCACTTTCTATAAGTACATTAGATTAGATTAGACTAGATAAAACCAAATTTGATAAGCACGGACAAGATTAGATCAGATAGAATCAGATCAGATCAATCTGATGATTCTGATCATGATTACATTAGCATAAACGACAAACTGCCATGCAACGCTAACCGCATCGTAAATCACCAAAGCCGTTTTCTGCTGCCATCTGCCGAATTAGAAAATGTATATTGGACGAATCGTATTTTGGCGCTACCAAGCGAATACGCAAATAGCAACACCTGGTCTTTTACACCAACTTGCGAGGACCACAGGTAATAAGCTATTATGATTTGTATAACGTCTACACAAAGGCTGTAGGGACCCCGGTGAACTGAAATACTAGATGACACCTCTATCGTACTATCCACTGAAATTACCTCTAATAGCTAAAACTCTAAAACTAAAACAGGTCATCGAGCCTTTCAGGACGCTGGTCCACGTGCCTGGAACTGTCTTCCTGCAACAAATCAGGAAATCAAAAGCTTTCCTGTTTTCAAAAAGCATTTTAAACTTTACTTGCTATGTAATACCGAACACTGGAATTGCGCTGACAGTAGACAGTTTTATGAAGAGTCCTAGAAGTAGCTTGCTACAGGCGATGTTATATAAATCGTTGTATTTACAATTACAATTACACTATGTACGAACAGACAATACGCGCGTAATCCAATCCCCAGGCGGCGACGCTATCGTTAAATGATTCACTTACATTCGTCAGGTGACACCACTGGCGTAGAGAGCCAGGGGTACCGAGTTCGAGTCCCGTAGAGCGGATATGCTTTGTAGGCTGCTATTAGCGCAGTTGTATTGCATGCTGTCTGTTCTGTTAGCAGTTAAGATTGTTTCAATTGCATAACATGTAAATGTACAGCGCAGTGCGTTTGTCAGAACTATAAATTAAAGAAAAGATATTATTATTATTATGCAATAATAAGTTACTTGCTAGTGCTATTGAATAAACAGTGCAACAACAGAAGTTCTAACTGGTCCAGTATATTTTAGTTAATTAATGGATTTAGAACAGAACGTTATTTATACGGTTATGTACAATTGTACATAGGCAAATATTCCACCTCCTTCCCTCTTTAACCTGTCATGTCTAAAATTTAAAAAAAACTGAAAATTCGTCCCTGAAATGTCCTAGTCGAGATGCTTCTTATAGAACCCTGTATCTGTTTTAAAGGTCATTTCTGCTTTGTTTTGCAGTAGGTCAGACTCCAGCAGAAGCCCAAGATTGTTGGATTTAGGCTCATTTAGCCAAACTGATCGAATGAGAAGGTAGTTAGTATAGTTGGAAGTTGATCGGCCGCAGAGTGGGTTGATGTATTGCACCACATTTTATATTATATCTGCAGCTTGGCTAGACTTTGCCCGATAGACGGCAGTGCCATAATTAGCTGGTATAGGCGCTTAAGATGTACTAGACATTGCTCCAGCAAGCCACCTGTCTCTCACTGCAGCCCAAGCAATTTTATCTCACGAAGAGAGGTCGCCGGAACTACTTTCAAAAATGGTGATGGCCCTATTTTGACAGAGCGACGCTGCCATATTGTAGACTGTAGACGCGAGTGTGTGCTGCAAAGAGTAGTGCGGCTAATTTTTTATTTTTTGCCGAATATAAACTGCTAAAAGTTCCACGAAAAGTTCCAGTCTGTTAAAAGTTCCAAAAGTGCCATTTTAGTCTGCAGCTACTTACGTTACGCGCGGAGTGATTTTTAAACATAGCGAACTACTTCAGAACTGTGATTTAGGCAACGATTAAATACCAGAGTTCAATTCTAGGGGTAATAGAAAAAAAACGGCAACCAACACGCTAGCGTCAAAAACAGTCATAAATGTAAATGTATACTTTTTCTATAAATCCTAATTATGGAAACTACTAAGTCGACGTATTTCAATTTTCAATTAATTGAAACTGTTTCCAATTAGTAGGCTATTAGGCCTACCAGTCCATGTGCAACACCTTGCGGTGTAAAGGGCGTTAACGTAGACATTTCTCATTGTGTACACTATTTCTAGCCTAGGTAGGTTACTAGTAAGGATTAATGTTGCCATTCAAGTTGAAGAGATAAACCCAGATTTTCTTCTTTTAAAAACTCAGATTATATAAAAACAGATTTTTTAGCACTCCAATATTAGGTATGACCTCTGCAAAATGAGATATTTTAACAGAAACATCATGTTAATGTAACTTTCAGTTAATAAGTATTTTACTAAGTTTACTAGCATAAGACTTGCAGTTATATTAGTATAGTGTTGAACAGTGTTCCTCAAGTGAGTCGAATAAAATATATATGTTAGTTGTGACTTGTTACTGTTGAAAGTTGTCACTTGTCAATGTTGTCAGTGAATCAGGATCCATATCGACAACTTCTGCTTCGTCAAGATCACATGGATGAATTGACAACGTGGAATCTTGATTGTGGAGTTTCAAAATATTTGTATATCTCTGCCGACAACGTCCTTCACGCATATCTTCAACCACGCTTTTACTAGGATTAGGCCTAAACTTATGACAAAATTTATATTTAGAAACTACTTGCTTGTAGTATTCGATTGGCAACTGTTTCACACAAAATATTGCTGCTTTGTTTAGTGTTAACTATAAGTTAACCTTAATAGAATCAAATGAATAGATAATTGATACAAACCGACGGCAATGATATGGTTTAAAACAAGAACTAAAATTAAGTGGAATAAAAATTATAATAGCGCATTACATTTACATTTAATTATAATATAATTATAATGTATAGTGCTCAGTGCGCATAATACGTGTATAAATGCATTGTAAATGCCAATGGTCAAATATACTCAGATTAATGCATAATTTGTATTTTAAAAAGCAGGTATACCAAGAGGAAAGCCAATGAAAACAGATCTAGTAAAAATTCCCAGCTGTGGCAACATTGGTTAGGATCTTTATGGCGTCATACACAGTCGGCCCTCCTTCCCTCTCTTCTTGGACTCCAAGTGCGCCTAAGCCACAACTGTGAGCTCGATAGGCCTACCGCCTACCTTCCTCCGGTGTAAAGTCGAAGCACGTAGCCGATACATAGAAACACTGCAGGACTCTGGACTCGTGGATGGCGTGTTATGGGCCTGCTTTGGTGGACCAGCCGAGGTATAACAGCGGGGGTGCCGAGGGTTGCTGGTCGTGAGATGTGGGTTTCGATCCCGGCCGGTCTGCTATACAGATATGTTCTTGCGATGTTACCTTTTCCGTATAGTAATGAGCTGTATAGGATTTTACGTGAACGGATATTCCCATGTCAAACATACAGGCGTAGTGATACACTATTATAATAATGGATGTGTTGTTACGATGAGCCAATCCATTTCTATCATGAGCTTTGCCACAAACATGGAGAAGGACTATTTTTCATGTGTTATGCTTCTTGTAATCTGGTTACATCAGTAGCTATTTCCGTATGCTGAAAGTTATTAGGAGTCAAAAAGCTTGTAATTCGAAAAGCATCGTTTAATGAAGCCAATATTATCAAATAAAATCACTTGTCAATTTCATTTCTGTATGCGAACAAAATGGGAGTCTTTACAGGAAAACTCAAGCGAACGGATAGCCAAAGTAATGGTAAACAGCAGAAGCGTATTTTCGGCTTCTCTACAACTCACAGAAGAGGTAAGTGGAAACAAACAACTTCATTGCTAACACTGAAACATAAAAACATTGCTGATTCAAAAATTGAAAACGCTCGCTTGAAAAGCAATGCAAAGGTTTGTCAAAATAGGTCAAAATATTGATCAGGTTGATTGATTGATTGATTGATTGATTGATTGATTGATTGATTGATTGATTGATTCATTCATTCATTCATTCATTCATTATAGGACTTATATAGCGCCCATCGAAGGTAACCTACTCAAAGGCGCTCCCAGGAAGTCCCAGCCCATCTCTGGCCATAAAGAACAAGTTACAATTATTGGGCCGACCGATAACGTTTGCATTCTCCTACGAGGACATAATTTAGTACTAGTAATTTAATGTACCAGCTACAAGAAACAGCTTCAGAAAATACCTGGACATTCCATCGAGGCTTATGTGTTACACTGTAGATATCTCCATTAGTCTTATGAAACAGAAAGCGCCGAAACCTATCGCCATCAGAGTGATTAGACTGTTTGGAAACGGTGTAAAAGTAACATCTTATACTTCAGCGATTGTTATTTGCTAGATGTCATGAAATATAAACCAGAACACTCACTTCCCTATTCCCACTTAGGTCGTTCTGTTTAGTAGTAGGCCTGCATGTAGTCTCGTTAGTGGGTTATCTCCTCTGTCAGCAAAATTGTTTTCCCCAGCGGGTGATAACATCAACGTCTTCATCATCATCACCATCATCATCATCGTCGTCGTCGTCGTCGTCGCCATCATCGTCATCATCATCATCATCATTGTCATCATCATCATCACCAGTATCATCATCACCAGTATCATCATCACCAGTATCATCATCATCGTCATCGTCATTGTCGTCGTCGTCATCATCATCATCATCATCATCACCATAACACCATCATCATCAAGCGCTTCTCTGGAGCCTTGCAGCTTCCACGAAGTCTTGCAAACTATCCTAGCTTTCTTCTCGTCTCCAAGCTGTGCAGCCCGACGTTCGGCATAAGCTTACGTATCGACAACTTCTGCATCTCATGCAAGAACATGTGCGACTGTGCGTGAATTGACAACGTGGGATCTTGATTATGGAGTTTCAAAATATTTGTATATCTCTGCCGACAACGTCCTTCACGCATAATTATCTTCAACCACTATTTTACTATGATTAAACTCATGACAAGGAGGGGATCTGCCTCCACAGTCCTCGTCCATGTGTCAACGGGCCCTCCTACCGGTCTCGTCCAGTTCTTTGGAGCCGGATATCAAAACTCGTAGCGTCCTTGCGCGGTCTTATCGCGATGTGTGAAGTGACCAAACATCTAGAGTCTTCTTGTTATGATCGTCTCCTTGAGTGCATAGCGAGTCGCTTTAGCATTGAGGAAATAATGCTGGGGGAGCAATAATTTGATTACGGCTCTAGACAACGTTGCGACAGTTAGTAAGTAAGCTTAATGCTCTAAAAAAATACCTGGCAATCTGAGGAAACCAATCAGCCTGCATGTATTCACCAGAGGTTGAAAAATCAAACAGTTAATCGAATTTTGGAGTCGCTGTATCTGTGTTTGCGGTTCAGAATTCTATGCAATGCAACTCGTGTTCCGTTACAGGCGTGTAAGCAAGGCTTGCATTAGGCATTCATGTACATGTAAGGGAATGAGATCTTATGGCGCATATTGCATTGGGTAATTGGATGTTGACGTCCTTGTTTTAATACCATCCATGTATCTTCATTCGATGGAAACCTCGTTCTGCAACCAATCGGTTTCAACAAGGACTAGAAAGCGCTTGTTGAGCAAGGGCATAACCAGATTTGGCTAAGATTTGAATGCTCTATGAATTTTTTTAAGTGGTAGACCACGTAGCCAGTTTCCTTCAAACGATTTAAATTTAGAAGTTGGTACAACTTACTGAATGGTGTAGCAAACTAACTGTTTGGGAACGAGAACTTTAGGGCACATTTTATGATGAAAACAATTGAATGTATTTCTGCAATATTTCTATTTAAAGAACAACAGCTGAATGGAAAAGTTGAACAGAACAAAACTCCGTCTAGTACGCAGGTGAGATTGTGGACTATTTTTTCTAAATACTTGAGCAACAAGTTAAACATGTAGCATCATGGCTTCTTGCCGATGGCACTTGAAGCGCCATCGACTGATGCTGCTTTGCATTACGATAACGGAGCAGCTGTTAAAACCTTTTAATGGATTACTCTTCCAATGCACGAGAAAGCAATATATCCCGGGTCGTTGTACGGAAGAACGGAAACATTAAATCCTAAAATGCCAATAAAAGAAACGAACATCGACCTTGCTGAACGGAGACAGGAACGAAGTGCCCTCAAATGTATTTTTATCCCAACCAATTATAACAATGCAACACATTTTTAATAATTTTGTTTCCAGGGTAGTAAGCACTATTTCTTAATTGCTTATGCCTCAAAAGTACAGAAATTATGAAATTACCATTATTCCCAACAAACTTTACATTTGTGGCCAGGACAATGATATTCTTAAATCTACGCATTTCCCAGACATTCACATTCAAAATGATTTCAGTGCTGAGTAAACTTGAAATAACTGCTAGAACTTTCGAGAGTATTCTAGGTAAATATATACCTAGTATTTTTTTACCTTTGCCTTTAGAAAGAGTAGTGTCGAGAACCTTATAATAGGCTTCCAAGTAAGGGCATGAGATCTTATGACGCATATTGCTTTGGGTAATTGGACGTTGAAATTCTGGAGAAACTAATCGCATTGTCCAGTATTATATTCTTTCAGCGTCAATTTTTGCATCTGGTTGCTTTTCAGTTGTACGACCTTCCTCTGGAGATGTTGGACATTATCTTACGAAAGTTCTATCTGCACGAGATATTGAATTCTTCAACAAAGCGGAGAGACGAAGAAGTGATAAAGTTTCTTATATCAGTCGACGTTTGCTTCAACCGAAGAATTACCGGACAATGGTTCAAGAAGACAATCTGGCGTTACCTGAAAAGCAAGATGCTTTCTAAGCATTACTTTCTAACTTATTAGCTTCAGCCACTAATATAATTCGAGAACTTCAAGAGCGCCATTAGCGCAACACTTGGTTTGTTACTTGTAATTGTAATTAGCAACTTCTATTGCGCCGGTGTCTAATGCACAAGGCATCAACCGATGGCACACCAAAACCAAGTCGTAATCAGGTCAACATCCAAATGATCAGTCCGTAAGACAGCCTATACGGTGGATAAGCAATTTAAAAGAGGTAAGTTTTCAGCTGAGAACGAAATGACAGAAGCGACTGAGCACAGCGCACAGACACAGGAAGAGAGTTCCAAAAAGTAGGCCCTGCAGCAACCGAAAAAGCTCGTTCACTAAGAAAGGTTCTCGATTTAAGCATGACCAGACAAAGATAATCAGATGACCTCACTGAATAAAGATAACTCTGGGGGTATCAAGACACTTCAAACAGTGCCTTTAAAATCCCTCAACAGAGCTGGTGGACCGTTCTTATTTCTGGCGCGTCGGAACTAGTGGTCTAGGGAGTGTAAAACATGGCTTTTGGGTCGACCTTTGTTGGGGCATCAAACCGGTGGTCAGGCCCGCCGAGAGGGGAGGGCAGGGGGCACATACCCAGGGGCCCGTAACTGCTCTGCCTAGGGGCCCGGAATTGCTGTCGGCAGCCCTGCCGGTGGTTTGCCTTGTGGGTGTTGGGACAATGACGGATTCTCTAAAATATTTGTGGAGTCTAAGATGCCTCGTGACTCGTGAGCCCTAAACCATCATTTTACCCTCCTACTGTCTAATAAAAAATCAGCCGGCGCAGAGGTTTCTCACTTCCTTCGGGTAAATGCATGGTTTCGCGCTGAAGAAGACATGTTGTGAAGTAACAGAACTATGTTATAAGTAAAACGTAATATTATATTATTGGTATGTACAGAATTTTATGAAGAAAACAGGAAACACTCAGCAATTTGTAGAAACAACAAAGATTATCTTTTGAAAAATATTCAACCTACTGACGAATTCATCGATTCACTGCTTTATCGCAACTGCATAACGGAAGAAGAACGTCACTTCATTCAACGACAACGTTCAGAACGTGATAAGAACGCCGAAATTGTGCGCTTCGTGAGATCCTTCGACGACAAACAGTTTACAAATTTTGCCGGGTGTCTTCGACAAACAAGCCAAAGGGCAGTGGAAAAGATCGTCGTAAACGGAGGAGGTTAACTGTACACATTTAATTTAAATCTGATCATTAGCATACTTAATTTAATGATTATGACACTAGATACCAATATCAAAGAATAAAGGCATCATTGCGTTACCGTAAGGTCACTCAGTGTAAATATTTGCCCCTCATGTTTTGGTTTGTTATATTATTAGATGTTTGCCCGTCCTAAGACGGTTGAAAAGAATTTTAAAAATTAACCAGCGGGCCGCGTGACTGCCGGTCGCATATTGGACAGCACGGCAGTAGATAGCAGCGCCACCTACTGAAATTAAATGAGTTTAGTTTGCTATGACCTTCATAACATATAGGATTTTAGTTGCGCCACCCACCGACACGAAATGAGATTCATAGCGTAACAAAATGTTGCCTTCATGACTTCGTGACTTCCTGATATTTCTGTCCGTTTATATTACTAATTATCATAAATGCAGTCCTGGCATTGTTTATTTGAAGATACCACCATTTCTTTCTTTTAATACTTGTGGCATCATAATTAATACCACTCTGCCACTGCGTATACATAAAATATGCACTATGCGTGACCTCGTCGTATTCCAAGGGACACATATTTTCTTGAAATGGCTAAATATTCAAAATTTATGAAAAATCATCATTAAACTTATTTTATTTCATAAGAACACATTCGTGTAAATTGCCTATAGCCTATTCCACACTTGCGTTTTGGATGTTCGTCTTTCCGCTCACACTGGCTATATTCATCCTCGTTCCAGCTGTTTGTCCCATTGCAACAGTCTAGAGAAATTTTATTATTATTGGTTCATTGCCTTTTCGTACATAGACACACATCTGCATGTTTTGCCTTCTCTTTCACTTAGCATATTTGCGAATATTTTGTATAGGCCTATTATGGCCCTATAGGTCTGATAAATGATAGTCTTTTTCTCTGAAAACATGCTCATGTCTATTATGATGGCTAACTTAAGATACCGGTATTTGAATCGATAGTAAATGCTCAATTTCAGGGGCTTAAATAAGACTCAATTCCGAAATAGCACTTATAAACAAACGTCGTATATTCAAGCTAAAGAACATCCATTCACTTTGTAATTCATTTAATAAGGCAGCAGTTAACTGAAATAACGTTCAAGAAACATATCCTAAATATTGCGTTTTTCTGGTTTTAGCTGTCATAAAAGTCAAACTTAAAATTTGTGGCACGACGCGAAGAGAATCCATGGACCTACAACTGTTTCATCAAAGAATAAGCGACCTTGTACACACAACCGAACCAAGATCACATCATACTGAAAAACTCATCAGTCGAATGAGGAATGAAGGCATAGAAATCCTTAACTCGCAAATTGACAGACATACTTTGGTCGTTTGGATCTGGTGTCGTTCACAAGCAGCCTTTGAATACATTCAGAGGCTGTACAAATCGAATCAGCTGAAAGATGCAATCTTTCAAAATATTCAACCATCCGTTTCAGTGGTGATCAAGATTGAAACGAATCAGTTCAAGAAAACCGTTGGCAAGTTCCTATGAAAGCCACATCATAAAGAAAACTTAAAACCTGTAATCAACATATAGGGCGTAGATAATTACTTAAATGAATATAAAGTTTTCTTGCTCATGCGCTTCGGCTCCGATTCAGTGTCCGCGCTGAGTAGAAATCTTGCATGGTTAGCTAAATAAACACAATGTTGAAACGTACAAGAGAAGGCAGATAATTTATGTGAATAGAGTGAAAAGAAATTAAAACAGAGACACAGAAAGAGAGTCTGGACAAAGATTTGTGATAGAGGAAGAAACTTTGTCAACCAAGAGACGTTTCTATAAGGCACTACATTAATCGACAAAAGCATCTTAAATTGTGTTCAGTAGTCTACTTTGAGTGAAATCGAGATATTAGAAGGAACTATAAGGTAGGATTGGAAGACAAATATACAAATGGTATTAGTGGCAAAAGGCACAAGTAGAGGCAACAAACGGCTTGTAGTGAGTGAGACAGAGTGTTGGGGCGCGGTGGTGTAGTGGTATGTTCGGTGCCTTGCAGGCGGGGGGTTGCAGGTTCGAATCCACCTCAAGCCGCCGCGTAGGGACCCTGGGCAAGTCCTTCACTCGCAATAGCTCATGCGCTTCGGCGTTAAACTCCGATTCAGTGTCCGCGCTGTAGTCAGGATCGAGCGCCTCTGAGTACAAATCTTGAAGGGGCGCTATAACAAGTGCTCATACATACATAGTACATACATACATACATAAAAAAGTGTAAAAAAAGACAAAAGTGAGATGCACAGGCATTAATAACAGGGACAGGTACTAAACAGAGAGTAAGTAAATAACGTTTGCTAATGAGCAATAGAAATCAAGTAGCATGAAAGAGAATAGTTTGAGGTTAAAAGGTCACTAGCTAGAAATGGAAGCAGTGAAATCCAGCAACAGACAAACTCAGAACAAGGGACAGACAGTGAAAGAGACAATGAGCCGCCAGTTAATAAATAATTTAAAAAAAATAATTAAAAAAAATGTAAAGACACATACAGTAATAGATAGATTCGATGATCTAAGTAACCAAATTCACTCAATTCTTATTTCTATCGTAATATAGAAACAAACATAATGAATGAATAATAATAGTTATTATTTATTAATATGTTAATAAGTTTATTTTATTTGGTAAGTTAGAGGCATTGAATCACAAAACATTTGTCAGATGCACTTTAATTCTAATAATGCAATTAGAATAAAAATAATAACTATACATGAACAAAGAAATCAATAATTGAAATAACTCAGTGTTAGCAGTGAATTATAATAATTATTATTAATTATTATTATTAATAATTAATAATTATTTATTAATAAATAAAAAAGCTATTATTAACAGTCAATTATTAACGTTTTAATGATTATTTTGCTTTTATTTTAGTTGTGCGTGTGCGTCCGATTTCCATCAGCTTCACTCAGAGAATCGAGACAAGAGGAAATGAATATGTGTATGGAGTGACTAAACTGCGAAATGAAATCTACATCCTCTGTCGATCATCTGCTGATGCTCCAAATGTAATTCGTGTCTTTGAGGATCGAGATCCGTTTCGCCTTCGGAAGGAAATAGAAGCAATAGAGATCAGATATCCCACTGACATTGGAGCCAGTGAGAAGAACAATTGTCTCTACATCTCTGACTATGGAGTGAAATGCGTCTGGAAGATAACAAGAGAAACAGATGACAGACACAAAATCATCAAATGGCTGACCACTGGTTCTGAGCCTTTCAATCTGTCAGTGTCCAGTAATGGTCATTTGCTGATGGTCAGTGCTATATGGTCCATTCTGAATATATACGGATCAGACGCAGAACTCATTAGATCCATTGAGCTGCCAATAGACATCGAGCAACCTCGTCACGCAGTGGAAACATCCATCGGAACCTTCATCATCCTACACCGGTGGATGGAAGAGAAGGGAGAGAGTGCGTCAAGTTGGAGACAGTGGAAGTGGGAGTGGATCGTAAGTGAATTGAGCAGAGATGGACAGATGGTCATCAATCGTTTTATACCTTCAAATGAAACACAACAACTGAATGGTCCTGACTATTTCGCACTCGATTCAGACGATCGAGTGTTTGTGGCTGACAAGGGGAATGACAGAGTGATTCTCTTGGATTCAGGTCTTAAGTGGGATCGAATTCTTTGTTCATCAAAAGAAAAAAACGAAGATACCCGAGAACCATATCGATTGTGGTACGACGAAGAAAAGAGACAACTGATCGTCGTCGAAGTTCTAGCAGTTAATGTTTACGGTTCTGTTACGTAGCCCCTCGTCTTCACAGATGTCGCCCACATCGTATCATCGAACGAGGGAGCCTCATGTTGTCGTGGAAGAGTAGGCGAGGTAATTGGCGAAGAAGAAGCGATGCGCCTAGGGTTCGAACGCGGTCTGAGCGGCTACGGATTTCTGTCCTTTAGTTCTTCATGCGGCAATTTAGCTCTCCTAGATAGGCGCTCGCTACGCCGTAGGGTACCAGAATTCAAAGGAACTGTCAGGTGCTCAAATGGTGCGCCCCGACATTTCTCCACGTCGATGGTCGAGTGGTATTGTGCGTCTCCCTGTCCGGTAGTGGAAGGTTCAAGGTTCAAATTCTTTTCCACGACAAACTTGGGCGAACCTTCTAACCTGTCCAAGCGCGCCATAACTTCCGTCAAGACTTCCTTAGTTTCCCGAGAGTTTTTCTGCATATATGATTTAATCAAGGTTATTACTTAGTACTAATTCCATCGACGATGCCGGTCGGGTTGGACTTTAAGGAGGAATTGCCTTGGCTTCTTTAATGACGCTACACAAACTAGTGATGCTAGACTAACAACTATCAGAGAAAGAAAAAGTGTGTAGAGTTATTGTTTCTTATTAAGCAACTATATCAATCCGACTTCTAAACTTTTCGAACTATCGAACCTTCGGACCTGTCATCGATTGAGTAACAGTTATGCACATATGCAAATTGCAATCATCACTTAGCTTGGAGTAAAGTTTCTCCAGTTCAACGTATGCCCCGATTTCAATTTAGTTTCAATTTCAATTTAGTTAGCGGTCCAGAAGAGCTTAGCCCGATGTTAATTAATACCCAACTACATAATACCTTCGGCGATTTATGTAGCTCCAGGCACGACGTTGAAGCAGGTCTTCCACAGCGATGGGCAGGCATCGAGAATAAAGCGATTCGACAGAGCGACGCCGAGTATCGATAGCGATTTCGAGCTTCACAAGAACGTGCATCCGAAGTTATATCCACGACGAAATGTATCGGAATATAGGTAAGCCTACGTTGATAAATTAGTTCATATTGTCAAATTTAAATGGAAGCTGGACTGATGAAACATTTGTTGGCCTAAATGGAAGTTGGGATTGATGAAAATAATTTTTGTTAAATACAGACTGGATTGATGAAAGATTTCAGATTTCGCCTGACAATATATTTTTTAGAGGCGTATATGTCAAACTTGATAGAACGCAGTTATATGTTACTTTTCAATGTATTAAATTATGTACTATACTAGCTTCGGACCAGTTCAGACCAGATTTAACTGTAAGGATGACGTAAGATGTTATGTGTGCTGTCAGTCACTGGGGAAGTGACGTTTAGATCTTCATTTTTGTCAATGGAGCTGACGAAATAAGATGTAGGCCTATTGAACAGAAATGCAGTGCTCTGAACTTTGACATTTAAGAAGAAATGAAATTAAAGAACGAATTCGGAGAAAAGTTAGCGAGATGTTTGGTATAAATATAAGCCAATTTACTGCGTAGGACAAGAGCAGATAAGTATGCGTACACTTCCAGCATACATGTGACCCATATGGGCTGCGTACAGCTTCCATATGGGAACATGGATCCTAAATGGGCCCCTGGGCTTGGTTGTACAGAAAAGTTACTTGGATAAGAAGAGTAACATTGAGCAAGGGAAAGGCTAATCTTGCACTTGCATACGTAGATTAGATTAGATTACACCAGATTAGATAAACACGGACAAGATTAGATCAGATCGAATCAGATCAGATCATGATTAGATTAACATAAACGACAAACTGCAATACGACGCTAACCGCATCTATATCCCGCAGTGCGTTTGCAGGCGGTTCAATAACACATATAGTTACTTACTTACTTGCTTACTTACTTCACTTACTTACTTACTTACTTACTTACTTACTTACTTACTTACTTACTTAATTACATCACCAAAGCCGTTTGCTGCTGCCATCTGCCGAGTAAGAAAATTTCATCAGCATGAGTGCATTTTTACGCGACCTAGCGAATACGCAAATAACAAAATGTGTGATGGTCTCCAGCGATCGAAAAGCAACACCTGGTTTTTTACGCCAACTTGCGAGTACCACGAGAAGACGTTATTCATAATATTATCTCTGTGATAATGAATAACGTCTTACAGTAGGACTGTAGGGACTCCGGTGAACTGGAATACTAGACGACCTCTTTGACTCTTTTTTCCTGGAGTTAGGCCTACTCGAAGGTGCCTCTGTCATCCTCACCTAGTTTCAGGGCCGCGTTAAGGATAGTGCGGGCCCAGGTGCTAATGACTACCTTAGAAAGGCCCACTCTGACGACCATGGACCGGTCCACCGCGCACATGTTTGTAAAATTAGGGCCCCTCAAAACTGCGGGCCTGGGTGCTGCGGTACCCATAGCACCCACCTTAATTCGGCCCTGTTTACAATAGACACTTAGTAGTTATCGACCTACCATCCGACGTCCTTACCTGTATATAACAGTGATATATATATATATATATATATATATATATATATATATATATATATTTATATATATATATTAGCGTGGTCCAAAAACACTTTTTCTCAGAGTTGCGCTCCACAACCCTCCTTTTGTTCTATGGCTGCCCACTATTACCTCTACCAAATTTGAGACAGATTGATGAGTATTTAGAGGTCGCTCAAGGTCAGGGTATTTTCACCATATTAAGCACGAAATCGGTAATCTGCACTAAGAACAGAAAACATAATTTGAGTTGAATTAAAACATATATAGTGCAACAATGAAAATAAGAAAAGGTTCAAAAATGTTCAATTTTGCTATGAAAACACTGGAACTTTTCTTGAGTAACACATTCTATGTCCTCTGTCATCTTCATGAGCGTGGCCTTAGAGCAGGACGAGTAGGTGTTCCTGCAGCGTTTCACGAGCTGAAGAAGGAACGGCTGCTCTTCATTCTTTGTCAACGATTAATTCTACTGCTGCATCAAACCAATGGCTCTCCCAGCAGAGTCGTTCATTACTGTCATGACTGACGCTGCCTTTAGGAGGTACTGGTAGGAGTGATCATCGCATCATTCCTTAGGATCCTTTACCAGGAAGCCTTGGGCCTTCTCTTTTCCATTCAAGTTCAGAATGCCAACGATGACAGTATTTCTCTCTGTGACGGTAGATCCAATGCAAAGGGAGCTGCGGGGTTCAGGAGAATGGTGGAGGCACTTCACATAATTGATGGACTGTGGAAGGTGGTGGTTTGTGACCATCAGTGTTTCACGTCCACTCCAATTCTGTCGTCAAACAAGGACGTGCTGACGAAAATTTCTTAAACGTACCATATATGCCTACCGAATGCGGTGGAGGCAACCTTTGCCACTCTCATATTTAGATATTTACTGAGCTCCTCCAGCAGCAGTAGATCGTTGAGTGGTGCTCTTATAGGCAGAGGAGCTTCATGCCAGAACCGAACATAGAAAAGGCTCACAAAACAGTGCCAGCTCCATTATACTGTGCTTCTCTTTGGCAGTTGGAGAGAACAGCTGCTGGAAAAGAAATATTTTAATGCTAAAGATAGCTTTCACCATCAAATGTGCATGATGGAATGCTCCTGGTGCCTGAAAGGAAACTCTTGCTCCCTTTGCACCACCAGATAAAACTGAGTTTCAAGAATTCCTCGAAGTCTTCTCTCTGATGTGACCCTTCAAGAGCTGCCTTGAAGAATTTCACCATTTCTTCTCGAAGAGCAGAAGTGTGTGCATCAAAGATGTCGTCGGAAGCCATTTCATTTGTCGCCTGGTCAAGTTGTAGCCAGCTTTGCTTGAACCTGCTGAGCATAGTAATCTCAAACCCTCCAGTAGGTCCAGATAAAGAGCCGAAAACAGCAAGAGGAAGTTCCATGACATGATGGCGGCAAGTCATCCAGGTTAATTCTTGCTAAATTCGAATTCTCAATAAAAGTGCAGGCATCATTCTTCAGGCGAGTATTGCTGGCAGTGATGTCATAGATCATGTACAACGAACTAGACTACGAAGTCCGAAGACCCCAGTCATCCAGAGTCCTCAGGCAGGCTTCAGCTTGTTCGTTACCAGTTCTGCAGCCAAATTTTGGAACTCCCAGTATATATCTCTTCTCCGTCACCTATGACTAGTATACTGCAAGTCTGTCACCAGCTCCTCATGGTTCTTGTAGTATGATCGTCGGATGGAACCTTTGTTGGAAGATGGGACCCAGACAGTTTTTTCTGTGCCCTACTCTATAAGCCAAACTTCAGCACTGCTTCTTGTCTTTGCCATTATTGTGTTTATGAGCTATGTCAAAAACTCTACAGTCAACTCTCTTCAATTCCTAAAATTCACCAATGTACTAATAAATCTGACTAAGTACAAAGGTTTAGAGTTCTTAAAAGCAATTTTAAAAATTCCAACATTTACATGCTACATCAAAGGATAGTTAATAATGTTACATTGGTATTTCTAAACTTCAGTTTAAAACAACAGTTCGAAATTAAGTAGCAAGCGGTTCTAATAATATTTTCTTGAGCAGATAACAGTCAATAACTTTCACTATGCCATGGTATTATCAAGAGAATGTTTGGCGACCTTGAGCGACCTCTAAAACTGCTCCAATCTGCTTCAGATTTGGTCCACATCTTACTTAGGAGAGGTAGAACAGATTTAAACTTGTGGAGCAAAGTTCTGCTAAAGATGAAATTTTACCATTGTGTCGTGGACCACCCTAATATATATATACATGCCCAGATAGTAGATAGCTATCGACGTATCTATCTACTTACCTATTTACATATCTACATACCTACTTACCTGTACGGTATACCTACCTATGTGTACGTAGACTAGGGTGCCTAATTCCTACCCCTTTGCAGAGTAATCTATCTTACTTATCTACTGACGTTCCCGCCCACCCACTATTTATACATCACTTAGATATTATATATATATACAAACTTTTCTTTTATATATTATATATTTTATATACATTTATATATAAACATATATACAAGCCAAGTCATAAAACATGTTTACACATCAACGTGATCTCGTGTGTATATAAATATACAGTTACATGATTACATAAATACATATATTCAAGTTATTCGCATATATATATATATATATATATAGGCACGCAGTAGGACCGAAGGTATTCGCATCAGTTTGGGTATGTCAGTCGAGGTATGTGAGTGAATCGAAAGAGGTATGTCAATTAGGTAAGCCGATTTGCGGTACCTGTTTCGATCGGAGTCGGCGAGGGAGGGCGTCGGGGTGAATTCCTGGCAACGTTTCACCCGATTTGATATCGAACATCTGGGGCACGTTTGTTTTCCTACAATCGCCTCCGAATTCTGTTGCAGTAGAGATGATGCTCTCGTCTCAGCAGCCGGGGATGGGGTGGGGTGATGGGAGGGAGGAAGGGAGGGAGGTTCAGTCGAACACACAATGGGCACATGTGAGAGTAATTGAAACGCGCGGTGTTCTTACAGATCATGTCTGGTGACTCCAGACACCAAATCACATGGCAAAGCTGCTAAAGAAAACTGCAGCCAGCTCTATGTGCTGCTCTGTTAGGTTTAGATAACGGATTAGAAGATTAGATGAGATTAAGTTGGACATATATTATATATTATACATATATATTATACTATATATATTATATATACATATATAAATATATATGACTGAGAGAGTTGAACATATTTTAATTTCACTTTCTGCTTGGTATATATTTGAATTTTCGCTTTGTTTTTATAAATTTGAAATATCAAATGCCCACAGTGACTATAGAAAACGAAAAACTAAAATAAATCATTTGCGCAATTTGAAGAAACTACTCTGTTTTCAAACGACTGTCTCAATTTGAAGAAACTCTACTTATACTCTGATTTCATTTATAAATGAGTTTAAAACTTATCAACAATTACAGTAAATAGAAGTAGTGGTGGAAATAGTAGGCTCAGTGGTATCCAGTGTTTAACCCCCCATTGACTACCAGGGAGGATGAGCTAACATCATAATTTTAACTTAGGTGCATTAACGACCCATGCAACGAACGATTTTACTGGTGATTACTTAATTAATTGAACAAGGCATTATAATCATTTTCGCAATTTGAAGAAACTATACTCTGTTTTCAAAAGAGTGTCTCAATTTGAAGAAATTACTCTGTTTTCAAAAGAGTGTCTCAATTTGAAGAAACTACTCTGTTTTCAAAAGAGTGTCTCAATATGAAGAAACTATAGTTACTCTGTTTTCGAACGACTGTCTCAATTTGAAGAAACTACTCTGCTTTCAGAGGACTGTCTCAATTTGAAGAAACTATATACTCTGTTTTCAAAGGCATGACACAAAATGATCAGGCACTATTTTCAAAGACAAAGGCGGGAAACAAACGCCCTCCAGCGCGGTCTGGCCACACAGTGAAGCGTCTGCGGTGTGCAGACAATCCAGCAGACGTCGACGCCCAGAGAGATGATAGCGATCATTGGGCTTAATCGCTTGGCAAACCCTTGCGCTGCTGCGAGCTTCGAATGCCGCGCGAATCGAATTCCACGTTCAATGATCGTCGGCGCACGACAAAGCATTCAATCGTCGGCGTTTGGCGCTTGCCAGGGACGTCGTAATGTAATGTATATGCGACGTCAGGCAATGCAATGCACTGTCATGTTAAAGCAGTGCTAAACCCACGGCGTATGGGCTCGTGTGATGCATTTACGCTGCAACGCATTGTAGTGTAGTGTAACGCGATGCATTGCAGTCAATCAATCAATCAATCAATCAATCAATCAATCAATCAATCAATCAATCAATCAGTCAGTCAGTCAATCAGTCAATCAATCAATCAATCAACCAACCAACCAATCAATCAATCAATCAATCAATCAATTAATCAAAATGTTTATTTTGCAGCCAATCAAACAGAATCATCAGGTTTACATATTGCAACTCGGCTACAAAAAAGAGGCCCTAAGAGGGATAAAGCATCCGGTTAAGTAGGGACACAAAATTACATATTAAATTAGGTGATTAATGGTGGCCTTAAAAGAAAGATTATCATTGCAAACATACTTGCAGTGGTCAAAGGAATGGTGACAGTTAAAGCAAAAAAACAGGGAAACGAAATGAACCGAAAACAGGAAAAACAAGGAAAGTGAAACTGAAACAGTTACTCAACACTGTTGAGTCAATATACAATTTGAAACAAAAATACTTAACTATTATAAGTAGAGATTAGATGCAAATAACGGGCGAAAGGTTAGACAAGGTCGTTTATATAGTATACATTCTATAAGGTAGGTGCATTGTAGTGCATTGCAATGTATTGTAATGCATTGCCATTTAACTAATGCATTATTATGCAACACAATGCAGAATAATGCAATGCGATGTATTATAAATGCAATATAGCGCAATGCATTGTAAGTAAGTGTGTAAAGGCTACTTACTAACTAATTTAAGTTAATGTTACGCAATGCATTGTAGTTTAATGCGGTGCGTTGCAATGTATTGCGATGCAATGCGATTGCAGACCTAGAGTAATGTTAGGTGACGCATTGTTCGAACTGAACCGATCTGAGCTAACCTTATCCTACATTGAGTGGTATAACTTTGATATATAAAGTGTCAAGTGCGAAGTGACAGTTGCTTCCCAACATTTTCTTAATAGTAGTAGTTTCAGTTTAACAACACTGTGTGATAACAAAGCGTCGCCCTCCTTCTTGATCCAGGCTTGGGACTGGCACTGTAAGAGTGCAAACAGTGGCGGAGTTAAACAATTTTTTCTTTCGCGCAATAACAATTATAATCAATAATAATAATTATAGTAATAATTATGCTACCCTACATACGAAAGGACTCACTGCATAGAGAATGTCAAACTTGTGCTAAACTTAATGAGCTTTCTTTATCCACATTTTCGCCTACATTACATAGGCTTACACATTGGAACGTTACTCGGACAACCTGACCGACTTTACATTACCGTACGGTGCCTACCTAAATTTATGTATAATTATAGGTCCGAGGGTCTCATTTACGATTTCATTCGCTAAGAGTTGCTATGAGTGGTCGGTTGGTAGTATTGGTACTGATGCAGGAAGTTCCATTCCCTTCCTCCCTCTCTGCTCCTCCCTTCGCAGTTACGGGTGGTTAGCGATGAGGCACGCAAGGGCAGGGATTGAAGGAACGATATGGACAGACTGACAGACAGGGCAGCTACATCTACGCACAGAGAGAGAAGTGAGACAGACAGACAGACAGACAGACAGACAGACAGAGACAGAGACAGAGAGAGGCAGAGGCAGAGACAGAGACAGAGACAGAGGCAGAGAGACAGAGGCAGAGGCAGAGAGAGACAGAGACAGACAGCTACAGACAGATACAGAGAGACAGAGTGTGAGACAGAGAGAGACACAGACACAGACACAGACAGATGCAGCAGCACCGAAACTCCCAGCGGCGGAAACTTCCACTCAGCGTATCGCGAGTACCGACGACCGAAGGCCGCAGCTCGCCAGGAAATCGTACGTAGTAAGCGGCTGCTCCAATCAACCGCCTTAACTATGTATATAAGCACAGAACAGATAATATGTATATATCTACAATACGTCAATATTTTTTCTCGAGCCGTGACGCGCCTGTTAGCGATTGTCAGGCGTAACTGGCGTCCGCTCTCGGCAGCGGCGCCGTCCGCCCCGCAAACGAGGTCGCGCCCGACGAACGTTTAACGGACGCACGCCAGAGGTATTAGAAAGTGTCGCGGACATTCGACGCAGGAATCCCGGCACGTGGCTATCCGTTTGGCGATGCGGCACCAACTGGATGGCCATTTCCATGGCAAGGGAGCGGGAAGGTCCCCGTCGAAAGCGTTGTCTAACGGTGGCAGACACTAGTGAGTCGTAAATGACTGTGTTACATCGGGAAACGGAAGAGAAAGGTAAATGTAATATGCATTGATGATGTTGCTGAGGCTGGTGAGGATGAGAAAAGACATCCTTTCGTTGGATTGCTGCGGTAGTGTTTGCGCCTCAGTCAAAGATTCTACGTATCTGCGGTGGAGTTTATACGTTTGTAGGAGCTTGAACAAGTGTTACCTCTACTAAACTGCTTTCACTTGCGTCTCTGAGTAGGAACTTTAAGGACGCTATAGACCTATATAAATTCTTATTGATTGATTGACTTGTTTACAGTGTTATTTGAGTTTCATTTTACCTTTCAGTTTCAGTTCAAATTTTGTTTAAACTTTCCAGTTTAGTTTCAGTTATAGTTTTCAAATCTTTTCACTTTTAGTTTTAATTCCAGTTTTCAGAACTTTTCAGTTTTAATTTAGTTCTGTAAACAGTCAACAGAACCAATTAAATGTCATTTTTACATCAATGAAATTCATTTTGATTAGCAAGAACAACAGTTCTTATTAAATTCATGAGTTCATGCAACTGAGCTGCAGTTTGAAGCACTCGCCGCTAACCGTTCCAGTCATGTCCGCCACTCAGTTTGTGCGCCACACTGAAAAAATAAGTTTAATTCGGTTTTGAACTTTCAAGTTTAATTTTCGTTTTAGTTTTGTACTTTTCAGATTAGTTTAGTTACAGTTTCAGAACTTTTCAGTTTCAGTTTTAGTTTCAATTAACTGAAGTAGAACTTTTCAGTTAACGATAAAGTTACTTTCAGTTTTAGCTAACTTATATAACACTGCTTGTTTACACGACTCTATGGAAGCTCCCCAGAATCGCGGTCCTGAGTTTGGGTGGATCTTTGAGCGGAAGCGCAAACATGACCGCCGTAGCAATCCAATGACGCAACACATAACACCTTTTTAGCCATCTAACTCGCTCGTCCCTATGGCAGAGACCGTTCTTCCTGGTAACTGGAGATTCAAATTGCCTTGGCTTCGAAGTCGCATTACCCGCCGCCAGACACGGACCGCTGGCCACATTAGTATTTGCTGTAACGAGAGACTGCGCTGCAGAGGAAGAAGGGTGGAATTTCGGCGATCGAAACAAAATGATTCCGGTGTGGAATTCGTCGATTTGGAACTCCTACGGACGGACCCCGGTCACGATATAAAAACGCAAATCGAAGATTTCCCGAGATATCGCGAAAACGGTGGACGAAGAACTTCAGTGGACCGAGCGAAAATTTCCGGGATAATTGGAAGCGAATCTTGCAGACAATTAGACCTGAATTGAGTGACGAGAGCAAATTTCAGAGCGTGTTTCCGAATAGGAATACTGAGATTAAAACGATAACTGGCGGAAGATTTAGAGAAATATTAGTAATCGATATTTGCCGCGTATGTGCAGAGGCTAGAAGAACAATTAAGAACAATTAAAGAGAATTTTATCCGGAAATAATTAAGCCGAATGTAAGAGAATTTTATCCAGAATATTATTACTGAAGAGAATTTTATCCGCGATTTTAATTCAGAGAGAATTGAACATCGATCTTTGTGATAAACGCTCATCAGACTTCTGCCTTCTTGTCGGAACTTCGGCTGTGGCGCAGACGGAACTCGCTTACGGAACTCGCTTCCAGAGAGAATCTTCCGACTTCAAAGACATTCGTAACATCATGAAGACGTCGACAAAGGTTTGCGCTATAAAATTCTCATAATTCTTTAATTATATTATATTACAATTACGTATTTAATGCATCTGACCCGACCTTATAGACCTTAAATTACCTTAACACTTTAACGACGAGGTGCATTGGTTTCCCAGTCACTTTTAATACACGCTCATCGCTAAAGACAGTGTTAATCAACTTTGTCTTACATGCGGATAACAGTGATTTATTCGTTAGCGTTTTTGTTCTGTTATCCAACGAGAGCGCCTCTGAGTAGGTTTCTTGAAGAGGCGCTATATAAATATAACGATTATGGGTGGAAGTTTGCTGAGTGAACTTCGTGTTAAGACTTAACACAAATAACTGTTAACGCAAGCATGCATCGTGCACCATGCAGTAGAACTTGATATTGCTTAAGCTAGAAGTAAACGAAGGCAAGTCCTGCGGCTGTGGCAGAACTATATCAATCCGACTTCTGAACTTTTCGAACGTCCCCCCGATGAAGTGGTCCATGATTATTAGGTAGCGCCTTTATGAGTTACTTAAAAGGCGAAATACAAGTGCTCTGATACATACATAGCCTACATACATACATACATACATACATACATACATACATACATACATACATACATACATACATACATACATACATACATACATACATATATACATACATACATACATACATATATACATACATACATACATACATACATACATACATACATACAAACGGGACCTTGCCGGTGTCACGAAATAGAGTATCCCCCAAATGAGTATCCCCTTAGCGAAATGGAGTATCCGGTTAAGTTTGCATTATTGGCGGTTTCTAAGTGTATTCAGTCGTACTGTTTGGATTTATTGTATACATAAAAGTTTTCAAGTTGTGTATCTTTAGTTTGTACGTCGACCTGAAATTAATTTACTTCGTTTTTGGTTATTTTGACTTGATTTTCGTCTTGGCTATCGGCACGTGTATGACGATGCGGGATAGAATGGTTTATCCCCCGGATACTCTATACCGGTTTATTCCATCCAGGGGGATATGCTTTAGGGGGATAGAATATCACGGGACACCGGCACAAAGTCCGAAGAGCAGTAAATGAGAGTTTTTCCAACGTTCCACTATAATTAAGTATCTTTGTCAATTCCAATATGAGAATAGCTATTAAAAGTAGGCTAGTTAACTTACTGTAGTTATAACAATTGCAAAAGTAGTTTAACTACTTTGTAATTACTTATTATTAAATGTACTTACAACTACTTGTTAACAACTTGAAAGGAGTTATAACTAGTAGTTAGTAACTACAGTCGTTAAAAGTGCTCATCACTGTTGAGGAGCTTTGCTTTTTACTTTATTTTATGTTGGGTAAACTTGGGTTCTATCCTAGCTAGTATAGAATATAATATAAGATAAGGTCATGTTATATGTGACTGTACCCAGTTGCGGCGTGTCATCTGGTCTTGCTATTAAACGAACATAATAATATAATAATTACGTTAGATAAACAACCGTGACAATGTAACTTTGTTTTATTCCGCAGCTAAGCCAGATGAAGAAATTACTGGACATCTTCGTTGTCGTCAACCTCTTCCTTTGCGCGGAGTGCCTTCCGAGCACCACTACATCCACGCACGCCTCTGCGTCGCACCCCTGCGCTCCAGTTCCTTTTGACGTCCTCTGGAAAAAGCTCGAGGCTGTCCACCCTCTCCTCGATCGGTTCAGTCATCCAGTCACCAAAGGTCACGAGGTCACGCGAAAGTCAGTTCAAGGTCAGGACAGCAACGAGAAGATCATTGGTCACAGGGTCGTGCGATCGGTCGATGATGATGACGTCGAGGAGTGGTCGTTTCAAGATCAGGAGAGCAACGACGAAGCCATCGGTCACGAGGTCGTCACAAGGTCGGCAGAAGGTCACAAAGTAACGCAGAAGTCGCTTCAAGCTCGTCACGGTCAAGTCAGAATTTTAGCATCCACGAGCACGCCTGACTCGCGAACCAGACTTCCGCCATCCAAGAAGCTGCGCGAAAAGCAGAACAACAAGGAGTCACAAGAAGCCGCGTCCTTGAAGCCTTCGAGCTGGCTGTGTCGCCTGGATACGGAGTGGACGCGGATGGAGGACGGCGTCTTTCCGCCCTACATCGAGACGGGAAGGTGCACACAGAAAACGTGCATGATGGGACTGTACGCCTGCACGCCTCGTCGCTATGCCGTCAAGGTCTTGCAGAGGGTCCGCGACCAGTGCAACCCGCTACCACGAACCGGAAGCCAGAACGCCACCTACGAAGAGGTCTGGGCCTTCACCGAGTATCATGTAACGGTTGGGTGTGACTGCTCGAAGCGACGAGCAACGGGGAAGTTCACCGTCAAGCCCCCGATTCACACGCAGAAGCCGTAGCCAGCATTATAAGGTAGCCATACAAAAAGAATACGGGAACAACACTCGATCGCTCACTCACTCAGTAATGATGACTCACTCACTCACTCGCTCTATCACTCGCTCGCTTGTTCACTCAGTAATAAGGAAATAGAAATAGCTCAGTGACTCACTCGCTTGATCGCAATTTCACTCATTCGCTCGCTCATTCACGCAATAATAAGGAAATAGAAATAACTCATTCAGTGATTCACTCGCATGATTGCTCTTTCGCTTGCTAGCTGGCTCTATCATGCACTCAAACTCATTCTCGTGCGGGCTTACTCACGCACGCACTCACTCAATTGCTCACTCACCAGCTCACTCAATCAGTAAGGATGTCACTCATTCAATCATCTTCACGTAGCCTAAATCGCTATAGCCCCCAAAGGCCAGTAGAAGTAGCCAGTCCTCATAAGGCTGGTCAGTTTACTGATCCAAGCAGCTCAGACTTGTAAGCTGTTGCAACTATTATTTACTAATTAGATTCCTAGGCCTACTTAGCAGCTGTTAACTGATTTATTTGAAACTGATCAATCAGTGTAGGGGGAGGGAATTTGGTTGCTACGCAGTTGCCGGTTGGCTGCAAGCGGCCGAAGAATCTTCCCAAGTGGTTCTCCTCTTAATCCAGGGAGTGATTTGTGGGTAGCAGCAGGAGTGAGTGAATGACGTATTCGGCAAGTTAAATGTATGGAGGAAATACATTGTATGGGGCAGTTAAGAACCGCATGGGGAAAAATTTCATAGGGATTTCAAGGAAAACTGCATTAACGTTTCTCACTTTCGCGGTTCTTTCATGACTCTTTTCTAATTAAGCATATAAAATGTTGACTCCCTTTGAATTCCTCTGGTCATCCGTATTTTCCTGGGGTATTGCCTAAGCTTTTTCATATTTTTCGCCCAGTGAGGTAATAAATTTCTGAGGTGTGACGCCGTACAGCCCCAAACTGCGGCCCATAGATGGTTTCCTTCCGTACAGATTGAATACTGTCTGAATAATTTATGCACTTTGAACTGTAGCAACATAGATTACATAAATGTTAGTATATCCGTCTAGAGAGTTTGCATTAAGAAGTTGTTGAAAACATTATTATTATCATCATCATTATTATTATTGTAAACATCATAATTATTATAATTATTACTTTATTTCAACCCAAAGGATAAATATCCCAAGGATCAGATGAGCTAAACTTATTTGAGACGCGTTTCATCTGGGATGTGTAATTATTATTACAACTATTATCATTATTATCATTATCATTATAACTTGTAACAGATATACATACAATGCTGTGTATTTGTAAGATTTCAATCTAACAAACCTCGTACATCTCGCACTTACTAGCCATATATTTTAATATACACGATTACTTAATAGGCTATACGGGTATTACATAAACTTGGGTGCGACCGATCACTGTGCTCAGCCATCCCTGGAGATCTTCCAGTGCTGCGGTCCACATAGTGACTCGAACACGAATTTGATCTGGAAGTCATGCACACGTACATTTATTTATAACTGCATTACGTATACTGTTGTATTTATTTATTGTTGTATTTATTTGCTGCTTGCTTGATGTCTATGACTACGCCACGTGATATTTTATTTATTATTTATTTACGGTTTGTATATTTTCTCTTGAAAGCCTTGCATTGCATATACGGGTTACAGATTGGCTGGACCATGGATGTCTCTCATTACACATACGTCCATTTAGAGCCTCTAGAAAAGGCGCTATACATATTATGTATTACGTTACGTTACAGCGTATTTCAATTCCACCCAAGTGCTTTTATGCGTCTCGACAATCATTGAACTTTAACCCGATATTTGTATGTGCATGTTGATTAACGTTCTAGCACAGACCGTTTAGCTTAGTTTTAGCATAGAACTGGATGCTTCGAATAGAAGAGTATAGAAAATTGCGTATGGCTTGCGATCTGTGCACACTACCTTACCTTAACTAACCTTGTCTGACCTTACCTTGCATTCTTTTGTGTTATTATTCACTACTTTCATTACTTAGGCCTACTTATATGTAGGCCTACAGTATGTGTGTGCATTGATTACTTACCTTGCTATTCACTACTTTACCGTGCCTTACTCTACCTTATCTTACTTTAGTACTTGTCTAATCTACTTTACCTTCTCTACCTGATATACCTTACCTGACTTTATCCAGACTTTCCTTAACTTTAATTTTGAAGCAAAAATTCAGCAACACTAAAAAACTGAACTGAAATCAACTTTATCCACAAATCCAAAACTGTCTTCAAGGCTACTAAAGAGTCTAATCTAATCTTAATTTAATCTAATTAAAATCGACTTGCAAGTCTCTCGTGTGCCTTCTTAACGCAGTTTTGTCTAACAGAGTTTTGTAAGCTGTAGATCCGCGTGGTGTTGCTAATTGCATTCTTCGGCGAAAATCAATGTATATTAGCTGATCAAACGCTGTAGATAATTAATTGTTCAACTGTATTAATTGGATTACTTGGTTGTAGAGCTATTAAACTGCTTGAATTACGAAATGGTTACTGCATTTCATTTAATGCACTTGCATTTTTCGGAACATTTATATAGCGCCTCTCGAGAACATCTCCTATAATCAACATTGTTACTTGTTCTATAATTCAGAAAACTATAATTGGCCACCTGCTTTCATATTCCAAGACACATTAAACTATTATTAATAATATTTTTAAAATATTAGTAAAAATATTACCTTTTAACTTATAGGCCTAAGCATAACTTACCTGCTTACAAGCCTCCATAGGAACTCTTATAACACAGCGATAACGGTAACATGCTTTATTTACCTGCCTTACCAGAGCCGCTCTCGCATAGTCCAAAGTTCGAAGGATCATTTGGTTGAGGTGTAAACGCGACATAATATAGGCAACAGCTGATGATCTCCTGTCGTAATTGTAACTGTAATTAATAACCTCTGTTGCGCCAGTGTCTAAAGTACAAGGCATGAACCAATGGCGCACCAAAACCAACCCATAATCAGAGGTAAAAACCCCAGAAGATCAGTCCTCTAAGACAGAGAGGCAACCTTTGATGGATAAGCAATTTGAAAAATTGTTGAGTGAAATGACAAAAACCAACTGAACAGACTGGAGAGATAAAGGGAGACAGTTAAGAAGTTCAGCAGCCAAAAAGCTTGTTCACCAAGTACAGCAGGCCCTATATGCTTATTTTAGGTATGCCTACAGAAAGACAAGTTCGTTATTTATAAACGAGAATCTAAACAACAGCGGATCAGATGACCTGGTTGAATAATAATAGGTCTGGGTAATAAGGGCTGATTTTAAGTAATACTGTGGTTGGCAAGAGTTCAAACTAAAGTTCATTATTTATAAACGAGAATCTAAACGACAGCGGATAATGAAAGATTTGTCAGAAACTTTCCACTTCACCGCCAACGGTCCAAACCTTAACAAAATGACGCAACATGACTGACTGTTCACGGCTACATGTTATGCAATGCAGCGCTCTCTTTGTGCCACACAGAAGCTGTCAGGCTCAACGAGTGGTTGGCACCTTACCAATTCAAGTCTGCATGAGCCTGATTATGCACACAATAACGATTAAACTGTCCCTGAAAACAGTAGGCCTAACAGTTTCCTATTTCGCTTCAATTACCAGTTCCGAGAAAGAAAGTTTCGAGCACACTTTGAAACCTCGCTCTTCTGCAATTCCTCACAAAATAGTATTCGTCAGTAACCGTTACAATAACCGTTACCGTTTCCACCCGACCCCCGAAGAAAGCGTTAAAAGTCCTTGAAGGCGTCGGCATATTTGTTGGTCGGACTCGTCTTGATGTCTTCCTCCTCGAATCTCTGGAAATTACTCGGATCTCCAGGGCCCTTGCACTTCGGAACATAAATAGGTACCACCTGAAAACAGCAGCGTCAACAACACATATACACTGAATAGCGTATACACTACTACGTACCAATACCCATTCAGTGCCGGTGTCACGAAATATGAGTATCCCCATACATGAGTATCCCCCTTAGCGAAATGGAGTATTCGGTTTAGTTTGCATTTTTGGCGGTTTCTAAGTGTATTCAGTCGTACTGTTTGGATCTATTGTACACATAACATTTTAAAGTAGCGAATCTTTAGTTTGTACGTCGACCTGAAATCAATTTACTTCATTTTGGTGATTTTGACTGGATTGTCGTCGAGGCTATCGTGATGCGTATGACGATGGGGGATAGAACGGTTTATCCCCCGGATACTCTAAACCGGTTTATTCCATCCGGGGATAAATTCATACATCCCCCTGGATAGTCTTAGAACAGTATACTCTATTTCGTGATACCGGCTTTAGGGCTAGGCGATATATAGGCGGCTGCATACAGTGGCAAGTTCCGACAAAATACATGATGGTCACTTCCGTCAAAAGATGTTATTTACGAGTAAGGGGCGGCATTTTTGTCCTCGCCCATAGCACAAAATGTCAAGACTGTTGAAGGCTGCCACTGCACCCATTGCCAAGGGTCAATAACAATTAACAACTAACGTCTATTTCTGCGGTCAATAACTTATAGTTAACTGTATAAATTGTTTCTAGCATGACGCAGCGCTTGTGAGTAAGCTGGCGCCAAGTGCTTAGATTTAGAGTAGGCCTAACGCTTCAGGACCACAGCTGCAGCCATATGAAGTCGTTGTGTCGCCTGGATTTATCATATACGTGCTGTCACCTACCGAATGTTATGACGACAAAGCCAAACTTACTGATGCGCTCGATGTTTACTACCAAAAATTGCTATTATCATTATATTTACTCAAGTGGTACATTATTATTATTATTATTATTATTAATAATTATTATTATTATTAAAATAGTGTCCAGCTTAATAGTGTTTATGACAGTTTAACACAGATAAGTCCTGGAAAAAGCAGTTGAAACAGGAGTTAGCTAGCCTCCAATGAATCGTGGGTTACAAGTCATCTTCATCCCAACTAGGCCCTACCTTAAGAAATCCAATCATTTTGCACTCCCAGTGCCACTTGTCTCAGTATGACTGTCACAAGAGCATGAGCTTGAGCTACCCTGGCGTATTTCGATCTTTTCCCTGAGGTTGACCGCTTCACATCCTCATTTGACCTGGGTGATGGCACTGCTGGATAGGCGTCGGAGGAGCAGTCCCTTATGCTAGTCCTGAGGCGGCCATGGGCATGAAGTGTTAGCGACTTCATTTTCTTAGCCTCAGCATACGAGGGCGGAGGCCACTTGTCTCCCTCGCCGTCTTACCTTCCCACCGACAGTGTACGGTCAGTGTTCTCATTATAGCTAGCTGGCTAGGTGGAGCCGAAATCTCGAACCAAATCTCTGCCCTGGCGTCCACCGCCAGTCCAGCATGCTACCAGGGCCGCATTAAGATTAGTGCGGACCCGGGTGCTGTGATTACCTTCGAAAGGTCCCCTCTGACGACCACCGGTCCACCACGCACATATTTATAAAATGTTCACTTCGCGACAGACAGACTGACATTTCTCTCCTATTATATTGTTAATACAACAATACTAGATCTTAGGACGTTATATTTATAAAATGCGGGCCCCTCAAAACTGCGGGCTCGGGTGCTGCAGCACCCTTAGTACCCCCCCCCTTAATTCGGGCATGATGCTAACCACTACACAATCGACTACATTCATTTCAGTTCTTCTTAAAGCGTCGCATAGATTCAAATTTCCGTATAATGTAAGTTCGGATGCGCGAGTCTATTGCCATGCTGTACAACATGCGGCCCGCAGGCTGATATTCTCATCGAAGCTTTTTTACCGTCTTTGGACGGGAAAACATCTAGTATTATTGTATTAACAATATAAAAGGAGAGAAATGTCAGTCTGTCTGTCGCGAAGTGAACATTCCTGTCACGCGAGTCCGCCGTAGGCAGATGAGTAACAGCCACCGCGCTTACACAACGGACGCGGCTAGCGGGCCTCCTGGCAATAGATGCATGGCGGGCCGGGGGTAGGCGGAGGGACAACCACCGGGGCCAAGTGGAGTGTACCGTTAGATACTGACAGACACAAGACACACTTAAAAAAAAGGGCATCATCCAGGGAGGGGAAGGATAGGGGAGGGGAGAGACAGAGGTAGGGGAGGGGAGGGAACGTTATTGTTATTTCAAGCGTCTTAGGACGGGCAAACATCTAGTTAAGTGACTGCGGAAATATTCTGATTGAACATAATTGTGGAATTTGTTGTGGTCATCTAAACTCTATTAAAGGCGTTGAGATAAATAAAAAAATGACAATTAAAATACATAGGCACCTTCTTTTCGTAAGTGCCGAGCCAGTTGACGGTCTTAAACCAAGCGTGATTTTTGATGTCCAATACCCCATTCTTCAGAGTGCCGTAGCGCCTTGTAAGGTCATTCTGGATGAGGTTTTTGCATATATCCTTGAGTTCTTCCGAAAAGTGGCGTGGATACTTGAACTGTGCAAAGCAGTCACGGAATTCAAGCCATATTTCACCAAAGGTAACAGTTGAAAACAGGTAATACATATAACTTGTTACTTGGGGAAATACAGGTGATACACGTAATGCAGGTAAAACAGATAACAAAGGTGATACTGCTTTGAAAGTACCAGTGTATTCAATAGAAAGTAATAGTTGTACACAGGTAATACAGTTGATGCAAGTGGTCAAGGTCCTACATTGAAAGTGACACATGCAACAGATGTGATAGATACAGTCAATGAAGGTTACACAGGTAAGAAAGTGAGACAGGTAACAAAAGTGATACCTGTAGATCACAAAGGTATCTGTATTTATACATGCACCTATAGACATTTATTATAGTTTCTAATAAGTACCTAGCAAAGACACAGTCTATGTTGACCTAAATGGCAATTACAATTTACTGCAACAGCAGATTCATATACTGCTGAAGGGGAACTCACCAGTGTTCATGACCACACAATATTCAACCATGGTCCAAAATGGTGTTCACGCTCTTATGCAGTGTAACAAACAAGGTTTGATCTTCAAGAAAAATTGAATTGCCTCTTTTAGTAATGTTTTTTCTTGATCAAACCTACCTCTTGATAAATAAAATAACAGTAATAAAAATAATAATAATAATTCTCATCATCAGTTCCTGAGGCCAGTCATTTGGCGGCGATGGGAACGAATAAATTATATCCATTACCTTCGGTCATTTGTCAAGTCCACTGCTCCCCATAGTGTTAGTCCAAGTGGTGTTATGTCCTCATTTATATCATCTAAATAGCAGTCTTTGTCTGCCTTTGCTTTTTTCCTACAAATGATTTGCAATTGCAATTGTAATAAACAATAATAGTAACAAATAAAACTAATACTAATACTAATACTATAATAACAATAACAATAACAATAACAATAACAATAATAATAATAATAATAATAATAATAATAACAGAAACAAACTGAGCTCACATTTCCAGAACAGATTTTTTCGTAAATGCTCAAATGTTCGTTGGCAGAGAAGGGTGCATACCCAGCGGCCATCTCGTAGATGAGAATTCCCAACGTCCACCAATCCACGCTCTTTCCATAGCCCTATACAGACCCATATGCAGTTCAAAGATCAACGGGAACCTCCTTATGATGCGCATTATTTAAACGAAATTCTGAAACGTATGCATGTATCTATGGATGTTTGTGCATGCGTGTGCACAGATACACATGTCATATGTATGCTTGTACATATTTAGGTCTGTATGCATATATCTGTACATTTATAGGTAGGTAGGAAAGTAAGTACACACGTGAGTATACAAAATTAATGTTTTTATTTGTATGTGCTCATTTATAGAGTGCCTTCTCAAGAACACTCATCAGAGGTGCTCCCGACCTCATAATACAAGACCACAGTCAAGTAGAATGGTCTTAAACCACTTGCAAAAGAGAGACACAGCAAGGAGAGGAAGCTCATGTACAGGAAGTCACTTTGGAAGTATGGGATTGGCATAACTAGATCATCCTGTGTACAACAGCAGAGATCATAAGTGTGTATGCACATGTCTATGCATTGAGGTATGTGTGTGATTTAAGTATTTTTATACAATTACCTAATATAGCGGGACGTGCTCGTGGTCCCTTTTGCCCGCACTGCTACTAAGCAGAATCGAGCCTTCTCAGTGGTTGGCCCATCCCTCTGGAACGGGCTCCCTTTGACGCTGCGCTTGCTCCCCAGAATCCACTCTGAATCTTTCTATACTTGCCTCAAAACTGTCCTTTTCAGCTGTGGCTAACTAGATCGGGAGCACTCCTGAGTAGTAGGCCTAACTGCAAGGGGTGCTATATAAAAGTGTTCGAATGAATGAATAGTGTCTTTTCAGTACCTCACACAAAAGCCACATGTATGCTCTAACCTAAGCAAGACTGAATGGTCTTGAAGTCAATTAAGGGTACTTAAGCTCATCTGGGGTCATATACTGCTCAGATAACTGGAAAAATCACAACCAGCGTGTTCTCATATACGCAATAAGTCTCAGAGCACACAGACTTCTTTGCGCTCTACCATCCTCTCTGGTGGCATCTCTACCTCTTTCTCTCACCTTAAAACCTTCCTTTAATCGCAGAGTACCTCGCACTGTGAGCACTTCTGAAGGGCTTATGCTGTGAGAAGCGCTTTATAAATGATCAAATACAATACAATACAATACTTCAAATTCAATGTAAAGTATCAATAAGATTGACTGATTGATTGATAACATGTGTCTCTATTTCGTAAGATAAATTATGAAGGTAGTTAGAACAATGACGACAGCTTTACCTTATTTAGAATGATTTCTGGGGCTAAGTATTCCGGGGTTCCACAGAGGGTATATGTCCGACCCTGTACGCGTTTGGCAAAGCCCAAGTCAGTTACCTGAAAACATGCAGAGATTAGAGTAGCCAAGATTATGTTGAACCGCATCAAATTAGATTGTGCAAGATCAGATTAATGGATTAGATGAGATCGGATTAGACTATAATGGACAAGAATCAATATTTAATGTACATTTACATGGAGAACACAAATAGATACTAACAGAACAGACATCGCAATAGACGGTGCTAATAGCAGCCTACAAAGCATGTCCGCCCTACGGGACTCAAACTCAGTAATCTCTATGACATGTGTTATCCAATGCGCTATCGGGCCGCCTCTCTTAGTTCAGATTAGATTAGATTATTAGGTTAGATTTGTTCGTCGTCTGACCTTGAGAAATCCTGAGCAGTCAATGAGGATGTTTTCCGGTTTGAGATCTCGATAAAGAATGTCGAGCGCATGTAGGTACTCAAAGACCAGCGTTACCTGTGCTGCAAAAACCTTCGCTTGCTGTTCCCTGTAAATGCATCCAACAGTAATGTTATCTATTCTGAGAATTTCTATTGCAATCATCACCAGTTAGCTACATTTTTTTGTTAGAGCGTAGGCTGCACCCCATACTCCTGTGTAAGAGAGCGTGCAGGTGGCGGTTCACCTTCCGAAGGTGCCTATTTCAGAGATTTAAATCTCGGGCAAGCACGGTCCGTACACGGGGACCCTAAATAGCGTGGCACACATTCAAATGGGCAGCGATGGTGAAGCATCTCACCCGATCAATTCATTGAAAAATCAGCAGCATCGAGGCCATAATTTTTTATGGTCGCTATATAAAATTGAGTATATTTACATTTACATCAGTTGTTTATGTTAGTCATTTGGCAGTGACAATATATGCAAAACTTGATTTGATATTGCCCTCCTTCCAATTTATACGGATCACTTAGGCCTACTATTCGTATTGAGATTAAAGAAACAAATTTAGCTGCATACGAATAAACTATTAGTTAAAGCACTATTTTGATACGCAGTAAAATTTAATGCGAATGTTCATTACAACCCTAATTTTTATTATTATTTTAGTACTATTATTATTATTATTATTATTATTATTAGAATAATTATTATTAATAATATTATTATTATTATCATTATTATTATTATTATTGTTATTGTTATTCCAAATCAAAATCCCTTGACCAGAATTTTCAGTCAAGATATCTGACAAATAGTTGTACTATTTGAGGTTATTGTTGATGATGTTGAAGTCCACTCACGTGAATCGTCCCACTTTCCGGAGGTAGGTGAACATTTCACCACCAGTGACAAACTCCAAGACAAGGTAAAGATTGCAGTTATCCTCCGAAACACAACAACATATAACACAATATAATCTAACAATTGCGTATGTAACATAGAGTAGTAACAAATACATTAATCAGTATAATCCAACAATTATGTAAGTAACATAGAGTTTCAACAAACACATTAAGATATGAACATAAAACTCCTGTATTAACTGATTGCATTGGGTTCCTGTTCTACAGAGGATCACTTTCAAATTGGAGCTTTTTAAAAGACTGAACATTGTCTAACCAGAGCATTTAAAATCAGTACTTATTCTGCTGTCTCATCACTATTCAACAAGGTCATCTGGTTACAAATTTACAAAATTTTCATCAGGGTCAACATCTTTATTGTTAAGTAGATGTCTATTGTCTTCCTCATCTAATCATAAATTTAGTTTTAGATTATTACGGTCGTATTTGTTGCGATGTTCTTAGATGTCGGTCCCCTGAACGTAGTTAAGGAATTCAGTATTACCCTCAATACTTCGAAAAGGGAGAAGTTTGTCTCTGCAAGCTATACAAAGCCAGAGGTCGTATATCATGCCACCTGTTACATCAGTCTGCATACAACGTACATGAGATACTCGATCACATGATTGACATTTAATTACTTGTTACAAATTGCCTATACAAAGCGTACACAGTTCACAATAGACCGTACACTCATCGTAGTGAGTATAGCCCTCCATGGAGCAGGGATTGTTCAATTCTGCGTGGCCAGCAAGGCACAAACCATCTGTGAATTTTAAATCAACGAGGGACACTTTCTACATCTCTCTCTCTCTCTCCATCCTTAAAACTTGTTTGTTCTCTCAGGTTCTCTCTGGGAGTGCCACTGAATGGCCATTGTTTTGAGCAGCGCTATACAAGTCACAAACTACAATACAACACTATAGCATTACAATACAATACAATACTATAGGACGGCTCATTGGGCTACAGGTAGCACAGTATTCCGTGGATACTAACTAGACTCGATTTGTCTTAACCTTACTGTGCCTGCTTGCCAGTGTCACGAAATAGAGTATCCCCCATACAGGAGTATCCCCTTAGCGAAATGGAGTATTCTGTTTAGTTTGCATTTTTGGCAGTTTCTAATTGTATTCACTCGCACTGTTTAGATTTATTGTACACATAAATATCTTTAGTTTGTACGTCGACCTTAAATTAATTTACTTCGTTCTTGGTGATTTTGACTGGATGCGTATGACGATAGTTTATCCCCCCGGATACTCTAAACCGGTTTATTCCACCCGGAGGGATAAATTCATACATCCCCCGAATAGTCTTAGGACGGATACTCTATTTCGTGATACCGGCATTGCATCAACAAAATCAAGAAGCCACAGAAGAAATTTCTTTTTAACCTTACTTTGAAGGAGAAGTCTAGTCTGACAAGAAAGGGAAAGTGGATGGCTTGGAGGATTTTCTTTTCGTTCAGCGTATGGTCAACCTGTTTGACCTTAACAATCTGGTAAGAAAAACGTCAGAGAAAAACTTTGACATAAAGTTCATATTTTTCAAATTCTCATATACAGTCATACCTGTTCAGAATGCACAGAACTGCACAGAATGTATGTATGTATGTACGATTGTACATATGCAAGTATACATATGTTTGTATGCATTTATGTATGTCAAATTGTACATATGTATACATGTATGCAAAACTGCCCAGTTCAGTGTGTACTCTCAGTTCTCTAGTGTCATTCAAGTCTAAACGTATGACTTCTGTTCTAACTTCTTAACCCATCTTGGCCTGACTTCTGGTTTTTCTAACCTATCAGATTTTCACAGGGTTTCTCCAATTATAATAATTTGTGATTTTTACCACAGATAAACTGGAATCAACCATCAATTGATGCCCCACAGTTATGAAAACTGTGCTATACCAGATATTAGATTAGATCAGGGTTAGATTAGTTGGAGAGCCACATTATGTCTTTTTGCATGGATTAACATCATCAACAAAGCAACAATCCAAGTATCCCTAGTGCGTCGTCATTACAAACGTGTCATAGAAGTCACTAGAAGTCTAGAATAACTCACATTTAGATCAGTAATACAGTCACGTATGCACTGGTTTCTTGGAGCGGAATAAATGGTTATGTGTCGATAGTCCAAAGTTTCGATAGTCCGAAAGCCATAGTAGCTTGATGAATGAAAATAATTCTTGCTTGAGTAGAAGTTGGATTGGTGAAAATAATCCCTGCTTAAATGGAAGTTAGAATGATGAAAAGATATCGCAGTGTAAGTAGAAGTTGGATTCACGAAATGATTTCATGTCGGATTAATGTCGGACTACAGAATCTTCGGACTATCGAACCTTCGAAATATCGACACGACACCGAATAAATCACTTAATATTCTTGTGCCAGCAATAATGAGAAATTCATGAATGTATGTTCAA
Organism: Aporrectodea caliginosa; assembly: GCA_020284085.1. Classification (NCBI taxonomy): domain Eukaryota; kingdom Metazoa; phylum Annelida; class Clitellata; order Crassiclitellata; family Lumbricidae; genus Aporrectodea; species Aporrectodea caliginosa. Next base: position 633,448 of record JACEVL010000006.1, on the reverse strand, counting down.
GACACCTGATATAGCATATGTCTAGCAAAAACATTTAAACAGTTCCGGGTACACTGGTGAGCCAGCGATAATGAGAAATTCATGAATGTATGTTCAAGACACCTGATATAGCATATGTCTAGCAAAAACATTTAACATTTCCAGGTACACTGGTGAGCCAGCGATAATGAGAAATTCATGAATGTATGTTCAAGACACCTGATAGAGCACAATCATGTTTAGGACCTCTCAGAAGCACTGTCATGTAAAGATTTCCTGCAGGTAAACTGTGTCTAACAGTTGGACACTCAGTACAGTTTTTCAGTACCTTCTCCTTGTTCAGCATCTTGATGGCGTAGTATCCATGGTTGGCCTTGTGCTGGACCAACATCACCCGTCCGAAAGCTCCCGTTCCCAGTGTCCGAATCATCGTAAAATCTTCAAACTGTGCGTTATTCTGTGAAAGAAGAACACTGGTATGGTATAAGGCAAGGTATGCTACATAAAGTCAGGTAATGTACATACTTACAATACGTCTTACATACATACAATACATAAGCTCGGCCAGTAAAGTGGAGAGTATGGGTTCAAGCCTCGACCAAGGCAATTACTGTGTGTGTATAGGGACCTTGAGCTAGTCCTTTCACGTACAAATGCTCAGTGCCATCTATGTTCTGTCATGTGTGTAGGTTTGAACATTGAAATGAGGACAATATCAAATACAGTTGCATTGTATTGTATTGTATTTAGAGTGGCTTTAAACATTGAGAACTGAACTATGGCTAAAGCGCGAGCCTTTGCCTTCATTGGCCCTGCACTATGGAACCAGCTTCCTCCTTTGACACGTTCCTGTTTATTAACTGGTGGGCCAAGTGCCTCTTTTCGTTGTCTGAAGACCTCTTTCTTTTCTCTGGGTCTTTCGCACTGGGAGCGCCTCTGATTGGTGTGCACTGCGAGAGGCGCTATATAAATTGATAGATACAATACAATACAATACAATACAATACAAGGCAGTCAATGGTGTAATCTGAAATTCATTGGACAAACGCAATCTAACCCAATGACTTCCCGGGCGTGACCGCCAAGAAGTTAGCTGTCATGAACTTTCCTCCTGACCTACATTTTTGACCCAACCTGACCTATCTGAAATCAGATCTAACCTTCCATCTTAACAGACCATTCTTACCTCACCTGGCCTGACGAGCTAGCCTAACTTCTCTGTAACCACAACTCCCTACTTGGATCAACCTTGGTTGCTGTTTAACGACACTGTGTCATAACAAAGATGATTAGTGTCGCCCTCCTCCTTTCTCCAGGCTTGGGACTGGCACTACCACAGGTGGGGTAGTGGCGGAGTTCTTGGATCAACCTAAACTGACCTACTTTAATAATTGTTAATCTCATCTGACCAAAAATATACCTTAAAACTTCTGTTAAGAGTTGGGCTCAAAATAAACACGAGTCCACAGTTGGTCTGAGAGTAAAACCAATTTGTTAAAATAAATGGTGGCCTCTTTGAAATGCTTGTATCTCGTTTCAGTGCTGGTATGCAGGTAAACTGGGGCGCGGTGGTGTAGGGGTATGTTCGGTGCCTTGCAGCCGGAGGGTTGCAGATTCGAATCCACCTCAAGCCATCCGCGTAGGGACCTTGAGCAAGTACTTCGCGCACAATTCAATCAATCAATCAATTGCTCTACAATATAATTGCTTCTGCGCCGCCAAGGCGTGTGGCACTTCTGAGCTTGGGGCAACCTTAGTAAGAATAAATCAATCAATCAATGAAACTTAATATAGCGCCCCTTCAAGGTATCTATTCAGAGGCGCTCAATGTCCATGAAGAAGGGCGATATCAAAGATCAGTTGTATTGTATTGTATTGTATTGTAAAGATATTGGAAAGGTGCGCAGCCATGTTTTAGCGATGCAGTCAGTGGTAGGCATGTTTAAAAGAAGCACAATAGTGATTTCAAACTATAGAGTACCTCGAAGTGGATAGCACCAAAAATACAAATAAACAAATGTAAAAATTAAACACCGGCCTGTTTTAAAAGCAGGTTTCCAATTCATTCATTAATTTTTTTATACTTTAAATTGCTACTGAGTTCTAAAAATAAATTCTGGGGCGTTTATAAGAAGTTTGAAACAGACCTGTATAGGAGTCTTCCATCTTTTGTTGAACTCCTTAACTGCTTCATTCATAAGTGCTTCAATCCCTAAAAACAAAAAGCTGACCTTCAATTATATCAGAAATGTGTATGCATAGATACAGTAGTCAAATTCAGCCGGAAACTACTAGATCTGAGATCTGGCACATTTGATTTGAGACCCACCACCTGAAGTGTGAGACATGCCTCCTAAAAGAATAGCTCTGTCATATAAAACTGGAGATATCACCTGCAAGAATGTGCCTGATGGCTTCTCTATTAGTATCACATTGTGCAAGCTCTGAAGCAGCAGATACAAGAAAGAGAAAAAGCAGAAAATGCGTTTCTGGTTACAATAATCTACTATTTCAATAAATTTCTATGCCATTCATTTTATAGTAATTCCATGTAATGGTTAGATTTGTAAAATAAGGTAAAGCTTTTACATATTTAAGATTTGGAGATCCATCAATTCTGGATGAGCAATTTAACCCGGGCATTACTTGTACTTTTAAATCTATCTGTCCATCTCTTTTGCTCCATACTTTCCTACCCTAGTGTCATTATGGTCGCCATGATGGGGTGGCGAAGCTGCCCCAACCCTGTTCAGGATGGGTTGGTGGGTCCTGAGATTTGTGCAAATCCGTTGAGGTTTTTTCATGGGAGTGTAACCTTTATGTGGCCTGACATTTTCTTCCATTAGTCTTGATCCACCATCCAAGGGCAGTTACTAACTGTACAGTCTTGAAGAAACTTGAGTGTGACTCAGAAACCGGAGCGGTTGTTGCTAATCTTTCTACCAGGTTCAAGGCTAACACGACTCATGCCAGGGTATCTAGGAGATACATCAGGTACCTACAAGAAATAACCCTGGGAATGACAACAGAAGCATAAATGTTGTCCCATTTATGAAGAATGGCCAGGCATGGGGCATCTGCAGGATCAGACCAAAAATGCTCAAAGAGAGTGAGAGTGCAGGCCCAAGTGGCTCACTGAGGAGATACAGAAGTAATCCCAGATGACTGACAAAGAGGGATTATACCACCGTTGTACAAAGGCAAATGCAACATGAGGGAATGTAAAAAAAACTACAGTGGAAGTATCCTTCTGTATGTCTCAGGGAGGGTCAAAGTAACTGTCACTCCGCACAAGAAAATGACTACTTATTAGGCTGGAAACATTCATGTAATCTAGTGAAACTGCGAAATTCATAACTTATTTTTTTTTATATTTACAAATGGAAAAATCTCCAGCTTCTGGTGCTTCACCCCGACCCCAGCAAATGTATTGCGTCTTAATTCCGCTGGAAGTCCCTCAGGTCCTCTGCCTTGCCCTCAACCTCGTAGATTTGGCGACGCCACTGTCTAGTGTGCATCCTCTCCTTTCTCTATTGGACTCATTAACTACCAAAAACAAAGTTTAATAAATAATTTCAACTAAATAAGCTATCATGTGCTTGCTCTTCTAGTCTGGATTATCCTGTTGTACAGTACTTCAAATATCATCCACTCTGATCTAAAGAAATGTCATGCTGAATATACCCGCTTGCGATTCATTGTAGTCAAAAACTTCCTGAGCGCCTTCTTTGGTAGCCCCGGATCCCATTGCAGTTTTCTTTCCTTTAGTAGTCATGCAGTATATTTCGCAGAACCAATAAACTGCCACAAATTTATGGGATATACTTCATAAAGTTCTAATTTAGTGATTTTTATTATTGTTTCAGCAAACGAATCCATAAAAGACGCCGGCAGACATACTTAACAACGTATTGGATCATGTACGCTGAGCGGTGGGTACACAATTTTTATGTAGGGCATATCTTTAAAATCAATGTTTCAAATATTATCGGATTGTAAAATAAGTATGAAAGTATATTCTTTATTATGCTAGTTGCTACCCGCACTCTGGTTTACATACATATAGAAAACATAGGCCTAAAACAAATCTGGCAGCCAACAACGGTGCCCATCCAGTGCATTCAATATTATTTAGGATTTCGGTCTGGATCAGTTAGGGAGCGCCCCAGGCTATACTTACGCGAGTTCTGTTGCTCCGTCTCAGGTTTAGCTGCCCGCAGAAATCTTCGTTCAGCATCTCGTGGCGAACTCGCTGTTCTCTTTGCGCGCACTTCAAAGATGCAACTTCGTGCATTCTCAGTGGTTGGGCGACTTGGGCCGACCACGTGGAATAACCTTCCTTCAGATCTGCGTGTTCTTTTAGCTAGAGACTCGGAAACTATATTAATTTCTTTATCGCCGGAGTTGGGCTGGGAGCGCCTCTGAGTAGCCTAGTAGGTTATCTTGGAGGGACGATATATAGGCCTATAAGTTCTCTGAATGAATGAATGAATGAATGAATGAATGAATGAATGAATGAATGAATGAATGGAACTAAGATTACTTAGACTCGACCAGATCAGAGACTTCCAAATAGGTGAATTCTATTATCGGCTTGAACATGGGCTCCTCCCCCGATATTTAAGGGCTTCCTCCAGCACGTCTCTGACATCCATTCGTACTCTACTAGGAACACCTCTGCTTACCGCCCTGTTTCAGCTCACACTAATACCAGACGTTTCACTATCAAGTCATATGGTACTCAGGTATGGAATAAAATACCATCGGCAATACGTCTCACCAATAATCTATTGACCTTTAAAAAGAGATTGCGTACTGTACTACTCTCTTCCAAGTTATAAATTAGTATTTTTCATAAAGTGTAAATAGCCGCGTGTAGTTAAGATAATAGTTAAGTTCTTAGTTAAGAATTATCTAGTATTTTGCTTGAAGTGTAGATTATTTCTAATAGGCTTACAATTGATTATTTTACTGTATTGAACTTTGGGTTTCAGCCATTAGATTAAGAAACTTGTTTACTGTGTTGACCATCTTGGTAATTTTTGCTGTAATTACTATTAGGGTGGCCCTACTCAGCGGGATTCCTTTATCCCTTCTGGGTTTCCCTTTGCTTGCCAAAGTAGTACCCTTTTTGTGTTTAATGATGTTTTATTTTAATTTGGTTGCAATAAAAGAAGATTTGATTTGATTTGATTTGATTTGATTTGATTTGATTTGATTTGATGAATGAATGAATGAATGAATGAATGAATGAATGAATGAATGAATGGATGGATGGATGAATGAATGAATGAATGAATGAATGAATGAATGAATGAATGAATGAATGAATGAATGAATGAATGAATCCCAACAACTCTAGCTTTGATGTTAAAATCACCACGACGGACAGCAATCTACAGACAAACGCCGCCCGAAAAAGACAAGGCACCAGCGACGAACTCCAATGCGCTCACGAAGAGATTGTTGTAATGTAAAATGAATCTATAACCAAGATTCGTTTCAATATTTAAACTTAAGAAGAGCAATAGAATTCAAGTTGAAGAATACATTGGTTAAGCCAGTTTTTAAATCTTGTTCTCAAATCGCATAGGAAAAAAGACAGCACTGATGTGCATTAAATATGATCAAGTCGCCCTAATTAACTGATGCTAATAGTGATGATAATCATAAATTGGTCAAAATTGGGCTCGTCCGGGATTTGAACCCGGGACCTCTCGCACCCTAAGCGAGAATCATACCCCTAGACCAACGAGCCGCTACGTATGCAGAGCACTTAGGCTTAAACACTTTCCTTAACAGTGCGACTATATGACTGTTCGGTGAGATATCTCTAACCACGTGAAGTGTGAAAATTTTCTGATAATATTTGATCATTCCTGTTCTCTTTAAATTTTTCGTGTTTAAAACCTTATGTCAAATATAAAGCAAACTCTGGATTTAGCCTCGCCATCTAGCGAACTAAATGCCAGTTTCGAAGTGGTTGGCATTGCAGCCAATGAAATTCACTCTAGGGCCAGTCCAGGCTTTAGGCCTACTTGAAGTCCAGGGTTGCCAGGTCGTCGCGAAAAGCGCGAGTTTGGCTACTTTTCAATGCGCTCGCGACTGAAAATTTCGTCCTCGCGACCTCGCGATATTTGGGCTACTTTTAAATTGTCCAGCGGTCGCTACGGCGACATTGTGAATTCTCATAAATTGACCGCATTAGGCTACTATCCATCACCCCCAAGGCTTTCCACTCGAAACTAAAGTCTCTGCTTTTCAAGAACTCTTATCCTGACTCATCTGATCCTGTACCTTCCAATCCTCGACCTAAAAGACACCCGCCTTAACATCTGCTGTGCCCTCTCTGATCCCCTGGAAACCGGACTCCAACCTCCCTCGGACTACTCTTTTGGACAACCCCTCTGATTAGACGCAGCGCTCGTGAATAAGCTGGTGCCCTGCGCTTGGCTTTCGAGTGGCGCTTTAAAGTTTGGAGATTACGATTACGATTACGATTACTTTGTCACTTATACTAGCTAGGCCTACTAGTCTTAGGTGGTGTTGTTAACTTAATAATAAATACAAGTTCTATGCGGAGTAGGCCCTACGGACTTGTCTACGGTCAGCATTTAATATGCAGTCTGCCATCTAAATTTTTGTTACCACAGTGGTTCAATGACGTGTCTTTGCAAAACCAATAAAGTATGTAGGCTACCTAGCAATAATGTATCAATGTTTTCTTTTGTCTGCTCAGCTCGCGACTTTTGAGCTACTTTTTGACATGATTTCGCGATCAAGCACTTCCGAAAGCTGGCAACCCTGACCTGAACAGACATCAGTCAAATAAGCCGCCTCCAAGCTATTCAGCATGCTCTCTCCCGTGCTGTCACAAAACCCCCAACACAACCACATCACTCCTGTCCTCAAATCACTCCACTGGTTTAAAATACCTGCAAGAATACAAAGTCCTATCACATGCATACAACACCAGAGCTTCTCATTTGAAAATATAAGGCGATTTGAAAATCGATCGCGCTGGATTCAGTAGGCGATCTATGCGCGGTCGACCTCGGAACCTTTTGTGTATAACGCATTTTATGTATCGTATTCGTAGGCTATATAGCACTATAGGCCTATAGCTGCATAATTATTATATGGTTGTCCATTAACTGATAGAGTAAGCTTAGGCCTATACGCAACACTTAAGCACTTATTTACCGTCGATAAGCCTCCTCTGCTTGTCGATGCAATGTTGTATCGATCCTAGCCTAAACTTTCACAAGCAATGTAAATTAGATAAATAAAATAATGGTCTGGCTCCAGGTTCTTCATGCAGTCTAACTTATCGAGCGCAATCGATTTACCGATCGACCCGACCTTTGCTATAGCGATCGACCAAGGAGATCGATCGATCGACTCCTCAAATGAGAAGCTCTGTACAACACACTTCAATTCTCCCAACCCTCCTATATCTTCGTCAGTTGTTCACTGTCCAACCATTTCACTCCATCTCCTCCTCTTCCGCCCTAGCACTTCCCCGTCCTTCCGTCACAACATCGCTAGGCCTTCTTCTTCTTTAAGTTCTCTGCCCTTCGGCAGGTTCCAACTTCCAATGACGCCACTCTTCTCTGTGCTGTGCTTTTTCCTTTAATTCGCTGTATCCGTCGGCCATCCATCCCAGCATCATCTGCCTCGGTCTTCCCCTCCCTCTTTTCCCTACCATTCTCCCTTCTATGATTTCTTTCAGGAGGGAGTCTCCTCTTAATACGTGCCCCACCCAGTTCTTCTGTCTTTCTCTTATTGTTGTTATTAGCGATCGTTTTTCATCAACCATTTGTAGTACCTCGTCGTTCGTTATATGCTCAGTCCAGCTCACCTTCTCCATCCTTCTCCAGATCCACATCTCAAAAGCTTCTAATTTCTTAATCTCATCTTTCCTGATGGTCCAGGTCTCTGACCCATATAGTGCCACACTCCATACCAGTGTTTTGACCAGTCTTTTCTTTGGGCTTTTATTTAGCCCTCCTCTCAACAATTCTCCTCTTTTCATGAAAGCATCTTTTCATGAAAGCATCTTTTCCCAGTGCTATTCTTCGTTTCACGTCGCTTTGACACCTTGCATCTGTTGTTATCATGCTTCCCAAGTAACAAAAGCTCTTGACCTGTTCCACCTCCTCACCGTTGATTTTTATTTTCTCTGTTACCTCCCCCTCCTCTCGGCTTATCCTCATACTCTTTGTCTTTCCAATGTTTATTTTCATGTTGTATGTCCTTGAGGTCAGATTTAATTTGTCCATCATCTTCTGTAGACCTGCCTGTGTCGTCGCCAACATTGCTTGATCGTCAGCAAATCTTAAGGCTTTTATAAGTCTTCCTCCTACCTTTACTCCTTCTTCTATCTCCTCCATTGCCTCCTGTATTAGCTCCTCTAGATATATGTTAAAGAGGAGTGGTGATATAGGACATCCTTGTCTTACTCCCCTTCCAATTTCTCCTTCCTCTGCGCTAGGCCTTAAACATCGGCAAATCGCTTCATAACCATATATCTCTTCCGTGGCTCCGCATCTCTGGAATAAACTCCCGCCGGAATTATGCTAAGCCAAATACTCACCTCTTGCTATTTCTCCGAGGGTTTTTCACTCAAAACTGAAAACACTGCTCTGTCACAAATCCTACCATGAGTCCTCCTCTTCCCCTTAGCCTACCTCCCTCGCCGTTTCAACTCTAAACTGACGAAACACCAAACACTTTGGGTAGTATGCAATGATTAATTGTTTATGCTGTTGAATTAATCTAAAACAGAAGGGCTTTCCTGCATTCTCCTTCCACTCTTTTGTTTCCTGCTGTCTTTTCTTCTCTCTTCCGTTCTCTTTTCTTTAGTAGCCTATAGGCCTATATTAGGCTCTATATAGTCTAGGATATGTAGGCCTATGTATTTATATACCGTTTGATCAAGCGGATAGAGTAACACAAGTTAAAGCATGTACTTTCTAATTAACATTGAATTAGTGTTACAAGACCTAGAAAGGTAAGGGTCAATGTCTATAAGCACTGGCAGTGGCGGCACTACAGCTGGGCAACCCAGGGCAAATGCCCTGGTAAAAAGTCTTTGTAGTTACCCTGCCACAAACCTGCCAGAATGTTTGCCCTGCCGAAAATTTATTTGAGGCATTAATCACCTCTGGCTCTGGTTACTTGCCTGACTGCATATAGGCCATGCCCTGGTTTAAAAATGTCTGATAAGTAGCAGTTTCTATTGACTCCATTTGTTCAGCTGCTATGTTGTCTAATTGGGAGCTAGTGTTCCGTCAAAGCAAATTTACTTTTATGTTAGCAATGAAGACAATTCTGTAGGTGTCCTACAATTGACATATACGTTCTGCTGTAAATAGTAGGTCTATTTCACTGCTGCTGTTACAAATTAATAAAGATTTCAACTATTTAGTCGTCTGACTGTCGACCTGCCTGGTCCTTTTGGATCTTGACCTGGAACCGATACCCCCGTACCCAGTGGAGGCGCCAAGATTTCAACTACAACTTTTTTGTCGTCCTGACTACATGATTTCCTTTGGGGGCTGGACCACAGTTAGGAGGCTAAGCCCCCCCTTTTGGCGCCGCCACTGCCAGTACCGCCTGTCCTTTTTGTTTTGACTAAGCGTCTGTGAATAAGCTGGTTCCCGCGACTGCGTTATTTGGTCGCTGTAGAAAATCTCGATATAGGCCTAACGATTACGATTGCGATGAAAAATTCTACGATTGCGGCCAATGATAGGCCTAAAGTTCCTCGATTGCGACACATTACTCGTAATCCGATGGTAATCGCAACCTTGGTATTTCTAAAGCGGTAGTACTGTTTAAAGCTAGGCCTAATTGCTAGACACTGGTCCAGCTGCTTCATTAGCGCTGTGTAACGTCAGACGGCTAAGCAGAACGCCCAGTTGCCATCTAGCGAAAAGCAGATAAATTAAGAGTTTTGTTAGGCCTTAAGCCTATATGATTGGATCGTTCGAAGTGAAACACACGAGCGGAATGAAGAGTAGTAGTAGTAGTTTCAGTTTAACGACACTGTGTGATAACAAAGATCATTAGCGTCGCCCGCCTCCTTTATCTAGGCTTGGGACTGGCACTGCCAGAAAGCGAGCAGTGGCGGAGTTGAGTAAAAAAATGAAGAGTAGGCTATGCCAAAATCCACTGTTATTATTTATACTGTGGTAAGTCTTTGAAATTTGCGACTTCAAGTGAGTAATTATGGTACACACTGATAACGAATTATTTCGCAGTTTATTTGAAGACCGAGGCTGCATTATTATTTCTGCACAAGCCCTTCATGGAACACGAAAAGCACTCTGCATCCCCCCCCCATTCCTCCGCTTCCTCCTCCACCCCTTACCACTCCAATTCTAAGACTTTTCTGTATGATCAGGCCTGGCTCGGGAGCGCCTCTGAGTAGAGCCCTTGAAGAGGCGCTATATAAATTCTATGATTGATAAACACCATCCACAGCCGCCGTCTGATTCTTCCTGCCCGACCTTGGATTTCGATTTGGATTCGAACCTGACCTTGCCTGTCTCAGGCTGTCTGTCGATTTGTTTTGACTGAGCACCTGTGAGGCTGTGAATATTCTGGTTCCCGATAGGCTATACCTTATTAGGCGTGAAGGAAATCTCGAGAATGCGATGATGACTGAGGTCTTGCCCTGTTGTCGCCTGTGAATAAGCTATATTATATAGGTATAATACCTAAAGGGCGTATAAACAGACCATAGCCTTACTAAGCGCCTGTGAATAAGCTGGTTCCCGCGACTTCGCTTTGTGGGCGCTCTAGAAATCTCGTTTACGAGTTTACGAAGAAGAGAATATTGAATATGATAAAGTACGAGTCTCTGTGACAGTCGTGTGTTGTCAGTCACACATTTATTTTTTATATTTTATTTATAATTTATTTTTATTTTTAGTAGAATTTCATAGCTTTAAAATAATTTTCAAAAATTTTCTGACATTTTAATTAGTTTTATGTCAAAATAGCAATATCTCCTGAATGTGTTTTCACGATATTTATGCATTTGCGTTGCGATCCTAATTTATGTATTACATTTCCTAAAACTAGGCCTAATTATTTTTAAAAAAGGAACTGTTCGCTGCCGTATAAGTTGGAAAAGCGCCAACTTCAGTTCTAGTCTACTTTGCATGTAGGCCTAATGCCTTCATTGTATTTTTTAAAGTAGGCCTATAATAATGTTTAACGTGATATAGATATATAAATGTGGTGTCTGTCATATTTATGGCATCTTTTGATCATTTGATTTTATTTATGAGTCATGACCTGCAACGGTAACATAAATATTTTGCTTTTGACGTACGGCGGAGGGATACAAACCGCTGCGCCCGCGGCGTTGTAATTACATGACAAAAAGTACGTCCGCGTGATAGTTTATGGGACGCCGCTGGTGAAATAATGCATGAGTCACTGAGAAACAGTGAGAACGTTAGCCAGCGGTCTTCAGATCGGCTAATTTAATGGATGAACTATAGGCCCAGTGATAGCTAGGAACCAGCATATGTTCGCTCGGAGAGTGATTGAGGACACGTGTACGTGTACAATGGTGTACACAGTGAGGCAAGCCGTGAGTCAAACAGGGAAAGCTGCAAGTTGAATAATCCTGTGTTTACGTGTGTATTTCGGACCGCGGTTGGAAGATGAATGCGAACTGGAGGTGAAGAGAAATAGACTATGATAATGTGATGAAAATACCTAAATGATATAAAGGATATGTAGCCTACATGTATTATATCACTCACTTTTGGCATTGTTGGAAAGAGCTGCAAATGGAAACTATAGTAAAATATTGCATTCTAGTCTGTTTCGTTCGGCAGTAGGCCTATCATAAATGCAAATGTATGCCTCCAAAATTTTTCACGTCCACACCCAGGAGACGCGATCTTTGTGTTGTGCTATACATCCAGAGGCGAAAATCCGTACATAACTTTGGGGACAGATTTTTAGAGGGCCGGATTTTTGCATTTTTGGGCCCAGTCAAAACTTTGGGGAACAGCCCTTTCTGTCCCCATGATTTACGTCATTGGCACTATCTGAAATCAAGCCCGCAAGAGGTATCAACTTGTCTGTATCGTCAGTTGCAGTGCCAGGTCAGAATCAGGGATGGAGTGAAGCCAAAGAGAGCCTGGTCTTATGAAGGAAACAGTTGGTGATGGTGGTCATGGGATGGAACGGGGGAGGGGGAGCAGGAAAGGATAGCTTGAAAGTTTAGTTTTCAGTGTTGAGTGAAATGCTGTGGAAGAGAAGGAAACAGGAGGAGTTTAGTTTACTCAGTAGGCCTATCTCAATTTTTCATATCATGCCTCTCAGTCAAACGAACTCGCGATCATTGGTCGAGTTCAGTATAAACTATAATAGAATATGAAAACAGCTTTTAATTTCATTTTCGGTAACAATTAATAAAAGCATAAAAGCAGACATGCAGTTCTAAGAATTGTAAAAAAAAGTGCACGATGATTAAAAATGCTGACAACATGGATAAGCGAAACGGTAAGAATTTAATCGCTATATATATAATAGGCCTATATCATATATAGCCTATATATATATATATATATATATATATATATATATATATATAGGCATTGTTGACGTAGATTAACAGGTGACGAAAATGACACCGAATACTAACATATTGAACATAAAAGAAAGAAAAACTACATCCAGAACAACTTTTTTAAACTATAGTTCTGTTACATTGTATCAAAGCTGTATTAATGCCGTAAACGTCCAATTAGCAGAATGCAAGATTAACTGAAACTGATGACAACAGATAACGAAGAAAGAGTTTCGCTAAATTGAAAATAATGATCGATAAGAAAATTATTATTGTTATATAATTTTTATTATTATTATTATGAGTGATTAAATTAGCTGTCTTCAGTTATCTAAACCCAAGACTAAATGATGCTTTACAGGCGCAGTTACCTGAGGGCAGCTATGATTCATAATAATAACAATAATAATAATAACAATAATAATAATATTATTAATTATTATTTATTAATAAACGATGTCAATGAATAATTAATATTAATAATAATAAAACTAAGTTGATAAAGTTTCTGTTACGCTGAGAATAATAACGTCAAACAAACGATGTCTAAAATAGCAGAGTGCAAGAATAACTGAAAATGGTGGCAAGAGTTTAGCTAAATTGAAATCAGTTCAAAAATAAATTAAAAGTTCCCTTTTCGGCTGCAACTGTTTACAAATTTACTACATGAATTTGTGCATGCATTGCTGTACCTTTTATGATACGAGTTTACGTTGCTTTTGTTGTCTGAAGAGTCTTATACAGTTATCCTCCCTGTAAGAATAACTATGGATCATAACATAATAAAGGATTGTTTGAAGACTTACTGTGTTACATAATGATTAAAACAAATATACTGTTGCATTAATGGTTGATGAATCTAGGGTGACCATGTTAGCGGAACCTTAGGTTCCTTTAGGTCTGCCTATTGGCGCCCATGGGCGGTACCAGCATGGGCTAGGGTGGGCTGAAGTCCCCCTATTGGCGGCTCAGCCCCTCCCAAACAAAAGTGGAAAATCACTAACAATGCCAGAGAGGAGGGGAGAAAGGGAAGGAATTGGGGGTTTTTAGCCCCCAAACCTGAAATCCTGGCGCCGCTACTGTTAATATCTAAATTGCGTATGTATGTGCTACAGTGATCAATAAAAGTATTGATTGATTGATTGAAAAAAACGTGACTGACGTCAAAGAAACGTGACGTCGAATAAGCGATGTCAAACAAGCGTGACGGCAACATGCACATCTCATGTCGTTTGGACAGAATCACGTGTTGTGTTCGTCTGCTATTGATAATAAGTTTTTTTCTCGCAGAAGCCACAGTCTTCTTCTGATTAATGGCTGTTTACTTGCAGCCACAAGATGCCAGACGAAATTCGCTGCTGAGCTCATGAATTATTGAATAAAGCTTGACGAAGAATAATGACGAAAGGCTCGTAAATAATTGAGCAGCCGATGAGAAAAACTGGTCGATTAATTCTAGTAAGCATGCAGCTGCCGACATAATATGTTAAGTCCTCTTCCATCCAGAGCTCACAGCTCAGAAGTTTACTAAAAGCGTTTGCTGCAGAAAGCCATGAAATAGCGCAAGAGTTTGTCTGAATCCATATCTTGGAGAGTAGTCGCAGGAAAGGAAAGTCAGCAGACTTTCTCGAAGGACCTAGAGGACAAGAAGAAACTGATCGGCTTTGAAATGGACTTCCGGTCTCGAAGTGGGTCATCCGGAAGTGGATAGGCAGTGGACACGATCCCTACTGGTGACGGGCTGGTGGGTTTTGGGGACTTAGTTGTGGAATCTACTGCGAGGTTGTCCATCTTATCCACTCCTATGGAGATCGTTTCCTCCCTCTGAGCAGCTGGAGAACATTCTTCCAATTCGACTGTGTTGGAAGAATCATCATTGGGTTTTGACTCAGGAAATGGTGCAGGCTGGACAGCGGCAACACCATTCCTTGGGCCACCTGTTGATTGCCTGTCTACTTCGACTTCGGTTCCAGACAGAGATTCAGATTGAGGTGCCGACCCTTCTAGGGATTTTTGATTGATCGAATCCGAAAACTCTGACTTGCAATTCCAAAGAGGCGAGGCAGTAAGATCACGAATGCTAGGGACTTCAGGATAATCTTCTTCAGAGTTTTGTTGTGTGTTCACCTTCGGATCGTCGCGCAAGGCCACTGTGAGCGGTTGTTTGCAAGAGGAGTCATCAACATCAGAACATCGGCCGACTTGCTCCTCACTTGCTGGTCTCATTCTTTTTTTCTCACTTGGATCTGTTGCATGAACGTCCACGTGTGGTTTCCGTTTCATCGGTGGGCTCAGAGAAGGCGATTCGCAGGTGTCACCAGTTCCAGGTGTAAGGTTCAGAGTGTAGTTCATCTCAGGGAAATTTCTGCCGGTTGGAACTGGATCCATACCAGGGAAACTGGAACTGGGGAATACAGTTTGATTTGGTTGATGGGAACCAGACACAAAGGTTTGGCCACAGAAACTGCTGTCGACAAAGTTCTTGATTGCAACGAGTATGGAAGACGTTTCGACCGGTTGTGGTGGCGGTGAAACAAGTTCCAGACGATGGTTGTCAATGGGATCCAGATCTTCGATTTGTGTCTGGCCACAGTCTCTTTTGGTTTCTAATTCAGTGGATGCAATCCAGCGGGAGACGTTCAGCAACATCCGTTCCTTGCGCAGGTCCTGAGTTGAAGGACCCATTTCCGGTTGTCTTTCTGTGATCAGACATCTCGACGAATTGGGATCCTTTGAAAGTTGATGTCCAGGTTTCCAGAGACCAGACTGGCTTTTACTTTTCTTCTCACGAGTCCTGTCATTCTCAGTTTCGTAATCAGGGTCTCGCGGTCTTTTATTCCTTCTGTTCCCATCGTTTTCCTTGACACCAGAGAGTCCGCAGGAAGTAGACTCAAACGACTTCACTGCATCCTTACAGTCTGGTGACTGGATCCTCAAGATACCAGTACTAGAATGCTTTTCCGCAGAGGACCTCCCAACTCCCGGATCACTGACTTTATCCGGACCTCCGCAAGCATCATTCAACACGCGAGTCTTGTTCCTGCTGTTGCCTTGTAATACTGAGTTTGGATAACGTTTTGTTGTCGTGTAGGCTGAATTCGCAGATTGGTTCGAACTGATTCGTTCTGGGATGTTGCTCGTAACTGAGGAGATTTTCGAATGCAGTTTCGATGCCAGGGAATGCCTTCGTAGCGAATGGTCGCCGCGAATATCCTTACGAGATCCCTCCTTCGGCTCGTCTAGGGCAACAGCGGTTGGATCCACTGGTTCCTTCTCTGAGATTTCTTCACGGGCAACTGGCGACTGTCTTCTATTCGCATCATTGTCTTGACATTGATCTGCTTCCTGTTTAACTTCTGAAACAACTTCCGTGGAACCGCGACCGCTAAACGAAGACTGCAAGTTAACTTGATTTCTTCCGGAGTAAGCACTGTGGATCTGACTCATTCCGACGGATGTGTCAGTCGTTTCATTGCTGTGCCGTGGACTCTTGTTCTTCTGTGAGCGCTGTTGCACCATTTCCATTGACCTCTCGGAGACTTCTCTGACCGTATACGCGTCGTTCTTCCTCTTGGAGTCCTTGAGGGTCCCA
>JACEVL010000006.1:494779-612279 GCA_020284085.1 Aporrectodea caliginosa | reverse complement strand
TTATTACTGTTTTTATTATATTATTTGATATGCAGTACGGAAATAAATAATTGATACAATGTGATAGAAACTGGACTTAATATGCAAGGACATTCTACAATATAATATATATATTGTAGAGTATATATTATATATATATATATATATATATTGGGCGCTAGAGTATATATATGTATATATATATATGTAGAGTATATATGTGTGTATATATATATATATATATATATATATATATATTGGGCGCTAGAGGGCGCTGCAACTTCATCTGTTCATTCGGCTGACGTCGCATAATTTACGATCAGAGCTGAATTTGTCCTGGACACGGAATCCACCATATTGCCATGCGGGTGGAGGAAGTGACGACTGCACGGGGTGTCGAACGGTTTCGGTTTCAGCTGTGACTAAAAGCGTTGTTAGAAATGCGTTTTCGCTATATATCGACCATCTACTGTAGTGATGAGAGTAGAACTGTCATGGCTTTCATCTATTTATTGTCCTCACATAAATTTTTACAACATAAAATTACATTGTTGACAATTACGTGTGGTGCCTGGGACGAATATAAAATTATTAATGAAATTTATGAGGGAAATTGATTTGAGACATAAATCCAGATTATAGAGTGATAAGGTGAAATAAGCCGGGTCTTATTTATGGATGACAGGAGACATATTGGCAGAAATATTTGTAAAGATAAAGGTATGATAAGAATATTCTTTAATAAACCAATTGCATGTTGGTGGAAAATATATGTGGGAAATATATCTTCAATGGAGAGTATCGGAAATGGTTGGGAAAAGACCTATGGATAGGACAGAAATTTATAGGAAAATGTAAACGAAATTGTAATTGTAAATGTTTCGACCGTATGGCTTCGAAACTGTTCATGTTTCAATGTGCCACGCCATTTAAATAAAGAACGAACATGCACCTTGAACGGGTGACTGTCTCAATCAGAGAACGCTAAGTTCTTCCCCTACAAATCGAATATCTCAAGGCACCAACTACAGCCTCCTCTCCCCTTCAACAACAAAAACCGTTGACAATGTGCACAATCCTGGGAAGAAATCTTACGGCATCGGGTGCGCCTGACCAGTTGTCAGTTGAGTGGGGAAGACGAATTGAATTCAGCCCCGAGGTTGTCAGTGGTCGATCGTTAGACGTTATTTACGACGCTGACCGACTGACAGGCGCGCTTAATTAATGGCGGGTCCCTGCAGCCGATAGCAGCGCCATCTATCAAGCCCCGGTTAACATCCGCCTCGCTGAATCGGTAGCGCGCCGAAAACCAATTTGCTGTCAGAATTCCATAATTTATGGCGACAAATGCGATGGGTGGATGGATGGATAGATGGATGAAGGGTAGGTGGATGGATGGATGGGTGGATGGATGGATGGGTAGATGGATGGATGATGGGTAGGTTGGTGGATGGGTGTGTGGATGGATGATGGGTAGGTGGATGAGTGTGTGGATGGATGAAGGGTAGGTGGATGGATGATGGGTAGGTTGGTGGATGGGTGTGTGGATGGATGATGGGTAGGTGGATGAGTGTGTGGATGGATGAAGGGTAGGTGGATGGATGATGGGTAGGTTGGTGGATGGGTGTGTGGATGGATGATGGGTAGGTGGATGAGTGTGTGGATGGATGAAGGGTAGGTGGATGGATGATGGGTAGGTTGGTGGATGGATGGATGGATGATGGATGGATGGATGGATGGATGGGTAGGTGGATGGGTGGTGGATGGTATGGATGGGTTGGTGGGTGGGTGGATGGATGGATAGATGGATAATGGGTGGGTGTGGTGGATGGATGGATGATGGGTAGGTGGATCGAGGATGGGTGGATGGATTGGTTGGTGGGTGGGTGAATGAATGGATGATGGGTAGGTTGGTTGGTGGGTGGGTGGGTGGGTGGGTGGGTGGATGGATGGATGGATGGATGGATGGATGGATGGATGGATGGATGGATGGATGGATGGATGGATGGATGGATGGATGGATGGATGGATGGATGATGGATGGATGGATGGATGGATGGATGGATGGATGGATGGATGGTTGGATCGATTGATGGAAGGATAGACAGATGGAATTGGATGGGTGGAATGGATGGATTAATGAAACAGGTTAGGTATATGGGGATGGATGGATGATGGATTGATAGAAGGATAGATCTGTATAATGGATGGATGAAGAGATGGATAAATGGATGGATGGATGCGATGGAATGGATGGATAGATTAGTGAACATTAGCCTGGCAGAAGGATTAATGGATGGATGTATGTGTGGATGGATGGGTGAATGGATGTTCAGACAGACAGACGGATAAAGGGCAATATGCAGACAGACAGACCGAAAGACAGGCAGACAGACAGACAGACAGACAGACAATGAGCCAACGGATGCCTGTCTTTGATTTGCCTATGGAGAGACATAAATAATTCAACGTATTACACGGGCGCTTTAGAAAAAAGTTTCAACAGCACGACCCGCAACAGACGCACTACAGACAGACAGAGACAGACAGGCAGCGAGACATAGGCAGACGGACAAAGACACGGAGGGTCAGAGCGCCAAAGAGTAAATAAGACATGAAGCGTGAATTTATGGCTCCATTGATGAATTCAGGCCACAGCGCATTCGGGAAAGTAGATTTGGACACGGAGGGAAAGACAGGCAGACAGACGGACAGAAAGGCAGGCAGACAGACGGACAGAAAGGCAGGCAGACAGACTGACTTACACAGACAGACAGACAGACAAACAAACTTACAGACAGAACGACAGGCAGACAGACAGAAAGGCAGGTAAAAAGACTGACTTACACAGACAGACAAACTTACAGACAGACCGACAGGAAGACAGACCGGATAGACATATTATATTGTCTGCTTGTCTGTCCACACTCCACAGAGAGACAAGCAGGCCGACTGGTAGACAGAGATGGACAAAATGAGAGTGATAAAGGAAGACACAGACACACAGAAAAGAGACAGCGACGCGCACCGGTGCGGGCAGACGGACATGGCGAGAGACAGACAGACAGACAGACGGAGACAGACAGAGAGACAAAGAGAGAGAGACAGACAGACAGACAGACAGACACAGACAGACAGATACAGACAGACTGATACAGACAGACAGATACAGACAGACAGAGAGACTGATACAGCTAGAGTCCAAGTGTTCGTGACTTTTGCATGTGAGAAGAAGATAATAGCATAGGCAGACATCCTAAGACTGGCATCCAAAGAACAAGTAGACAGATACATTGACAATAAACAAACATAGAAACAAGCTGACCTGAGAAGATGATGCAGGAAACACTATAGCAAACAAACAGACGAACATATAGACAAACAAACAGACAGACACACAGACATACAGAAATATAGAGAGACAGACATAAGAAAGCACTGACCGTTTGCCGTAGCTAAATGTTGTGGCCTGTCTTGCTTCCTTCGGCTCATCACTCATTATCCACTGCCTTTATTTACTTACTTATTTATTTATTCCTTGTTTATTCATTTATTTATCTATAATATACTACTACTATAATAACCGTTGTCTACAGGCGTCGCTTCCTCACTGCCAAAGACCACACTTCAACTGCAACTGGTTCTTCGTGCGACGTTCCCATTGCCTGAAAACTAGACCGGAAGTTGTGACCTACATACGAGCCGCCCCAGCTCCAGATGTAAACAGATAAATCAAGAACGAGAAAGCGCTACGATAAATCACCCGGCTTCGCCCTAGATAGGACACAGTCGCAACCCCCTCCAGTTCCCCGTAGACCCACCTCCCCCTCCACTTCCTGTGATGGGGGACAGAAAGAAAGCGGACAGTCGCAAGGGGCACGGTAAGGACGAGAACCAGTACAAGTCACTGCAAGTATAAATTCAGAACAATATAAAACAAGACAACGCAAGAAGATAGCCTACAATATATTGCAAAGCAGTTACAGATACATTTTGTATGTAGCATAATTCAATTAATTACAGCCGACTATAGAAACAACTGATAATTACGCTATGGAGAGCTATTGTTCGGTAATTGCGCATTAATTTAATGAGGTATCATACATTACTGTAATAGATCATAGATACAACAGAACTGTACCTTTTATCGCGCCATGGGGTTTCTGGCTAGGTTAGCCCGTCGTCGGCCTACCTGTCTTGGACTCCATAGCTCGGCATATTGTCTCTGAACAGTCTTTTTTGTAATGACACCAATCATTTTTGACATGGCGGAATCGTTAAATGAACGTTATTAAACTGCAAAGTACTCCTATAAAGCCACTAACAATAGTCATGTGCGTATTTGGGGTGTGGGGGAACGGGTTCAACCCGAAATAAATATTAACAAAAAAAACACTTAGCTATTCAAAACTGATCCATTACTTTGCGACCATGTCCAATGTCAGTGGCGTAAATCCCGGGGGATAGAGGGGACTGTCCCCCAAAGTTTTGACTGGGGTCTATCTGCCCCCTCCCAAATGCAAAAATCCGGCACTCGAGAAAATCTGTTGCCTCAAAGTTACGTACAGATTTTCGCCTCTGTATTGGAAACCCTCCTCCGGGCCCCCCTTGGAAACCCCGCAATTCTTTCCTGTCTACGTCCTTGACAATAGCTAAGAAATTCACTGGACGAGCTTCACTCTTTTATGGCCGGACGCATATATTAGAGGAAAAGAGGCAACAGGTAAAGGTCGTTTGACTAAGGCTGATAGTGTCGATAAAACCGGAATAGTACTGGAACTGTTGCTATTTACCGTTAAGTTGTTGGAGGAACAATGACTTTCCGATGCGATAAGGCGTCAGCAGTGGGCAGGTGGCGCCACGCCACTGGTCGAAAACAATAAAGAATTCTAGGAAAGCAGACAACAATTATTATAAAATCATATATATATATATATATATATATATATATATATATATATATATATATATATATATATATATATATATATATATATATATATATATAATATTAACATACAGTGCATGTATACCGAGCCCATGTATATACATACTTACGAACGTATTTATATACGGTCTTGATATAATATGAATTGACTAACATTTTATGTGTAAGTAATATCATGTATACACATCATACATAATCAACCAGAAATGAAAGTATATTGTGACAAATACATATGCATACATACATACATACATACATATATAGTGGCTTTGACAGTTGTTTGTATGTAATATACATACAATACATACATACGTACATATGTACATATGTAATATACTATACATACATGCATACATATATACATACAATGGATGGATGGATAGATGGATGAATATATTTTCATGCATGTATTAAATAACCAGTGCTTAATATATATATATTATATATTTATAATTATATATATATGGCTATATGCTGTGTTACATTACTTTAATATGCTGCTATATTAATATTCATAATTATATTACTAATATTAACGTAGTAGTAATGTACGTATACAGTAATGCCTAACGTAAAAATTGTGTTTGTACGTTAGGTTTGGAGCGAGAGGAAATAATAATGAAGCCTAGATCTCATTACATATTCAAAATGGAAGCATATATCACTATCGGGTATGTAGTTGTTATGATGTTGTTGTTGATGATGATGTTGTTGGTCCTAGTGGTCATAAAACAGCTGTTCATCGGATAAGCTTTGGCCATTTCAGATGACAACATAACTTGGCATGACATTAGATTGCATGACAACAGCTTAACCTAACAGAGCTTAGCACAATGTATTATTATTATAGTGGGATGTAGTGGTGTAGCAGTATGTTCTGTGCCTTGTAACCGGAGGGTCGCAGGTTCGAATCTGCCTCAACCCGCTGCGTAGCAACCTTGGACAAGTTGCTCACCAACAATTGTCTGTGAGGAAGGCAACGGGAAACCACCTCACTCATCTCATCCCTGGGTGGCATAAAAAGCCAATGGACCTGCCTTCGGGCAGAGAAATCATCGTCACAGCATAACAGCATAATACTATATGGTATAAAATAACACCATGACATAACTTAACACAACATAACAATACATAGCATAACATAAGATTGTACAAAATAACACAGCAGGGCATAATGACATATGATTGCATACATTGCAGAACGTAACACCGCATAATATGAAATATTATCAGAAGCATCTTGCGAAAGATTGGGTTAATTCCTTCCATCTGGCGACTGCAGATTACCTATCCACTCAGCATTGCACTCTGCGATTATACTGTGTCACCACCTGGGGAATGGACCAAGAACCCCATTCGTTTCCAGTTCTTTATATTTTTGTCTGCTCTTTATCTTCCCGATCCAGACGTTGGCGTACTGACTTGTTGTCTGCCCTCTTGGCTCTGAAGGTGGTTGGCCACTTGGCCGCACCAAGAACCCCATTCGTTTCCAGTTCTTTATATTTTTGTCTGCTCTTTATCTTCCCGATCTTTGTCTTCCACATGCTCGCGATTCAGATCTTGTAGCCTCAATAATTTTTTTAATCTCCAGACAGTCTCTGTTTTCATCTTAATAAGACCGAATGATGTCAACTTCCTTGCTTTATGTTACATAACAATTGACGTTCCATGCCGGTTTGTTCCAGTACCGTTTCGTGATCGTATTCGTAATGTCGAGATTTCTACAGCGCCCAAAACGCGGAGTCACGGTACTCACGGCACCATCTAATTCAAGATAAATGTCGATAGGCAGCTTGGGTTAATATCGCTTTAGTCAGGGTCCAATTGACAGACAGTAAGACTGGTATTGTGAATGGTGTTTAGAATTGTAGCAGCGATAGAGGTAAGGGGACTCAGAATTAGATTTGCGAATTGATCAGACGGCGGCAGACAGTGGGGTGACATCTGGAGAAAGTTCTGTCCATTGACTACCTCAAAGGCTCAAACTGGTTGGTTAGTTGATGTTTAGCAACGCTGTGTCATAAGAAGGATGATTTATTAGCGTCGCCCTCCTACTTTATCGAGGCTTTGGTCTGGCACTTCCAGAGTATGGACAGTGGTGTCTGCCATAGAGGAAGGCGGAGAAGAGTTAAACCAGTCAGCGAACTCACGGGAGCACATAACGACGACGACATAATTATATACTTCATTAACCGTTTGCTACCGCTGTGGTAATGGTAGACTCGGTGAGCAATTGCCAATGGTGATACCTTCTCTGCGTAAGGGATCTGCACCAACTAGCCCGCTGGCCCGCCTCTGATGGCCTGATGAGTTGTGGCAGTGTGCTTCCTCTTCCTTGCTCATTTTCGTTGTTCCTGGTTTCTAAAGTTATTTCAAACGTCTGCGAAAGGCTCTCAGAATCGTTTGAAGTAGGCCTACTCTGAGCCTCAGGCTTCATCAAAGAACTGCACAATGTGGAGGTCGGCGTGTCTTAACAAATAAAGCAGAAACTATTTGACATGGCTCAGCAGCAATAAACCTTCAAAAGGCGCATGACATGTGCACGCGGCAAATATCGATGGCCTGCTAACTGGGACTGAAGTGTAAACTGTATATCACTGGACTGCAGGCTACATCAAAGTCCTGTAAATATGGGGCCGAGGTATATATCACCAGACTGTATGCATCAGTTTATTATGGGCTATAAGGTAAAATTAGCATTGGGGTTGTATTCATGTATGTATGTCATGTATATGTATATTTGTATGTATGTATGTATGTATGTATGTATGTATGTATGTATGTATGTATGTATGTATGTATGTATGTATGTATGTATGTATGTATGTATGTATGTATGTATGTATGTATGTATGTATGTATGTAATGTATGTATGTATGTATGTATGTATGTATGTATGTATGTATGTATGTATGTATGTATGTATGTATGTATGTATGTATGTATGTATGCATGCATGCATGTATGCGTGTATAATGTCAAGCCGCGTAGTATAACGCGTTTTAAGTGCCTGCAATCTACTTCTAAACTAGTGAACTAGTGCGTTTTAAGACCGCTTCAAAATGTTTGCTGAA
Organism: Aporrectodea caliginosa; assembly: GCA_020284085.1. NCBI lineage: Eukaryota > Metazoa > Annelida > Clitellata > Crassiclitellata > Lumbricidae > Aporrectodea > Aporrectodea caliginosa. Next base: position 604,277 of record JACEVL010000006.1, on the reverse strand, counting down.
AAGAGTTAAATGCAACAGGAAGGCTCTTCTTGAATGATGGTTCAAGACATGAAAAGACACGTTGGATCGAGCTGATGTACGATTAGGGTTACTTGTAATGTAGGGTTAAGTTAGAATTGGAGTAGGCCTATATGAGGTTAATTGTTACAACTTACAAGCTAATATTGAGCTATGATTAATTTAGGATTGGCACTGCTTTGGGTTAGGGTTAAATTAGAATTGAGGTTACTCGTGGGTTAATGTTTAGTTAGTTAGGTACTACTAATGTAAATGTACGCGTTTTTCTGTAGCGAACGGATTGCCTCGACTGTTCATATTTCAATGATTTTATCGGGCGAGATCCCTTTACCACGGCTGCCCGTTTGTTATTATTCCAATAGTTTAACGACATCTTACGGCTGCTATGGCCGTTGATGTCTTAAAAAAATTAATTGTATATATCTGTTCATTTTCTTTATTACAGATCATTCGTTTCAGGTCGTCATTGGTTTTCATAAATATATTTAAAAGGATTCGAAGTTCATGATGTTAGCAGAAACAAAATCAGTCGAAAGAAATATTGTTATCCGGCAGGCAGCTAAGGCATTGGCATCTTTTTGATCTGCCCGTTTGAATGGGCCACACCGACACGCCATTTAACGTCCCCGTATTGGCATGTTGACAGTGAAATACCATACATCCACACACCATTAGTCGAATATAACGGATATAACTGAAGGCATATTATGTGAAGTAGGTGACTTTCGGTATGCGAACTGGCGTCTCCATGTCCAGAGGTACTCAGGCACCTATAGGTGTATGTCTCTCCAGTGTAACTTACAAGGGCAGCATTTATGAGATGGAGTTGAATTTCGATTTGTGTTACTTGTGGGTTATGGTTAAATTAGGATTTGGGTTACTTTTGAGTTATCGTTTAAATGGAACTGAGGTCACTCGTGGATTATGGTTGAACTATAATAGGACGAAGGTTATACTTGCCAGTTCAATTTGGATGGGGTTACTCATGAGTTACCGTTAAATTATGAAAGTGTCTCGAGTTAAATTATTAGACACTTTCACACAAGCATCCGATGTCCTCTCTCTTTCTCTGTCTGTCTCTCTGTCTCTGTCTCTCTGTCTGTCTGTCTGTCTGTCTGTCTGTCTGTCTGTCTGTCTCTCTCTCTCTCTCTCTCTCTCTCTCTCTCTCTCTCTCTCTCTCTCTCTTCTTCGGCTCACAAAATCTATGTCGTGGCAAATTCCTGAAGAGGGAAATTCTAGTCTAAATGGGTTCCATCTGCTATTTCGTCCACTTGACAGAGTGAACCTTATCGTCTTCGGTGCATTTGTGATTATGCCTTAAAGCTATCTGTTTCCGATTCCTTATCCACCAAAGTCTCTGCCTCTCTGCCTTAACGGACTGATCGTCTAGGTATTGGCCTGACTACGGGTTGACTTTGGCGCGCCATCCGTTGATGCCTTGTGCATTAGACACCGGCGCTATAATTTGTCGTTACCAATAATTATTAATAATTATTAAAAATTAAAAAATAATAACAATAACGGTTTGGACATGTGGAGAGAATGCCAGTTGATTGAATTCCACACAATGCATTACATGCAAGTTTCTAAGGAAGAAGAAAGAAAGACAGGCCAAGACTACGCTGGATATATATAACATGAATGAGGACATAGCATCACGTGGAGTCGTGTACTAACTGTCACTAACACTGAGGGCAGCAGTGGACTTGACAAATGGCCGAAGGCAATGGAGAATATTTATTCGTACCCATCGCCGCCAGATTTCTGGAGTCAGGAACTGATGATGATGATGATGATGATTATGATGATGATGATGATGATTATGATGATGATGATGATGATGATGATGATGATGATGATGATGATGATGATGATGATGATGATGATGATGATGATGATGATGATGATGATGAATAAAATAAAATGAGCCGGTAATTTTAGACTTCATTTTCTTTCATCATTGATTCTAATTCTTTTCAGTTCTTTTCAAAATCTCAAACTTAAACTTAACAGTTTTGCTTTAAAACTCTAATATTATTCTTCTTGTACCGTATTCAAGAACAGTCTAGATTCAGCTCTAGCAATCAAACTTATGCAATTTAAAATTAAAAGATAAACGAATAGTTTCTAATCTAACGACATAACTCAAAGACTAGGAGGACGACTTTAACCACTCAATGAACAGCGGATGTTAAAAATAAACGAAAAATGAAATAGATGCATTAACTATGATCGCTCATTCACACGGTTAGGACATTTTAAAATTTCGCTCTTCGTTCAGAAACAACATAATTACAATTACAGCAATTGCACGCACACAAACACACATATATACATACATACATATATACTGCATGCATACATACTACATACATACATACATACATACATACATACATACATACATACATACATACATACATACATACATGCAACCATACATACATACATACATACATACATACATACATACATACATACATACACACACACATACATACATCCATACATACATACATACATACATACATACATACATACATACATACATACATACATACGTACATACATACATACATACATACATACATACATACATACATACATACATACATACATACATACATACATACATAATATATGTCTCAGTTGCCTCAAAAACCGTTCTTAACCCATTAAGTCAAAGCGGTTTCGATCTCTTCATTTCTAAAGAAGCCCTCGAAGATTATTAAACGCCTACAGTACAAAAAGATTTATGACTTTACTTGTCTGCAACATACGTATAAAACTGTTCATTAAAAAATTAAATTACATAAGGAGTCATCCATTAATTACGTCATCAAAATGGAGGAGGGATGGGGTTTGGAAAAGTTTCACAATTGTTGACGAAGGGCAGTGGGTGTTCAATACAAATTGACGTCGACAATTTGTTGGCAATGAATCAACACAAAGAAAGTATAAATAACTCCGAGTTCAATATAAAACTGGTATGAACCTTCGTTGGTGACATCTGTTGTATAGTAACGGTTATGTGAGTGAAACTAAAAGTTTATCATTTATTACAAGTTTAATAATAAAAATGTGTAAAGTTCTTAATGTTTAATACTACTAAAAAGCAGGTATTAAATAAACTTAATACATTTTGAAATTCACATTGTATTTTTTAATGTAAAATACGGACAGTGATTCTAAGGTGTTATTTTAGAATTATTTTACTGTCTGGATCTTCGTACGTATTGATGTATGCTTATTACCATGTTTGTACACCAAAATGCGGATAGCAATTGGTAAATTCAAAAATATTCTTATCTTATCTTATCTTACTTGTACTGAGACATTCTGTGGTGTCCTTGAATGTTTGACAGTTGCTGACAAGTGGGAAGGAGGGGTCAAAATCTGCCTAAATTTTTTGGACATAATTAATGGACGAACCCGAGCTCTATAGTCAAGGAATCGACAACGAGTCAGAAACAGTCGTAGAGAGTGATCAAAGACAAGGGGAAGGAAGGGGTCAAAATCTGCTTAAAATTTGTTGACATAATTAATGGACGACCCCGAGCTATATAGTCAAGGAATCGACAACGAGTCAGAAACAGTGGTAGAGAGTGACCAAAGACGTCGTAATGAGGAGGCTCAGCTCAGAAGCGACGCTCTCTCCTCGTTCCTTCTACGCCTCAGGTTGGTCGGCGATATGGTTATATGCGAAACCCGAACATCCATCAGGTCTTTCATGGCCTTCTCCAGAGTGTTGATGCGCTCCTCCATCGATTTGATTTTTGTCTTGTCATCGCTCGGCTCTTGACTGGTCTCTTCGGAGTTTGACACCACCGTGCTCTGTGCCACTCCTGTGACCTCCTGCGTCACAGGTACTTCCGGCTCAGAGGTGGTAGGCGAAGTGCCACGTAGCAGCGGGCAGCCATCAGAGCCTTTCGAACTCGGCGTTGTCGTGGTTTCCAGATTGTTACGAGCCTCTTGGGGCAAAGGAGTGGCTTGCTGGTTTTCGAGGAGGCGGTTGGTCATGGCGATGAGCTGAGCGGTGTCGTCCTTCGCTGCCTTAGAGTCGAAGACGAGTGAGAGACAGAGGCTGAAGAGGATCAGGTTGAACACCAGCAAAGACACTCCGGCTACGACTACGAAACGCTCGGCTGGTGTCATTCTTCTTTACTGCAAATAACAATGACTCTGTCACTTTCTCAACATCCTACGACGATATCAGGAACGATGATGACTGCGATATGGTCATGCTGATGACGACGACGATGATGAAAGCATGAGAACGACGACGATTTATGATAGTGATGATGACTATTTATGATGATGATGATGATGATGATGATGATGATGATGATGATGATGATGATGATGATGATGATGATGACGATGTTGATGCTAATGATGATGATCATGATGACGATGACGACGACGAGGACGAAGATGATGGTGATGATGATGATGATGATGATGATGATGATGATCATGATTATCATGATCATGATAATCACCACCACCATCATGATGATGATGGTGGTGGTGGTGATGGTAGTGGTGGTGGTGATGATGATGATGATGATGATGATGATGATGATGATGATGATGATGATGATGATGATGATGATGATGATGATGACGGCGACGATGATGATGGCGATGATGATGATGATGGCGGTGGTGGTGGTGATGATGATGACCAAAAAGGAATGCTGCGCTGAGATAGAGGTCTTTGGCTGAGGCAAGGGCTCCTATATAATAAGCTAAAGGGGTCCGTGGCTGAGGCATGAACCGCTGAGGAAGGAAGCTGTTGATACATGTAATTCATTATCCACTCGAAGCCAATTCGTCTGCAAGTAGTAGATTGATATTCGACGACACCCGATCTCGATCTCACGCCTCGTTTACCAAGGTACCAGCCAGTGCCACGACATCACTTCCCGCATTCACAGACACCATCAACAGCACCCTCATCTCCTCCCACCACCACTCCACAAGAACACTGTATTAAGCAATCACACCCTCCCCTCCCTACATCAATAACTCTCTCACCGCCCAACGAACAACGTAAACCTGTCGACTGGTGTCAGCTGCAGACAAAGGGACATGAGACAGACCTTCAACCGAGGAAATTATACAGTGCAAGTTGCCTCCGAAAATAAATCGGTTTATTTGGAGTGACTTATACTAACTCATTTATTTCCATATCGTACTTATGGCCTTTTTCTTTCAGGGAAAAGGGGGTCTTATTTAGCGGGGACCCTGGTTGCTTTTTGCTATACAAATAAACTATGTTTTCCCTAGATCTGGCTATTTAAACCCTTCATTTTCTTATATGACTAGCCCTAGCTTTTCTTCCTCTATGTTTCCCTGATGTACAGTGTACAATAAAGCTTCTCATTCAATCCATTGGTTGCATATTTTAATTTTTGTTTATTTGTTTGAATGTATTAATCTTGCCATTGTACAGTGCTGTGCATTTGCTAGTGCTTCTCAATAAAGGATATACTTACTTACTTACTTTTAACCCTAGGGCTACCAAGCTTTTTTTGTGACATCGGTTACCAAGGGGGGTGGTTACCACCCCCTGGATTTCGTGTTTGGTTTCACATATCATAACTTGTAATATAGCAATGGACTCAGCATTCATTTCTGCACAGAATGGTATATTTAGTTGTACATTATGTGAATGCACCTCGAAATTACATCACTTTTAACAACGGAACCCATTAATTAGCAATATTTTATATTATTGCGTACATTTTGTACTTTTTGGATAAACAAATATAAGATTATGTGTGTTTTGAAACTAATCTATGTATAAAAGATACACACAATCATCCCTACACATGTTTATATAGTATAAATGTACATCCATACATATATCAAATCAAATCAAATCAAATCAATTTATTGCAACCCAAAAAACATAACAGAACTATATATCTAATTGCAATCCATAAAACATAACAACAATATAATCACATAACGACATAAAGAGAAAAAGAAACCAGGGTAGCAAAAGGGAAACCCAGAAGGGATATTATCCCGCTTAAGTAGGGTCCCCGTGCCTTTGTACTCTATAACCTAAATTCATTATTGGCCTGTGAAAGAAAGAGATATAATGGTAAGGGCCTAATTAAATCAAATCATTGCATGATAAGAAAAACTTAATTATAATCTTAACTAAGAACTTAACTAAATGCGGCTTTGTGCCATTCTCGATAATGTGTAGATGTTACACAGATAAAAGAAGGTGTGTACGTAACGTAATCTTTTTTTAAAGATGAACAAATTATTAGACATGAGTATATTGGAAGGGATTGCATTCCATATCAGTGTCCCCTGAGACTTGACTGTATGGAGCCGAGCGTTGGAATGAACCTTAACAGAACGGAAAGTGGAGGCATTTCTAGTGTAGTGGGAGTGTATATCATAAGCGTGGGGCAAAAAGTCCCTGAATATCGGTGGGAGAAGTCCGTGCTCCAAGCGCAAAAAGAACTCCCCAACTTGAAAATCCCTAATTTGGTCGATTCTCAGTATTTTCAATTCTCTAAACAGTGGGGCAGTATGTGCCCATTTTCGAACACCAGCAATTAATCGAACAGCCCTTTTTTGTATAATTACCAATCTTATCAACCTAGAGGGATAGGTCATAGCCCAAATCAAATTACAATAGCTAAGATATGGATAGATGAGTGCATAATATAGATTTAACTTAACAGATTGAGGCAACAGATAAGCAATACGACTCAAAATTCCAACATTCTTAGCAATCTTATTAGAAATCTCATTAATGTGCACTTTCCATGTCAGATGTTGATCGATATGTACCCCCAGGAATCTAGTTGATTCAACCTGCGTAAGAGGAGCATCTTTGATTGTTATACCCAAATTCTCACTATAGGTGGTGTTTTTCTATGAGATTTGAATAAAATGTAATTGGTTTTATCAAGATTCAATGAAAGTTTATTCGCCGCAAACCATTCATTTATTTTAGCAAGTTCCACGTTCACAAGGCGCACCAGTTCCATGCAAGATCCATGGGAATAAAAGACATTAGTGTCATCCGCAAATAATATGAAGTACAAGGTAGGCGAAGTTTTAGCTAGGTCATTAATGTAAAGAAGGAATAGTAATGGCCCAAGGTTGGATCCTTGAGGAACACCATATTTAATCCAATTAAGTTCTGACTATACACCATTGCAGAGGACCCTTTGAGAACGTTTATCAAGATAACTTGCAAATCAGTTATATTCCATATTCCATATGGAAAAACATTATGCATAAAAACGTAGGGGGGGGGGTGGCAAACCATATATCCATACATATATATCGGTTTACGTTGTAATGCTGTATTCAGCCATTTTCACACAGATTACGCGTATTATTATTTATTTTGATCACTTCCGGTATTCAAAAGACAAAGATGTAGGTATGCAAATGAAGCCCTGCATTCCCTCTAAAGAATGGTGTAATTTTTTCTCTTCTAGGAACAATAGTCAATAAGCTATAGTCGAAAAACTAAGGGGGGGGTGGTATCCACCCCTCTGGTGCCTCGGGTATATCAGGTATAACTTTTGAATGGCGTGGGCTACCACCATGATGTTTACCTCAAAATGTGCGCCAATAAATCTGCTACAGCTACCTAAAATGCAAAAATTATATTCCACATGGAAAAAAATTATGCATAAATTATGCGTAGAGGGGTGGCAACCACCCCCCCTCCCTTGGTAGCCCGATGGTTAAGTCTCCTTTTGACCCATTTCTTCAGTAACTGTTGGTTTCTACTAATTCTACAATGAACTTACATTTGACTTCCTTGAGTTTATGTTCATGCTGTTCATTTACTTTCATAATAATCATCTGTAGGCCTATGTCTTTTGTAAAACTTTTCTGGATTTCGGATCAACAAGTGAATATGATTGATTGATTGATTTAGTTGCATAGCATGCTTATTAAATTGCATATCTCACTTGAGCATTTGCATTATCCTACAGTGCGGCTAGTATAGCGTTGCCACTATCAACGTGTTTGTCCTGCGACTATAACTGAGGGAGTCACAGAGTGTTGAAGGAAGTTGGCCGAGCCTACACGACGCTATTGTTTTGTCAGCTAGTAAGAATATTTTAGACCGAGGCCGGTATGGTACTACATAGGGTCCGGAGTTCAAAGGCGTTTGGGAAGTAGAGCAAAGGCTGGAGATGGTGTGTGCACTAACTTTGCAGCCAAGAGTGGGTATTTGAGTGATGCTATCAGAGTACAAAGGTCCAAAGGTCATATTGAGGTTAAAGCAGATTGGAGAATCTGTGGTAAAATGTTGATTCTTTTGTTCACATGACGGCAGAGTCAAAATTGAAATCTCAAAGGTTGAAATATCAAGAATATATTAAGTTTATCAGGCTAGCTATGTTGGAATGTTTCACTTCTGCTCTCAAGGAATTCGAGTAGAATAGATCGGATATATTTGTCTCCTATAGAAAGAAACCTGGGATTACAACCTCCACCATTGCTACCTCCATTGTTCACTTGATTACTGCAATTCCCTTTTCATCAACTTTGAATCCACCAAACTGAAGTCTCTGCATCTTATCACAAACTCACTAACCTGAGGCTGCTGTCAGGAGAACTACCAAGCATCATCATATAAGTCCCATCCTTAAATCACTGCATTGGCTAAAAATTCCAGAGCGAATCCACTTCAAAGTCCAACCACTAACCTCCAACTCCCTGCAGCACTCCTAGCTCAAATATCTTCGCGAACTGTTCACCATCCAGCCAACCCGCTCTACTCCATCCTCCTCCTATCTACGTCTTTTTCGCACTCGGTCACTAATCTCAAGTTCTCCACATCGAGCCACATCTTACACTGCACCACGACTCTGCAACGATCTTCCTCTGAATTCTGCAAATTTTTGGCTCCTCCATCAGCATTGTCAATCACTCACCAACATCTGTCTTAGGCTCCTCTATATATCTATTACCCCTCGGGCTTTGCACTCAAACCTTGGCTCACCTCTTCAAGAAATCCTGTCCTGGCTTATCGCAGCGGCTCGTTGGTCTAGGGGTATGATTCTCGCTTAGGGTGCGAGAGGTCCCGGGTTCAAATCCCGGACGAGCCCAATTTTTTGTAGTGGTTCTAACACAGACTAAACGTCTTCTGAACCACCCAAAACCCTTGCTACATGTATGTTATGTTCATCCGATCCTCCGCCTTGCACTTCTCTACCCAAACGACACCCGCCTTAGCAGCTATATACTCTGCCCCTTTTCTGATCTGGACTTCTGGCGACCGGACTCCGACCTCCTCTTGACTAGCCTTTGGACAATCCAACCCGTCTGACTCGACGCAGCGCTCATGAATAAGCTGGTGCCCTGCGATTAGCTTTCAAGCGGCGCTTTAGAAATTTGTAGTTTAAGATTACGATTACAGAGAAAGAAAGTGAACATTAAAGAAATCAACAAGCGTGATCAGGCGAATTACGAAACATATTCGGACGAGAGGGTGTTCGGGAGAGAGAATAATGAGTGCGCTTCCGAGTCACAGTTGAAACATGTGTTGTCTATTTGGCAACTGACCCGTCAGGGTTGGGGCGCACTCTGTGCCCAAGGACCGTCTGGGTTCCGATAGCAGAGGAGAAGAGGCCGTGTGGGACTCAGGGAAGGAAACGAAACATAGGTCTGTGTGAAAGAAGAGATTGCGTACCGAAAGTCAACTCCATCGGTGCTGTTGGCAAAACAACGAAAAGTCTGCCGCATCGCAGGTTAGAGACAGAATGGTCGATGCGCTTTCAAGGAAGTGGAAGAGGTCGATTGCAGCTCCAGGAAGGACACGACAAATGGGTCTGTGCTAAAACAAGGGGTAACGCTATAGGAGCTACAAGTGCTGTTCGAGAAACCTTGGTCAATGCGCTCCTAGGTGATTCGTAATCGTAATCGTAATCGACTATTTAAGTGTGGCGGACAGGCCACAAGGCTGAATGAATGCTATATGATCTATAAATAGCCTAATAATATTGACGTTTTCAATACATGGTGTCGCGCCTCTGAATCGCTAGGTGGCGTTTAATCAGCGATCGATTCGAGTTGTAATAAATATAATTAAAATTATAAGGTCGCTTAATTTCTGCAACTTTAACGTTTTAATCGATCAATTAAATAAAAGTACATCTTCCCACGTCCTACAATTGATGGCTAAAGATAGGCATCGCCTAAATTAAGCCTTAGGAGCCCTATCTCTTAGACACCTCGTGTTAAGAACTTGCGTAGGGAGGCATTTATAAGCGCTGAGAGCTACAGCATACATGGTCGATAGATGAATATAGGCTGCCTCACGGTGTTTTGCCTATAATGTAGAGTGGTTGTGCACTGCTCTACACATAGCGACACGGTTCTTTAGTGTCGTTGGTTACGGGAAAGTGAAATCAAACGGTTCGGGAAAGTTACGGGCGCCTCCGCGTCCAAAATAAAACAAGACTAATCCGTGCGCTCCCGTGTGACAGCCGCTCACACGGTCTGGCCAATGCCGGCTATCGCTGATCTGACGGGGTAGGGCCCATCACGTTGTTGATCGCGAGCCGGCCCGAGCTTTGATCGTGGGAGGCTAATCGGGGAAAGACCGATCGTGAGATAAAGGCTCACAGGTCTAATACGGGGAAGGTGTCACCCCGTTGGTGTCGATCGGAAAGTACGCGCAGATACCGACAGGTCTGTAACGAAAAATCAAAGCCCGATTTCGCGTAAAGTGCGGAGATCGGGGAGAGACGGGAAAACGGGAAACCAGTTAACGGCGAGTGAAAAATCAAAGTCCGGTTTCCGCGTAAAGTTCGGAGTACGTGAGTTACGGGAAAATCAGTTAACGGCGAGTGAAAAATCAAAGTCCGGTTTCGCGTAAAGTGCGGAGTCGGGGAGAGACGGGAAAATCAGTTAACGGCGAGTGAAAATACGGGGAAAATTCCCCGGTGGCCCGGTTCGATTAAATACGGGGAGGGTGACCCCGTTGGTGACAGATAAATACGGGGAAAGCTCCCCGGAGTTACCGTTCGATAAATGCTGCACACCAGTGTGGTAAAGTACGGGGAAGATGGTGACCCCGTTGATACCGTTCGTAAACAATTGCGGATCTACCCGCATATTCTTTTCAACTTGCGGGTCTTCCGCACCTTTTCTACTTACGGGGCGGACCAAAAAATCTCAATTCGCGGTTTCCCCGCGGATTATCTTTCGTCGCGTACCTAACGTCGTTCATAGTTACTTCCGCGGTTTCCCCGTGGAATATCTTTCTTTTCGTACTTACTCCCGCGGTTTCCCGCGGATTTCCCCGCGGATTATGTTTCTTTGCGTATCTAGCGTCGTTCATATTAACTTCCGAGATATTCTTGCGGATAATCTTTCTTTGCGTACTTTACGTCGGTTGTACTTATTACCGCGGTTTCCCCGCGGTAAATATCTACTTGCGGGACTAGCCGCATTATCTTTGCGGTTCGCGGTTTCCCCGCGGTTTCTTTACTTGCGGGACTAGCCGCCTATCTCTCTGTTCGGGGAACTACTCGACAGATCTGACCGTGGTTCGTTCAGGTGTGAGAGACAGTACAATTCCCTAACAGGGAAGTAAATACACAGGTCTGTGAGAAACAAAGGGGTAACGTTAGTGACACTTACCCCTGATTCCGGCAACGGAATCGAGTCCGAGGATTCGGAAACGAATCCTGTGAGTCCGTGCGCTCCCGGGCACAACCGTAACGCTCGCTATCTGATTCGGAAAGTTTGATTCAAGGATACCTGAGGCGGAGTAAGGGCCCACTCTCGTTGGCAGGTCCCGGATCAGATTGTTTCGGATAGCGGGAAGAAAGGTTGTGTAAGACTTAAGCCGGGGAAGGGTGTACTCGCGAGACACAGCGAGTCAACGCCCTTGGTGAGGAGCGGTGGGCAGATCAACGCAGACCAAGAGAGTTGCCGATACATGGAAGTCCGGGTAGTCTGGTACCCAGATCAAGAACGATTAACGCAGACCAAGAAAGTGATTGATACGTGTACGTTCGGGTAGTCGGATACCCACGTAGATACATATTTGCTTGTCGCAACACACAGCTCTGAGAACTGACTGAAGTGCGAGGCTGGGCCCCCTCGTGCGTAGGTCGGAACGAAGTTCTGTGTGTAGATTAGGGTGGTTTCAAAGCTATATGTAAAACTTAAAGTTTTCAAAATGTATTATGGTACCCTTTTATTCTGTTATGCTTCATGTAACAATGATTCCTGCCAAATTTGTTGGTTGTTCAAAGTTTAGAGGTCGCTCAACAAAGTCAAATGTGAGCGACCGACATGCTACGTATTTGATTGCAGCAACAGCAAAAGCCTGAGACATGACGTTGCTGAGTTTGCAATCAATCGAGCCTCAATACGCAGAGCCAGGATTGCACACCGCAAACAGATTGCTGGCCAAGTAAAACTCGAATTTAGTCAGCAAGATGGACCAGTACCTCTAACTGTACATTGGTATGGGAAGATCCTTCCTGAAATTACCGGAAGAGAGACGGTTGATAGATTGCCAGCATTGGTCACAGAATATGAAGAGGATCAATAACTCGGAGTGCCAGAGTTAAATCATGGTACAGGTGAAGAAACCAGTCAAGCTACTGTGAGTGTGTTGAAGGATTGAATGGGAGGGGTGACAGAGAGGGTCAAAGCGATGTGCCTCGATACCACGGCATCAAACACAGGATGTCCAGCTGGCGCAATGGCGCATGTTCTCTGATTGAGATTAAACTTGAAAAGACCTACTGCATCTTGCTTGCTGGCAAAATGTGCCCGAAGTCATACCTAGTGATGTTTTTAAACACTCATTTGGACCATCAAGTGGTCCAGACATGGCACGTTGTAAGCGATTCATGAGAACTGGCCACACATGGATACAGATAACTTCAAGACAGCACTGAAGATCTGTAAACAGCCTCGAGATGACCACCGCGAACTACTTGTTCAGAAATTGTAGCAGCACACAGTAAACTCAGACTTGATGCAATTAAATTTGCCAAGAACTCTTTACAATTTGGCAACCAGCCTCAAGATGACCACCGGAACTACTTGAACTCACTGTCATCTTCATTGATGATGATTTTATCCGATTGATGGCACCCGATGCAATGCATCAAGCCAGAGGAGGGCAAAGATATTGTATTCCATCAAAGTCTGGATGTTCAGAGAACAATTCCGACTTACAGTCCGGGAAGAAAAGTCACTTAGATGCATCAGCCTGTTTACTAGTCTGGCACACACAGAAGAATGGATTTCTTGTCCCAACACGATTACAGCGCCTTCCAATTACCTTTGGCGTCTGAAGTCTCTCTTGAAGTACAAGGAGATAAATGGCGTCATTCTGCAGCAGCAACCAAAGCTCTTTCCATGCACTTGTGGCATTTGAGTTAGGAGATGATAGCCTTTGTCTTTTTTGACCCTGCCATCGACAATGGAGCAAAGCGAAAGATGGTCAAGGCACTTCAAAATCCAGGACTGAATGAGCCGCCAAAATGCATTCATATGCAGGGGAACAGTATTGACAGCAAGCAGCTCGAAGATTTTGTGATCGTCAGTACTCTCAACTTCTTTGAGATATTTGAACTGCCCAGCAAGTTCCTAACTCTGACTGATAGGCCTACTGAGCAATAGGAAGAAAATAAGGACTTTCAGAGGCAAAACACTGCGCAAAGAGTCCAGTATTGTGAACGACAATGCCGAGCGGGGTGTAAACTCATCAAAGAACTCAGCTTCCATCACTAAAAATGAAGAGCAAAATCAATACCTATTGCATGTTGTATCTGAGCACAGAGCTAAGTTCCCTGAGTCAAACAAGTCTGTGCTACTTCTGGGACTTCAACAATTTAAAACTCTAAATCTGTTACGCAGATATTGTTCAGTAAATGGCAGTCTTTGCAGCAACTTTCTGTTACTCACAAACTAAATGACTGACTTTATATCAATATTCAGTAGATCTGTTTGTCACTCAATCTCTACATTGCCCAGCTTGTTTCTTTGGTTTAAAATTTGTTATTAACACTTTATGAGCTGATTTGTCAATTTTTCGGCATTAGCCTGTGAAGAGCAATATTATCGTGATTAGTCAATATAGTGAAAAGTCACGAGCATTGAGCGACCACTAAATATCAATCAATCAAGCTACAATTTTGCACTTATTTATTACAAAGGCAAGGTAACAGATTGAGAGGGTACCATCAGGGAAATAACAACTTTTAATTTTTAGGACCACCCTAAGTGTAGATAGTGAAGGTTATAGAGAGAGGACCTTTACTATCAGAGTCCGTAGATACCTTACCAGTGTTTCTTTCTTTCGAAGCAGAATTTATCACTGTGTTGGTCGTTCTTTGCCAACACAGAGGCCAGTGTATGTTTCTTTTGAAGTAGAATTATACTGTGTTGGTCTTTCTTTGCCTTCACTCTCAGAGTCCGTTGATACCTTATATCTTACGAAGCAGAATTTCTTATTGTGTTGGTCGATCTTTGCCTTCACAGTCTGTGAGATCCTACCGGTGTCTGTCTTTTTCTTTCGAAGCAGAATATATCTATGTGTTGGTCTTTCTTTGCCAACACAGATACGAGTCTTTCTTTTTCTGTCGAAGCAGAATTTATCACTGTGTTGGTCTTTCTTTGCCAACACAGGGACGGGTAAGGGAACTTACTCCGTCAATTGTGGTGCATGACAATATACGTGTGAGGCGCATGCCAAACACGGAAATGGACAGAGAGACACATGACGGTAGGAAGACGCGTTGCCCCATGGACAAATGTATAGGACGAGTTGACGTAGAGATTTGTCCCCAGTATGGTCTAGGGCTAGAAGACGTAGAGAGCTGCTATCGGTAGTGTCTAGGCCGAGTTGACATAGCGAAGTGTTTCAAGTATTGTCTAGGATGACAGGACGTAGAGAGTTGTTACGGGTATTGTCTAGGGCGAAATGACGTAAAGACTTGTCATAAGTATTCCTGGTCTCTGGAACTTAGAGAACGTTTGGTGTCCCTTATTATTGGCGATGGTTTAAGAGTCACGAGATGTAGAATGGTAAGTCGAAGTTCAGATCAGGTAGAGGGAAGAGGAAGCGCGTAGCTAAGAAGGTAAACACGAAGAGAAAGACTCCTGCTGATAACAGAACGAACCCTGTTCTGAGAGACGGCCATCCTCAGGACGTTGCCCATCCGAAGACCGTGGAAGAGGCAGAGTCTGACTGAGATAAAGCTGTATAGTGTTACCTCTCTTGGAGAAGCGACCCATCCTAAACCTCCCCTGATAGGAACGGTCACCCTGGGTAGAGATGGAGAACAGCCATTTACATTGAAGTAGACAAGGCAGTGACTCGGGCGGCTCCAGACGGATAGTGGGCTGGAGCCGACGCCGTCCCGTGAGCAGAGAGAGAGGTAGCGTGCGGGGCGGCGGTCGCCACATATATAGCGCCACTCATAAACAAAGGCGCTCCCGACCCGGGCCAGTGTCTTCACTGGTATACAGAGAGAGGTTTAAGGCGCTGGTGGAACTGGTCAAAAGAAATAGAGAAAAGGTCAGTCCTGAGGGACTGAGCTAACCGGTTCCAGCTATTGGGACCAACAATAGCGAAACTTCTAGACTGGGCCATAGAAGCACGCACCCGCGGGACAACCAAGTAACCACGGGCCGAGGACCGAAGGGAGGAACGACTGGGCACAGAAGGTATACATAGCGGAAATACCTCCAGTTCTAATTAGCAAGAGGATAGAATGTTGTCAGTGTAAACCTCTGGGATGGAAAATTGGACATGACCACACTATTTCTTGCCGAATTTAAACGGCGGAAAGATATTATTGGAAGATACAGCAGGTCAGTGATCCAGAGTGAAGGCTACGAGAGACCACACCAAAACGTGACAAGATAAAAGACAGATTGACAGACAGACAAAGAGAATAACCCAGGTAGATTTTAAGGAGTCCACAGACTCGACACGATTGATGACGACTCCAGATATGTTCGTCACAACAGACAGCACAGAGAACGGGCGTGCTGAAGTGAGATGTCGGTCCCTTCGTATGCTCAGAGAGAGATGAAGGTCCTTGCGCAAATAGCGCAGATTATAGGGGGAGGACCTTCACTGTCAGAGTGTCTATTTTTGTAGAGACCATACCTTTCCAGAGTTTATTACCTGGGTTGCTTAAGAACCGCCAGCACAGAGTCCATGCAGGTACGAGAAATTACTTTAGATTGCGTGGGGGAGACGTGACAGAAATGGTGTAGTAAAATGGTCCACGACGCCCGATTTCCACGTGCCAAGAGTGGAAAGATGCAAAGACTTGTCATAGGACTTCCTTCCTGCTCCTATGTCTCAGATTAGAGGCGGTTGGAAGAGGTTCCAGAGTTACGAGATACAGGACAGCGGCGAAGAGAAAGCCCATAGTAGAGTAGGCCACGACTGGAGAATGACTGCTTTAGGCAATTAAACAAACCTTGTTTTGAGAAAGGCCATCCTCAGTGCGTCCCTCCCCAGCAACCACAAAAGAGGCAGAGCCTGGGAGCCAGATCCTGAGACAGAACTGACCAATCCTGAACCTTTCTCGGAGTGAACATACACAATGGTTAGAGACAGACGGTACAGAACGACCAGTCTACTTGAAAAGCAGAAGGAACAGAGATTGAGTGGCTCTGAGAGTAGAACTGAGCTGAAGGCACCAAGATCCGTTATATTAAGTTATGTTCAGACTGCATTCGCCACACAGTCAGTCGTACGTGGGCTGCAGTTTCGCTCTTCATTACGAGTATAATAACGAATAGATTGACTGACCAACTGACCGATCGGGTGACTGACAAAGATCATCATGATCATGACTGTCGTATATCGTATCTGAGAATTTATAAAGCGCCTCTTACAGTACTAGCCATGCAGAGCCTCAGAGGCCAGTGACCCCGTCCTGAACAAAAAACAACCGGAACGCCGACTTCAGGAAGAACCGGGACGCCAGCTTCAGGCGCCATGCTAATCAAAGAAAGAACCGATATGGCATTGCGGTCGTCCAAAAAAGAACCGAAACGTCGTTCCAGTGCGTTCCGGCCCCAAACGATCCCCGTAAGAGGCGCTCTCAGCGTGACAGCCCCGAGGAAATAAAAAAAGTCTTAAAACAACGAAAGGATGAGGGTGGGACCCCGACTAAAATCTTACTACGGATTGAGGGAGGAAGATTACGATGATATTTATGCTGATGATCAAGATTATGATAATCTTGATGATTACGATGTACTGTCAACTGAACTTTACCTTTGAATGGGATCTAGAATAAGAACTCCAGTGAATCTCCTTCTATTCGCCCTGATCACACACAACGTCTCATCGCCGCTGCTGAAGAGAGAAGAGACTCGATCTACCCCGATGCTGCTGCTGCTGCTACGGTTGCTGCTGCTGCTGCTGCTCCCTCCTATAGCCAGGCAACGTAAGCATCAACTGTCTATTCGTTGCTGCTAATACGGGGCGAAAGGGTACCCAGCTGAACCCCGCAGAGTCTCGTTTGGCCATATGCATATGCCACCAGATGCACTTCCACGCCTTCGGTTACGTCAAACCGACCACATAATGTATATGCATGTGTGTATTTGTGTGTATATAAGATGTATGAAATCCATATTTTATTAGATTAAAGTTGTTTTATTAGATTAGATGCTCTGATTCAACAAGCAGATCTATATACTATACAACTAGACTAGGTTAGACGAGAACGTGGATATATATATATATATAATATACACACAAACATATATATATATATATATATATATATATATATATATATATATATATATATATATATATATATATATATATATATATATATATATATATATATGCTATATATATATATATATATATATATATATATATATATATATATATATATATATATATATATATATATATATACAGTTATAAATGAGCGCTGTATAGATAATATAAATGGGGACACACCTTACTTGGACTAGCACTAAGGGAAGCAATGGAGTTTGACAAATTACAGAGGACAATGGAGATCATTTATTTTATTCGTACCCTTCGCCGCCAAATTGGCTGGCGTCAGGAACCGTTGTTGTTATTGTTGTTGATGACGACGACGATGATGATGATGATGATGATATTTGAGAGTTTGTATCTATATAGATATAGTGCAGTATATTATTATATGCAATGTTAGCTGTACAGATCCGAGACCTACACAGAATGGTAAAAATTATTATGATAAAAATCCGTATTAGCGGATGGTAACCTGATGCAGGGTATCATTCGATGATCCTTGATAAGCTTAGATCCAGGGGTGGAGCCATCGATGATGCACACACATACGCACAGATAGAGGCACAAGGACAACCACGCACTGAGCGAAATACACCAAACACACCGCCAACGGGTTCGAAGGGAAACATGGGGCAGATTAAGGAGAGGGTTTCTGCCCTTAGAACTCCTGGCATCTGCATAGTCTCCCAAATAAGCTAGGGTTGCGCCGCTTTAAACTGAAGGGTGAGGGAAGGTTTACATAATCCACATTAAGCGACTTATATACATGTGGAATTGTAGATTATAAAAATATAGGTCTGGTCTTAGACTGAACATTCAATATTAGTCGTTATATAATAGGGCTATCTAATGTTACTCACATATTTAACATCTGCTGAGGCTAATACATACGCACAACACATTTATAAATATACATGAATATATATATATATATAATTATATATATATATATATTATATATATGTACATGAATCCATATACACATATTATATGTATATGATGCATATTTGGTGTGTGTATATATATAATTTGTATACGTATTCGTACACGAACTGCGCTGGTGTCCTTTGCTCTGCACTAATGAAAGCCACCTGTTCTCAGCTGCCATTCGACGACAACTGTCGGCTGTAGTTGATGCTCAGATGCAAGGGCTCCTATATACATGTAGTAAGAGATATTACCCAGAGGTCCTTGTCCGATGCCATCTATTATAGTTGTAAGATATTTTAAGCTATAGCATGTATGTGTACACATCACTCACTCAGTTATCTCGCAACTGCTGCTGCTACATGTATATTGGTGACCTCCGCCTACTTCGACCTAAAAAACTGTATCTCTTACCTATACACTGCCCTTCAAGCTTCTCAGTCCTCTTACAATCCCCACTTCCCCAGTTATTCAATATCCAAACACTCATGTCTGCAAGTTCTTTCTTTATACCATTGTCTCGGCTTCAAGTTTCCTCCTCTCTCAAATTCTGCAACCGTTCCTTAACGTACGCGGCACCACTCGGTGGAACGACACTCCAGAAGGGCTTTCCCAATTTGACCTATACCCCTTTCTCTCTGGTCATATAATCTGATCACTCCACCGCTTGCCCTCTCTCCCGGAGCTCCTCACCCGAGACTGAAAACCGAACTTTTCGAGCAACCTGGTTCCGTTCCTGTGCACCGTATACACTGCGTTAACTCCATGGCTTGGCAGTCCCGGATTCTGACCTGGCATCCACACTCGCCAAACAACCTCACTCTTGCGGATGTGATCTGACACCGCTCTGGCAATAAGCCAGGGCATACATTGTATTACATGTATGTATATTCGTTTGTCTGTGTGTGAATATCTGTTTGTTTGTACGTCTGTTCGTCTGTATGTCTGTCTAGATGGATGGATGGAAGGATGGATGGATGGATGGATGGATTGAAAAATGAATTTTGAACAGAGGTTATAATTATCTAATTGGGCAATTCGGCAATTCCAATGGCTAAATGGAAGCACACATCGATGACTATGAAAGCCAGAGCATGGAGACGTTACTTTATTTATCTCTAGACTCTAGTACGCACTAAATAAAAATACAAATATTGCAAGTCATGTTCTGAATTTAGCCACTGCATGGATGAATACGACTGACTCATACAAGGGCGTCTGTTTTAGTCATCACTTTGATTGGCTGTTTGGTTGTCTATCATTCTATAGTGATTCGAGTCCTACTCTGTCAGCCATAAGGTCGATGATGTAAACCTCGGCCAGTGAAGGACAGTAAAATCAGTGGCGCAAAATCACGAGGGACAGAGGGGACTGTCCCCAAAGTTATGACTGGAGCCCATCTGTCCCAAATGCAAAACTCCGGTTCCATAAAAAATCTGTCCATCCAAAGTTATGTAGTACCGAGTTTCACCTTTGGGTGAAATCGCTGTTGCACAAGTTTAGGCCCTTGGCTATATGAAACGAGTACACGGTACACTGTTGGTGGGAAGGCTAGGCGGAGTGAGAGGCGGACGAAGAGACAGATACAAAGAGAGGGAGAGAGGGGAGAGAGGGAGAGAGGGAGAGAGGGAGAGAGGGAGAGAGGGAGAGAGGGAGAGAGGGAAAGAGGGAGAGGTCTGGCTACCCTCCCTCGTATGCCGTGGCCAACGAAAAAAATTAATGAAGTTGCCAACACTTTATGCCCGTGGCTGCCTTTCGAGGTTAGGCAAGACTAGTGACTGCATTTCTCTTGTTATTAGCTGGTAACTTACATCGACATCGCAATAGCCATCATCATCAGCAGCAGCAGCAGCAGCAGCATCAGCATCAGCAGCATCATCACCATCATCATCATTATCATCATCATCACCATCATCATCATCATCATCATCACCAAAGCTCGAGGGTACGTACCATACGTATTCTATTTTTTGAAAGGTACGTACGTTTTTTAACGTACCCTATTTTAGGGTACGTAAACAATAAAAAATACGTTAACCGGAAGTAGCGGTTTCAATGACGCATGCTGTTGACGTAAGATTATACTTAGGCTATGGGTCGCCAAGTAAACCATAAATAAAATATTCGTGTATGATACGTACCATACGCGTATTCTATTTCTTGAAAGGTACGTACGTATTTTAACGTATTCTATTTTAGGGTACGCGTACCCTCGAGCTCTGATCATCACCATCATCACCATCATCATCATTATCATCATCATCATCATCATCATCATCACCACCACCACCACCATCATCATCATCATATTCACCACCATTATCAACATCACCATCGTCTTCATCATCAACAACAACGATGACTTTGACGACCACCTTGAACAAAGTCCGTATATGATGAATCATCAGCCAGCTACATGTATGACAGACACGGGTGGAGCATCGTTTTTACATAGTGCCGCGACTTCAATAGAACTGTTATATATCGAGGGAGGAGAGGAGGGCGTGAAGGAGGGAGGGAGGAATGGAAGATGTCGTTGTTAAACTGTCAGCACCCACCCACCCCTTCCCCTTCGAGTATCTAAGCGCTGGACGTATTCCAGGAGGGTGGGTGGAGGGGAGAAGGCAGACAATCGCACGAAGAGAGAACATAAGTACGTGCTTGGCAACTGAGCGTCGTTCATGGCCTGAGGGAAATTAATTATTGTTCTTACTATGGCCCATAAAATGCTATATGGTCATGCCCGTGTCATGTGTCACAAGCCCATCACCGTCATCGTGACCATCGAAGGAGTGACCGAATTTTTCTTCGGTCGCTTGTTCGGCCCAAGGCCCGATGATGCTGATGGCGTGTCAGACGTCATAAGCGCTGTCACAGGCACATAGGCGTAACGGTTGATCACCGAGGCAGACAAACGATGAGAATACTACATCTGCCAGGTGAGATAGTTACCTGCAGCCAGTGATTAGTGCACAGACGATCGGGATGCAGAAAGCACAGATTATATGGTCGGTTAATACGTTCAACGTCTAGGAAATTGGAACTGCCAAGGATTTCGGAAGCGTAAAGGTATCTGCATGTGTAAGTGTTTCTAAAATCTCATTGCCCTCATCTGTACAGTTAGGCACGCTGCTCACAGCTGGGCCCGTAAAACATTTGTTGTTAGGATGGTCTGTACATCTGTACAGTTATACATGCTGCTGACCATACCATATTGGTTACCTCGTTCGTTGCCCTAACTAGCATCGCCACTAGCCTAATTCTTTTTTTAGTTAGAGCAGAGATAATATTGGCTATGTCAACCCATTTAATAACTAACTGTCAGAGCTTAGACAATTTTTCCTATCTGTTACCTGTAACAAGTTACGACCTGTCAGCTTGGTGTTGTGAATAAACTAAATTGATTGATTGATTGATTGATTGATTGATTGACAGTTTGGCCCGTGAAACATTTGTTGTTAGAATGGTTTAATCTTGACCAAAATACTGTAGACAGCACAGTTTGAAAAACACTATAAATTAAAATGTAACATTAGAGATTATAGATTTATAGGCCATTGTAGAATGTAAACCAGAATGCGGTTAGCAATTGGTGCAATAAAAGATATACTTACTTACTTTACTTTATAATCTGATCTCATAACGTCTATCGCGCCATTATCAAAGTGCCCGATGCAACAGTTGATGACCGTTCAAAGTGATGTCTCAGTATAAATCATAATAATATAATGCATTGGAGTAGCGCGGTTGAAACCGATAGGTTAGAGAAACAAACCTCGAGAAACAGAATATAATTATTGTGGGCCCATGTATGCCGGGCAAAGTGCATTTGTAGCTAATTTCCGATAAGATAGGCCTACATGAATTATTCAAAGCAATGAATCTTTAACGGTGTTACCTTGTTTGTCTGTATGTGGAGTTTTTGTTGAATAGACAATCATTTATTTAACACGAATTTCACAAATAAAATAATAACTTAGGCTAACATTTAAATGCATTAATAATGATTATTATTAAATTCAAATGTATCGATGTGCTTTGCAGAAGAAGTTACTCTCTTGGACTAAGTTTACACGAAAGCCAGAGGGTCGAATTGCGTATAGATTATCCATCGAAAGTCATCTTTCACCACGGAAGAGAAGACAGCGCACACCACACTGTTTCGGGAGTTTCGACTTCAGGATTTAGTTTCAACTGAAAACGCCTTTGTTACAAAAACAGTGCTGTATAAAGAAAGCTGAAAGAAGTCACATAAACATTCATTAAGATGAATCTGGAGATTGGACAGCACGGAGCCTACCCTACGAAGGAAGTCCGACGAGTCCCTGTGGCCTCCCGAAACTTCACTATCGACGGTGGAACAAATAGAGCTTTCAACAGCGGAGGTGGAACAAGTAGGGTCTCCAGCAATGCAGGTGGGGCAGCCAGGACCTTCAACAGCGAAGAAGGAACAAGTAGGGTCTCCAGAAATGCAGGAGGGACAGCCATGGCCTTCAACAGCGAAGAAGGAACAAGTAGGGTCTCCAGAAATGCAGGAGGGACAGCCATGGCCTTCAACAGCGAAGAAGGAACAAGTAGGGTCTCCAGAAATGCAGGAGGGACAGCCATGGCCTTCAACAGCGAAGAAGACACAAGTAGGGTCTCCAAAATTGCAGGAGGGACAGCCATGGCCTTCAACAGCGAAGAAGGAACAAGTAGGGTCTCCAGAAATGCAGGTGGGACAGCCAGAGTCTTCAACAGCGAAGAAGGGTCAAGTAGGGTCTTGAACAACGAACGTAGGACAACTAGAACCCTTACCAGTGAAGGTGCTGCAAATCAGGTCTTTAGCAGTGAAGGTGGAAGAACCAGAGACTTCACCAGTGAAGGTGGGCAAATGGGAAAGACGCTGAAAGCCGATGCGAATAACAACCAGCAGGCGTACATGCAGCGCAACATAAGCCAGGTTTCAAGTGTCTTCGCCTCTGGGTCTGATGTTGAGACGGATTACGGTGGAAACAGGAGAGGCAGGTCGGAAGCGTTAAGGTCATCGAGTACAGACGGACGTCTGGATGGAAACAACTGGACTGGTAGAGAAAACACGGAGGTGAAGAGGCAACACGTGGTAAAGCAGAACAGTCATCCGAAGGGAAGTCTCTTCGGAAGGTGGAAGATGTTGAACGATGAGTTCCAGGACAAGTATCTCGACTATTCTTCTAACGCAGAACGCAATCAGATGCAGGTCAGTCGCATCTCGGACTTTGACAGATTTGACAACGTTCGACAGGTATTCACTGAAGGAAAAGGAATCACAACAAGAACTCTACCTGAAGAAAACGAGGCAATGGCTACCAGTTACCACGTAACAAGCAACAAGTCATACTCTGTGACAGAACCAGTTGTAAGCAAATCTGAATCACTTGAGAAACAATCACACTCACTTGCTGTGGACAAATCTAAGGTCAAACACCACAAAACGGATCGTGCCATGATCAAAGCATCGAAGAAGGAGAAGAAGCTGGGAATGGATCACGGCGACGCTCAGTTCAAACGAGAGAAACAGATTCGTGCTATTGAGAAGAAGAAGCACAAACAAGGGAAGACAATGGAAAAGAAAGCCGCTGAATTTGTCGACGGGTTGTTAGAGGATGCTTGGGCCGTCTGCATTCCAAGGCGACGATCCGTTTCCATGGAGAATCTGGTATCGACCGAAACTCAAGAAAAGCACATCGCAAAAAGCGAGAAGTCCAGATTGGCTGAAGCGGTTCAGTCCAGAGAGTCCAGTGGCCACGAAGACAGGGCGAAGATGATGACCAGCAAGCAGGTGATGAGTTCCAGAGAGGAGTGGCTGCTCGAGAATTCTGCCGCAGCTGATGACAAACGACAACGACAGGCGAGACACTTGCAAGACGCCAGCGCAGAAGGGTCATCTTACATGGGCAAGGGTGCCACGGGGATGAACGCGAGAACAAGGATAGGAGGGTATT
The DNA here is from genome assembly GCA_020284085.1 of Aporrectodea caliginosa. Taxonomy (NCBI): domain Eukaryota; kingdom Metazoa; phylum Annelida; class Clitellata; order Crassiclitellata; family Lumbricidae; genus Aporrectodea; species Aporrectodea caliginosa. The sequence goes on along the minus strand of JACEVL010000006.1, from coordinate 579,569 downwards.
CCGCTGGTGAAAGCGCCGCTGCGATGAACGTGAGAACCAGCGTAGAGAGGTTTTCCTCCGCAGCTGAAAGCGCCGATGATTTAAACGTAGGAACGAGGATAGAGAGGGCGGAAGGAGGTCAGAGGTCACGAAGTTCAAACAGTTCGTCTGTCTTTGACGTGCATCGAGGTGGAATACAGCAAGACGTTGGACGTGATCTAACGCACATCATTCGACCAATTCCAGGTTCGGGAAGTTATACTCGGATGTTCTCTCATTCCAGGCATGGATCTGGAAGCTCCACCGACCAAAGAAGGCTCCGATCTTCTCATAGCGAAGGTTATGCCTCGGACGCCACTCCCCTGCCTTCAACGTCCAGAGAAAAGGTTCGACTGGAAAACGGACAAGCGATCAGTCACCTTGCACTGGAATCGTCGAGAAGTCTCGAACACCTGAACAGTCCGTTTCACGTGCGTCCAACGTCAGCTGATGACAAAACGTCTACCACGTTTGAAATCAGACAGAGATGCTGGAGTTACGATAACCTCTCAACGGATTGCTACCTTGAAGGATCGGACCACCATGCCTCCCCATCGGTTGCCAGAGGTCTGAAGAGAGACAGACCACCGACGCTGACTAAAGGAATGATCACTCGAGTGTTTCACGGTTGTGACGAGAAGTCCTATTCTCCCGGTACAACTCCATCACAAGACAAACAAGTGCATTCTGAGTTCCGACGAATCGACCACACTCCTTACCCACCACACGACATCAGACAAGAACACGGCCAGTCGACTGACTACACCGTGGTTCTGCCCATTAAGGACACAATAGATGCCCCGTATCACGACAGTCGAGCAATAAACAGCTTAGAGATGACTCCGTATCATACGTCATATGGGCGAGGCCAATCGGCATCATCAAGCCTCATGAAATTCCATGCGGCATCGGCAAGCCCCATGAAATTCCATGCGGCATCATCAAGCCCCATAAGATTCCATGCGGCATCTGGCACCACTCCAGATCTGGACAGCCCTGGAACGACCTTCAGCAATCTACCGATTTTCGTTGCGGACGTTTTAAGTCCGATGACGGAGGATTATCATCCGGAAAACCAGTTCGAAGTCCGACGACAGAATACGGTAGCGTCGACCATGTCGGACGACGGAGGTTCTTGTGTGGCAAACGCCGACGTCCACATGACGCGGGATCAGATCCTGAACTTCTACGTCTTCAATCAACAGACGCCGGGAAAGTCATCACAAGTACAGGAAATCACTCGTTCCATCACGTTAGGGGACGAGCGGGCGCCGACCAACAGCAGAGAGACACAGACGGCAGGAAACAAACGAGAGCTGATTCAGAAATACGTTGCCACGGAGAGAGAGGCACCGAAAGAGGTACATCGAAGAATACAGCCGAAGGGACCAACGGAGACCATTCATTACATCACTCACCAGCGAGAGATTGAGACGTTGCCAGCGAAGAGGAGCGTCGAAAGCACGTCAGCCCAAACAGACCTCGAAGGTTTCAACACCACAGATTCTGAATGGAGTTCTTCGCGTGGGATCCCAGTTCAGATGATGGCGTCGAAGAAAAGTGAAGACAGACCGATTGAAACCAGTTCCTCCTTCGACGAATACTTTGAAGAGGATACTCGTTTTCCAGTAATATACGAAGAACGAGGATCTCTTCCTGTTAGAGTAGTCGTGGCAAAAGAGTCGACGACAACTGCACCCGTGTTGGCAGCGGAAAAGGAAAAGGAAGAGGAGGAGGAGTTTATGGAAACGACGATTGTAGAAGAAAAGGAAGAGAAAATATGTATGGAAATTCGAGAAGAGGTTGAATTCAGTATGCTGCGAAAGCAGGGCACCCTGTTGGAAAGGGATGGTGGGGTGACATCCGTCGAGCCCTGGTGGATTCCTGACCGCTACGAAGCCGTGGTCGACAGGAGGAAGATCAAGACGACTAAAACTGAACAGTTGCACAATGATGAAGACTATTCGATGAAGGGAGAACGACATCAGCTGAGGGATCAGGGTTCGGTTCCAACTGGTAGAGCTACGTATCAGTACCAGGTACCCGGAGTTCAGCATCAGGGCAAGGGTACTACATACGCTAGAGCTACAGGTTCAAGTAGCGGTCGTGCTGCAGATACCAGATCGGGTGCGTTCATCGCAGATACCAATTCGGGTGCGTTCATATCTGCCCGAAGAGAAATCGGTCTACCACAGCGAAACGGAATGCACAGAAACCACTACTTCTCCCGTCAGCAGAGCAGTCAGGCTCCAGTCAGTCTTGGAGTTTACGGAAAGGCGCTGGCACCTTCGTCGACTGCATGGAAAACCAGAGAGGGGAAACACTCACAAAACGGAGGACACGGCATGGTAAACTGGTCACAGATGACTGAATCGACCGGATCTGGGCAACAACGAACTGGTTCCAGCTACGAGCCGAACAACGTGTTCCCCAGATGCCAGTTGGAACCGAACCCTTCGTCGACTGCATGGAAAACCAGAGAGGGGAAGCACTCGCAAAACGGAGGATACAGCATGGAAAACTGGTCACAGATGGCTGAATCAACCGGAGCTGGGGAACAACGAATTGGTTCCAGCTACGAGCCGAACAACGTGAGCTTCGGACGTAAAAGCGACGAGATGGTTCTGAGAGAAATGCTGGACCTGGGAGACAGTGTCGGCGCAAAGACTGCAGCTGTCCAAGACATCACCAGATCAACGCTGTCCTCCAGCGCATACAATGGTGGCAAAGTGACATTCGCGTCACAGTCGGAACCAGTTGCTGAGACGAATCTCATCCGGGATAAAGATGGAAACCTGGTCAAGGTCACCGAACGCAAACACTCAATGACAAAGACTGTGGAGTATCCAGCCGTGGCAGTGACGGAGGTCGGACTCAGGTCTTCAGAGCAGATGAGGAATTTCGATTCTTCGTACGATGAAGGAAGTTTCGGACTGAACTCTGAGACGTCGGACACGAACCACCGAGGATCAAGTTCCGAAGAATCATATGGCATGAAACAAGTCGAGCATTTCGAAACAATGGCTACACCGCTTTAAGTCAAAGCAAATACTGCTATTCCCAAAACGCGCTATGCAAACGCTCAGATGATTTCATGCATACTTACATATATACATACATACATACATACATACATACATACATGCATAGGTATACATACATAACATAACATGTTTATTTGGTAACCAACTCAGTACAGGTCGTAATTACATCAGGTTTTTACCAGTTTTGTCGGTCCACACAGGAGATCCCAAAGGGTACATACATTCATTCATCCATACATACTTACATGCATACATGCATAGATACTTACATGCATGCATACATTCATACATATATGCATAAATACATACATACATACATACATACATACATACATACATACATACATACATACATACATACATACATGTCTACTTACTTACTTACTTACATGCATACGTATACATACATGCATACATACATGTATGTATACTGTATGTATGTATGTCTGTATGCTTTAATACATACATGTACTTTCATATAACAAGCACGCATGGATGTACATAGGCTACATGCAGGAGTGAGCTGAACATGGACGAGGGCAAAGGCCTTGAACCTCTATTTCGTATATAGAGTTGCGCAGATGTAGGCTTCTCTAGAACCAGTCATTCGAACAGTTCATTGCCTACTATATTATACTGTCTATAGAAGGCAAGGAACAGCTGCTCGGCGTTTCGTATTTAATTTCAGCGTCACCTTGTCATTTTTTACGTTTATGTTTTTAATTTTTCTTAGTTTTGGATCACTGCTTACGGCTAATGCATGTAGACTATAGTGGCAGCCAAGTCAAAGACTCGCACAGAATTGCATATTCGGCTGGCAATGTGTTCCTGTATTTCAGGAGCTTTCATGTGCTTTGATTGTCCGTGACTTCGCAGTCTATCAACTTATTAATGCACGCTTTTCAAGTATTTATCCTATAATTAATGTCAGAGATTACTTCTAAATAAATGGTTCGTTGTATTTACCATGTAGGCAGTGGTTAAAGTGGTTTGGGTGAGCAGTGGGAACTCCGAAGAAGAGTTTTATTGGAATGCATTTGTTAGCAGGGTTCCATTGCATGGTGAGCAGTGGGAACGCAAGCAAAAAGTGTTGAGAGCAGTGGGAACGCCGTTTCAACAGTTCCCACGCCACTTTAAACGCTGCATATTCATACACATACATACATACTGGTACATGATGCATGCATAGACCTATGTCTTAGAAGACACTGTGATACATGTACAGACAGGCAAACAAATTGAGTGTTAGGCTATGTGTTCGACATAGAACTACTGTGAACATAGAGGATCGAAGAGAAGTTTGGACTAGAGGAGCTGAGCCGAATGGAACTATACCGGTAGTCAGAGACTTCGAGACGACATTTCATCTGTCGGGTAGCACGGTCCATAAACGGCGACCTTAAATGGTGAAACCCAGTCAGACGCAGTGGCGTAACGACGGGGGGCAGAGGGGCGGCCGCCCCGGGCGCAGGACGGGGGGGGGCGCAAAATTAGGTCTGAAAATGTGTTTTTTAAAAGAAATCAGGTAAAAATAGAAAAATAGTAAAAAAGTAACTTTTGTACGTGAGGCTGGGGGCGCACGGGCGCAAAGGGGGGGCGCAAAATGATATTTGACAAGGTTGTTGTTGAAAAAGGGAGAGGGAAAAAAAAAAAAGGTCATCAGAAATTTTGGCGGAAGTGAGAAAAAAAAATTCAGGAAATTCTTGCCCCCGGGCGCACGAACCCCTAGTTACGCCACTGGTCAGACGGACAGCGGTGGTGAAGGATGTCACCCCATCAGTTCACTGAAAAATGAGCAGGGTTGAGGCAATATAGGGTTGAGGCAACTAATCATAATTGGCCATTTATATCGCGCTGCTCATAAAAACATCAGAGGCGCTTAGGGTCGAAGTAAGCCCAGACGGACATCTGCCTGTCGTGTGTGTCTCTTACTGTTTGTTAACAGACACGACTGTGCGTCGTCCACCCTACCTGTATTTCACACAGTCTGTCTAATTTTCTATCCGTCTCTGTCTGCCTGGACTGTCTGTCCGCCTGTCTGTCTGTCAGTCTGTTTCAGAGCCTGTATACATGCCTACCCCACTGGTCTCTGTAAAGACAGACAACAGACACATAGAACTAAAAACAGAATTCATTTTAGGCTGGATTAATAATTACAATCGCCAGAACTCTGCTAGTTTGAGCCTAAATGGCGAATTGTGTACATCTTACAGTCTGCATTTTAAGTATTTAAAGTCTGTATGTGTGTGCATATGTATGTGTATCAAACAAACAGACTTTCTAGACCTGCACACGTACAGAGAGTTAATGTAGGCCTACAGTAGGATGCAGCCTAATAATTATTCGCCTCTGGGTAGGTTCCTTCAAAGGTAACGGCCCGCTGTTCCGGTGGTCCGCTATTCCGGGGTCCGCCTGACTCTGCCATTCTGGATCTGGCATCCATTTATAATAGTGAGGAATTGACACGTCGTGAGGGTCGTTTAGGGTCAGGGTTAGGGTTAGTGTCGTTATTAGAAAGCATCGTACCTTTCGCACAGCATGCCAGCCACAATGATTAAAATCAGTTCTTTTTCCCCAGCCTTATCGTTATTCAACAAGGTCATCTGATTATCTTTGTTCATTAATCATTATAGTCCGGAATCGCGGACCCCGGAATAACGGACCCCGGAATATCGGGCCCAAACCCCTTTAAAAAGGCGCTATATAAATTTCCAAATGAATGGATGACAAACGCTGGCACGGTGCCAAAGGCCAAAATGACGTAAATGATTGCGTCATCGTATTATCTTAATCCGTTGGAGACGTCATTCACAGCTTAGACGGCCAAGGAGAAAGACGCGTTTCAACATTCTCCGAAATTCTTCAGAATTTGCCGTTTTTCATCAAAGTTCTTCCGATTTCTGCTGCGCCAACTTCTGTTTCGATTGAATCTTCGTCGAAAGGTATGAGGTCAACGCAAATAATTACAAAACGTCGAATTTTTATCGAAATTTGCAACTTTCAGATAGAGTTAGCGATCTGTAGCTCAGTAGGCCTAAGCTGCAAATCTCGAAGCGATTTGCCGTTTTTCGATGAGACTCAGTAACTTCTACAGCGCCACAATTATATATATGTTGCATTTATTAAATTTAAATTTTTTAAATGGATAAATCTTATGCGGCGGAAAAATCCGCCGCAGAATTACTATTTTCGAAGGAGGAAGAACTTTGCAACCCTCGGAGCATGCGCATTGTTCAAAATGCGTTTCTTCTATAAATTGGCGTCGTGGGGTCGGTTAGGGTCAGGTCAGAATCCTTGGGGTCAGGTTAGGCCGCTTAGGCGCTGTGACTTTTCCGCCGCAGAAGCACCACGCTTTTAAAATTTGTTATTTTAATATTTTTAATTAGTTGATTAAGCCAGTCAGACTCGGTGACTTTTATAGCGCTTCAATAAATAAAAAAATTTGAATACATTTTAAAAACTTTGAGTGAGGTAGTAGACTCGGTGACTTCTGTAGCGTCACAATTTGTTTATTTGTTTTGTTTAAATTGAAGTTTTTTAATTTGATTTCATAATGCATTTGAGTAAGCTAGCACCACTACATAATTTTTTATTGACACATTTTACTTTAATTTTTAATTATTTACTGGTTTTCTTCAATTGTAATTGTAATTTACACATTCTTTTTGTTACTTGCTCAGGAAGACGATTCGATTCGACTCGAGAAGACGGTTGAATAGAAAGCAGGAGGTAAATGTTCCATTATTCTAATGTATTTGGACATAGGCTGATGATATTCACTTAGGTCTAATTAAGACCCTGAAATAGCTCGCAGTCCACTTAGACTCAACAATTTATGTAGCGACCAAAGCTCGAGGGTACGTACCATACGTATTCTATTTTTTGAAAGGTACGCTCCTATTTTAGGGTACAACCAATACAAAAATACGTTAACCACGTCATTGCTCATTATAAGAATGTTCAATTTAATTTAAGCAAACAACCACAACCCAGTATACAGCGTAGTAAATTGCTGCAATGCTATATTGTAAGTCTATGTTTATCCAGCATACATTGCACTTAATGCACTAAGGGGCCGTTTCGTCACGCACCTTTTTGTGACGATGTGTGACATGGGGTGGGGGTCTGAGGTAGTGTGACGTCACACCAGGTCTATGTTATTAAATTTAACAATTAACAACAATTTAATTTTAATAATAACAGCACTAATTTTGAGGATTAAATTTTAATTATTTTTTTTAATTATTTAATGTATACGGGTACCATTATTAATAATTTTCTAATTATTTCAATATTTGGTCACCATTAGATTTTAAAATATTCATGCTTTTCGCTATTTGTTCCATGAAGGACTTCGCCATGGAATCCTGGGGGGTCAGAGCTTTGTGACGTCATTTTAGCAAAAATCGGCCAAAATAGCGTGACGTCATTTATGGACGGCCCCTAATGTCATGGACCACAAAGTAAACCATAAAGTGTATGATACGTACCATACGCGTATTCTATTTTTGAAAGGTACCATTCTATTTTAGGGTAATCTCGATTTTAAGCTGTTTCATTTTAGATGCAGTTTGCAGTTACACTGGTGACACTTTATAACAAGCTTCTTTATGATACGAATCCTGATCAAACCACAAAATCAGTTCAGATATTGAAACCATAATCTCGAATAGGCCTATTCTAAAGAGTCCAAACAGTCATGAAACTGATCTCGCTGTCAGGCAGTTCTTAGTATAGCTCCCAAAGACAGTTATAGGGCTTATAAGTTTTCAGTGTAATAGGTTAACTTTTTCTCACCTGAATTGAGTAGGCTTAAGCTGATTCTGTAGACTTAGTTCTTTAATCTATAGATGGCTGGTAAGCTCGGTTTGAGTTTTTCCCATAAAGTAGTTCTCATTTGATTTTGACACTGAAATTAAATTTGAGGTTATGATTTCCTTTCAGGCAGACATTCAGTTTCCTTCAACCAGAAGATGGCGGTTCGTTGAAATAATAATTATAATAATAATAATTGACAGAGCATTGGAGGACAGCCAAGGTTGGCTAGGTAAAAGAAAATGGCGCTGTAGCGCAGTTATAAGAATGCATGATGGGATCCATAAATTGATGCCTTGAAATCATAGACATACATCGAAATCAGTTAAACTGATGGAGTTCACTTCATTATCACGAACTAAATGTTTTCCAGTCAAGTCAGACTTGTTGACTTTTATAGAACCACAGTTTAACCTCTGTTCTTTTTTGTTGTCGGTAGAATGATCGCTGTAGCGTCTCCGTTCACGATCGTCGGGAGCCAGGAACCATCCAGGAATTCGACTTCGATCGACGGATGGTGGCTCTCATGGCTGGAACAACGAACGACACTTGCAGACAATAGCTGAACTTCTGTGTTATTGCAACACAATCGTAAGAGTATCTGGACAGTTGTTATGATACATAACGACTTTCTAGATAGCGTTAACAGAGGCGTACCTAGGATATTTTGCACCCGGGGACAAACTATGAAATTGGCACCCCCTCCCTGTTTTATTTATATAACATTTTCCAATTACATTGAATGGCATTTTAAATCCTGCCTTACAACTGGTTTGTACACTGGCATGGTCAGGAAAAAATTTCAGATGGGGTTTTAAGTTTTGGGGTTTCCATTGGAAATATTTAGTATTTTTCTACACTTTTAGTTTCTTTTATAACAGTGATGCATTTATTTCGGGGGGGGGAGGTTGAACCCATAAACCATCCCTAAATACGCCCATGGGTTTGTCAGTAATGAGGATATAACTAGATATTTTTGGGTGCCAAAATGAAGTCATACATTTATTTGGGATAATTTAGTTAAAATTGCACCAGAATCAAATGTATAATAATGAATTTTAACTCATTTTGATGCCCAGGGACACATGTCCCCCTGCACTCCCCCATGCTACGCCTCTGACCTGATGGTGTTGGCCTAATAGCTGACACAAATTAAATGCTTCCCTATCTAGTCAGACTTGGTGACCTCTGTTATACCACAGCTATGTTAACCTGTCTGTTTTTCGTTGTCGGTGGAACGTTTCCATCACTATCGTCGTCGGGAGTCGCAAGGATCCTGTGAGAGATTCGACATCATTCGAACGTCATTCGACAGATGGCGTTCTCGTGGATGGATGAACGAACGACACCTGGTGACAGCTGTGCGTCTGTGAAGTTGACACCCATCGTAAGAATATCTTAACATCTGAACTCTTTGTCTAACTGTAGTTCTGTCTGCCTATCTCTTTCTCTCACTGTCTTTGTCTAACTGTAGTTCTGTCTGCCTATCTCTTTCTCTCACTGTCTTTGTCTAACTGTAGGTCTGTCTGCCTATCTCTTTCTCTCACTGTCTTTGTCTGACTGTAGTTCTGTCTGCCTATCTCTTTCTCTCACTGTCTTTGTCTGACTGTAGTTCTGTCTGCCTATCTCTTTCTCTCACTGTCTTTGTTTAGTTCTGTCTGCCTACTCTTTCTGTAGTTCTGTAGTCTGCCTATCTCTTTCTCTCACTGTCTTTGTCTAACTGTAGTTCTGTCTGCCTATCTCTTTCTCTCACTGTCTTTGTCTGACTGTAGTTCTGTCTGCCTATCTCTTTCTCTTTCACTGTCTTTGTCTGACTGTAGTTCTGTCTGCCTATCTCTTTCTCTCACTGTCTTTGTCTGACTGTAGTTCTGTCTGCCTATCTCTTTCTCTCACTGTCTTTGTCTGACTGTAGTTCTGTCTGCCTATCTCTTTCTCTCACTGTCTTTGTCTGACTGTAGTTCTGTCTGCCTATCTCTTTCTCTCACTGTCTTTGTCTAACTGTAGTTCTGTCTTTTTCACTGTCTTTGTCTGACTGTAGTTCTGTCTGCCTATCTCTTTTGTCTGACTGTAGTTCTGTCTTCCTATCTGTTTCTTTCACTGTCTTTGTCTGTAGTTCTGTCTGCCTATCTCTTTCTCTCACTGTCTTTGTCTAACTGTAGTTCTGTCTGCCTATCTCTTTCTCTCACTGTCTTTGTCTGACTGTAGTTCTGTCTTTTCTTTCACTGTCTATCTCTGTAGTTCTCTTTTCTCTCACTGTCTGTCTCTGTAGTTCTGTCTGCTATAGTCTGTCTTTGTCTGACTGTAGTTCTGTCTGCCTATCTCTTTCTCTCACTGTCTTTGTCTGACTGTAGTTCTGTCTGCCTATCTCTTTCTCTCACTGTCTTTGTCTGACTGTAGTTCTGTCTGCCTATCTCTTTCTCTCACTGTCTTTGTCTGACTGTAGTTCTGTCTGCCTATCTCTTTCTCTCACTGTCTTTGTCTGACTGTAGTTCTGTCTGCCTATCTCTTTCTCTCACTGTCTTTGTCTGACTGTAGTTCTGTCTGCCTATCTCTTTCTTTCACTGTCTTTGTCTGACTGTCTGTCTGCCTATCTCTTTCTCTCACTGTCTCTGTAGTTCTGTCTGCCTATCTCTTTCTCTCACTGTCTTTGTCTAACTGTAGTTCTGTCTGCCTATCTCTTTCTCTCTCACTGTCTTTGTCTGACTGTAGTTCTGTCTGCCTATCTCTTTCTCTGTCTTTGTCTGACTGTAGTTCTGTCTGCCTATCTCTTTCTGTCTTTGTCTGACTGTAGTTCTGTCTGCCTATCTCTTTCTCTCACTGTCTTTGTCTGACTGTAGTTCTGTCTGCCTATCTCTTTCTCTCACTGTCTTTGTCTGACTGTAGTTCTGTCTGCCTATCTCTTTCTCTCACTGTCTTTGTCTGACTGTAGTTCTGTCTGCCTATCTCTTTCTCTCACTGTCTTTGTCTGACTGTAGTTCTGTCTGCCTATCTCTTTCTCTCACTGTCTTTGTCTTGTAGTTCTGTCTGCCTATCTCTTTCTGTCTTTGTCTGACTGTAGTTCTGTCTGCCTATCTCTTTCTCTCACTGTCTTTGTCTGACTGTAGTTCTGTCTGCCTATCTCTTTCTCTCACTGTCTTTGTCTGACTGTAGTTCTGTCTGCCTATCTCTTTCTGCCACTGTCTTTGTCTGACTGTAGTTCTGTCTGCCTATCTCTTTCTTTCACTGTCTTTGTCTGACTGTAGTTCTGTCTGCCTATCTCTTTCTTTCACTGTCTTTGTCTGACTGTAGTTCTGTCTGCCTATCTCTTTCTCTCACTGTCTTTGTCTCTGTAGTTCTGTCTGCTAACTCTTTCTGTCACTGTCTTTGTCTGACTGTAGTTCTGTCTGCCTATCTCTTTCTCTCACTGTCTTTGTCTGACTGTAGTTCTGTCTGCCTATCTCTTTCTCTCACTGTCTTTGTCTGTTCTGTCTTTGTCTAACTGTAGTTCTGTCTTCCTAAATCTTTCTGTCACTGTCTTTGTCTAACTGTAGTTCTGTCTGCCTATCTCTTTCTGACACTGTCTTTGTCTGATGGTAAGTCAGTCTGGTAATCTCTTTCTTTCACTGTCTTTGTCTGACTGTAGTTCTGTCTTCCTATCTCTTTCTGTCACTCTCTGACTGTAGTTCTGTCTGCCTATCTGTAGTTCTGTCTGTAGTTCTGTCTTTTTCTCTCACTGCCTCTGTCTGGCTGTAGGTTTCTCTGTCTATCTGTTTCTAACACTGTCTTTGTCTGACTGTAGGTTGTCTGTCTTTATGTTGTCTTTGACTGTCTGTGTCTGTCTGACTGTAGTTCTCTGCCTATCTGTTTCTATTACTCTGTCTGTGTGACTCTAGGTATGTCTGCTTATCTGTTTCTAACACTGGATTTGTTCTGTTTGCCTGTCTGTTTCTCGCACTCTCTCTGTCTGACTGAGGTTGTGTCTGCCTATCTGTTTTTCTCACTGTGTTTGTTTGACTATAGGTCTGTTTCTTATCTTTTTGTCTCACTGTCTGTGTCTTGCTAATAATATGTCTGCGTGTTTTTTTAATATCGATTTGAGCAGCAAGGATTGAGGATTCTGTTGAATGAATGAGATTGAGATCAAGGAGTTGTAAGACAGAAAGGTGTTTAAGCAAGGCAGAAGTTATTGAATTGGATGCAGTTATTCGTATTTCTGAATTAAGCACTGAATGTTATTGATTTGATTACTGTTGCTTGTTGATGTCTTGTGTGAGAAATGTGATGGGCCAAATGCATCACAGTTCTCTGTAGGGCCTTAGCATTGCTTAGCATCTTTCATTTGGGTAGTCCTTTCATGGCAAGTGTCTCAGGCAGTTTCAATTTGTTTTTTGCCACAGTATTCTTTAAGCTCGCCTAAGTCGTCTTTGCTTAGCGCTGTTAAGCGTTTGTAGCAATGGCGAATGAGCAGACTCTAAAAATCTCTGCTTCATATTACCCCAATTTCTATCTCGCTCTTTGCGTATCTTTTCGTGCTCATATGCACTCTGAAAATGCAGGAATGTGGGACAAACAAAGAGTCCCATATTCCTGTATTTTCATACGCTTTTTCTTTCATTGTTGTGCTCATTAACGTCATTCTTGCACTATAAGGCTTATCAATAATTTTATATGTCTGTCTTTCTGCCATCTAACTCTGTCTATCTCTCTGTCTACCTCTGTGTCTATGTGTCTCTGTCTGCACGTGTATGTATATGTCTGTCTGTCTGTCTGTCTGTCTGTCTCTGTCTGTCTATCTATCTATCTATCTATCTATCTATCTATCTATCTATCTATCTATCTCTCTGTCTGTCTGTCTGTCTGTCTGTCTGTCTGTCTGTCTGTCTGTCTGTCTATCTTCTGTCTGTCTGTCCTGTCTGTCTGTCTTTCTTTCTTTCTATCTCTCATCTATCTATCTGCATCTTTTTGCTCAGCCTTTTTCCTTATGTCTGCGTGTGTCTCTGTCTCTTTCGGTCTCATGCTCTTACTCTGTTAGTAAGTCTGCGCCTTTCGTTCTCAATCTGCAAATTCTCTGTCTCTGGACTCCCTGCCTCACACTGTCAACATCGCTTTCTTGTCCACTCTCTCGATCTCTATTTACTCTCATTCCATTTTACTCTAACACACAGGCCTTATCTGTGCTCATTCACTTACTCGCTCAACCTCTGATTTATTTTTGCTGTGTTTTATGACCCATCTGAGCTTTCCACCGCTCTTTCTACATATTCTGAAGTGTAGTATTTATGACTTTTCGCATTTGCTTTGGTGCTAATGTTTGTTTTGCATTGCCATCCAAGTAAAAGCAAATTAGCCTACTCAAATTGAGAATATTTCTAAAATTGGACTTTCTGTGGGTAATACCAAATTGGGGATGAAATTCTACTGCCTGAGCGCTGAAATGAAGGGACTACGGAGACCTTTGCCAACACCTCCTCGTGGTGGTCTCTGGGCGTGCAGTTTTACCAGCTGGTTGACTGCATGGCAAAGATTGGCAGCTGCACTTCCTTTTCTATCTTCAGTATACTTCACTATCTCATTCTTATTTCACTTTTCTTAGTTAAGGGCCAGGCTAGCGTAAATTGGCTTTATGATGAATCGATTATACATAGGCTATTGTAATGTAGTATAAAATAGGTGTAAGTGGTTGACCTTTCTCAAAACCAGCGCTAGCCTATATATACAGAGACTTAGCTTATTCGCTGGTGCTTATTCAAATCGAGACTGTATATATAGTATTGTACCATGTTTATATAGACCTATTTCAGGTCTAAACAATGTTAGAAAGTGGAAAACCTGTGACTGTTTGCGATGCATGTCGAGGTAAGAAGTTATCAATTGAACACGTCTATTCATCATAAGAACAGCATTGTTTGGTCTCGCGTCACTGCTTTCTTGAGGTGGACTAAATGCTATTTAGCGCTATGCATGCGCTGCTTTTGTAAAATAATCTAACATTCCCTTCCTGAAAAGCATGTTCACGATGAATGGAAACAACAGCAATAGCGATCATATAGGCCTATTATTCCCAATTTAACACAAAAGTGTCCGGCTATAGAATCGTCAGGAAGTAGGCCTGTAAGTCGCATGAAATAAGGGTGCTGCTAATAGAGGTGAGATTTTATTAAACTAACAAAACCATGTCAGCAGTCAAACAATAACAGTGGTTCTAACATTGGCTTTATCTTGCTAGACCAACCATTGCTCGACACTGTCCTCAATTTGTTCAGCAGTGGTCTTACGTGTACATGAAAGGTCTGTCTTTCCAACATCCGCTCGAAGTTCGACAAACCGTTACATCGCTTCTTCGGCAGTCACTTCATCTACTTCAAGGAAGTTCTCCGACGAAACATGTGCAGATACGTGATTCTGAACTACATTTCAACGGTGAGCATTCCTGTTTTGCAGAACTGTACGAGTTTATATTAAAGTATTGTGCTACAACCATAGGCGTAGCCACATGAAGGCAGGAGGAGGCAGTTGCCTCCTCTTGGATTTTCCCGTATTTGCCTCCTCTTGCCCGAACTCCATCGCCATACAAATCTGCATGCAATTTACTTACTGCACTGTTCAAGCGAATGTTGTACCGTACGGCGTATACTATTTCCTGACACACAGACACAGTTTTCGTTTCCGGTAACAAACGCCTAACTTCAGTATTTTTCAAGTAAATTGTACTAATCGAATTATTGTGTATTATCGTCATTCCGACTCATTCGCGTCAATAGTCATTATTATGTCTGCGGGGCCGCCAAATAAGAAACTTCGACAGATTGTGCTATCTTTTGCCAGCCAAAAGCCAGCGAAGAAATACACAGGTAACGACAGGTTATTAGTAATAACGCCTATGGTTATTAGTTATAATTAGTAACGAAGCTTCTCTTGAAGAAAAGACCTAGTTTCATCAATCCAACTTTATATACTTACGGAAACAATTATTTCCATCATCCAGCTTCTATTTAATCAAACTTCCATTTAGGCAAGAAATCATTCTCATCAATCCCTGCAGCTTCCATTTTAAAGCAACAATGTAAAATAATTTAGCAACGTAAACTTTTTGGTGGTGGCCGTGTCTGTGGTATTTGTACATTGGTCTGATCGTCATTTATGTCGCTGTCATAAAAGTATAAGCCTACTCACATTTAGCTTATTTTAATTTTCTTTTTGCTTGTTTACCGTCTATCGAGAGTTATCGGTTAAATACAGATTATGAATTCATTCTAAATGTGAATTGTTGTGCCTTTGTCCTTGAAGGTACTGCGCTGGAAAGAAAAGTTTGTGCAGCCCGCGGCAGTGAAACCTCCAACACTTCTGGAAACGTTGCAAGTTTGCGATCCAGTATTGTTCCCGAATATATACACGATACTGCAGCTGCTACTATCTCTGCCAGTGGGTTCTTGCTGCTGTGAAAGATCCTTCAGTGCACTGCGAAGGCTAAAGACTTTTCTCAGAACAACAACGTCCGAAGAACGGCTGAACGGATTGGCACTTGCCTACATACACAGAGACATTGATGTAGATTTAGACAGAGTGCTTCAGAAGTGGGACGGATCTGGGCATAGAAGAATTCATTTGGCTTTTTCGTCAACCGACAGCTGCTGAACATGGTTGTGACACCTATAGCACAGAAGTCGAGCATAAGTTACGTACTAAAATTAACATCTTTAATAGTCAGTAGATACAGAACTTGTCAAAATTACTGCAATGAAAGACAAGTTGAACTCATAACTTATGTGAACTTCTCACAATTTCATGCTCGTAAAATTTTTACGTTCACATACTGATGTTCTCTATACTTAAAATAATGGCGGCAGAAGCTTTGCAACTGTTAGTTTCAGACATGCTGAAAAAGCAACTGTTAGTTTCAGACATGCTTAAAAAGTAATTGCTGTGAATTATACTACCCCTAAAAAAGGTCGTCAGGAAAAAAAAAGTCTACGATTTTCGTCTATTGCTCCATGGATAAATTTTGCCTCCTCTTGTTTGCTCCATGGGTACATTTTGCCTCCTCTTGTGCCTCCTCTTGAAAAGAGGTCTGGCTACGCCACTGGCTACAACACGCAGCTATGCATCTTAAAACTTCTCCAAATGTAGACCTATAGGTTAGGCCCTTTTATCAAAATATCTGTCAGCCTAACTTGTTCGGGTAATGCTAAAACTTTTCACGCTAACCGTACGGTATTCCAGTAGTGAGCATTGTCTCCATCCACATCAGTATACACAAATGAGGGCTTATAAATTTTTGTTGTAGCTATTATGTGCTGAAATATTGGATACCTGTCTGCAGTGCCGGACTTACACTGTAGAGTGCGAGCCCATGGACAATAATGTGCTTAGTGCAATTTGCACAGCTTTGTGTGGATAAATAGTTGCAGACCTCGTGAATAAGCTGATGCCCTGCGCTTGGCGTTTTTAGAAGTTTGGAGATTACGATACGATTACGACTTTTTCCGTTTTATCGTTGGGAATCTTGGAACTTGGGAGTTTTGAAACGTGTTAAAAATGTCGCATTGTAAAAGATGGTGACTAGTTTTACATGCTACAGTCCGCCGTCCGCGTAGGCCTAGTTTTTTTTAAATGAGGCCTCCTGCAACGCGTGTACTTATCCATAGCTTTGTTTGCTTATGCGTAAATCCGTAAATGCGTAAAACTTCTACTAAAAATCAAATAAACTCTAACTTGTTGTAATGGATCATAATTGTAAATCGTATTTTAGATACCTGGCAAACTTATATAACAATTAAATGTAGCCTATATATTATTACAAGTTATAGGCCATTGGTCCATTGGATGTTTTAGTTTAAAAATAGAGTAAATTAAAAATTATCGAAAAAATTCTAAATCATTTGCCAATTTTAAAGGAATAATTGAAAAGTAATTGATAATTGAATTACAATCAAAATGTAATTGTAATTCAATTACTTTCACAATCAAGTAATTGTATTATTGTAATTCAATTACATTTACAAGCATGTAATTGCAATTATAATTGAATTACATTTGCAATGTAATTGATACAACACTGGCGTTTTGCCCCATGTCAACATTTTCCATAAGGGGGGCGTTTTGCCCCGCTTGGTGCTACCCTGTGAGATTGCCAATATAAGAAAAAATTGATATGTTAAAGCCCCATTTATTGTGCACAGTAATTCGATATAGGGTATACTTTAAACCTATATTTGTATCAGTGGCGTAACGAAGGGTTTCAGCGCCCGGGGGCAAGAGTTGATGACTGCGCCCCTTCTTAGTTTTCTTGTTGACTTTACTCGTTTTCTCATAGTAACGTGTACCACTGAAGGCTAATTTTGCGCCCCTCTGGTGCTGCGCCCGGGGGCGGCTGCCCCTCTGCCCCCCTTCGTTACGCCACTGTTTTGTATTGTTGGCTACATCGACCTATATTGAGCATTTTGGCACCATTAATGATACAGAATTGGCGGCAAACTCTTACAAGGAAACACGAAAAAATCAAATTTTCTCAAGTAAAAATAAGCAAGCGATCTAAAGATAAATAACTGACGATTAACTCATTAGGGTACAACTAATTAAGAAACACCAGAACATTCAAACATTTCATTACATGGCACAGAGGGACAGGGCCGGGATGGGGCGTTTTGCCCACTCTACCCTAAATAAATTCTGATGAATTGATTGATTGATGTACACTTTGTACAGAGAACTCTGCAAACAACTTTGATGAGTTTTTTTAAATTTACAACTAGAAACGAAATTACGCCTGCATTTTGAAAAACTGTGATGAACCTCGTTAGATAATGGACAAAAATTGTAAAGTAATTTTCTCTTTAGCTATCGCCTATGTTTTTTCGAAAATTTAGAGTGGTAACACTGATGTTGGGTGACTAGTTTGAGCGCAGCCTTTAACCCGTTCTGGACCAAAACTTTATTAGGAAATTTTTTTATGAACTGTGATAATTATTGGGGCCTTGATGGCAATGTTTGAACGTATGTATTATGTTTTTTGACTTTTCTCAAATAACATATGCAAATTTGCATATGTTCGTTTTACGAACATTGGGCCAATAGGCTACTAACAACATGTGAAATATTGAACATGTATGAAATTACATTGTAACACAATAACGTAATAAAAATGGATAATTGGTGTTAAAACCGTCTAAAATGTAATGTTTTCAGCATCAATTTATTGGTATATCAGAAAGAAAATGACTAAGATTTGTACCCAGTGGCATCGAAATTGTAAAAATTCTGACTGTTCATTTGTTCGACACTATAGGCCTAGATGGTAGGCCTATAGGCCTACGCTGGAATATGAAAAGCTGTGAAACACTTCTGATGAAGGTGTTTGTTGCACTTCACGCACATGTGCAGTGTGTTTTTGCCACAGCCTACCAGTTTGCAACGGTCCTCAGTCTTGCCTTTCTCCAGATTGTGGCCGTCACCGTTATAGCGTATGCTCGCATCAACCCGGCAATGGCTGAAACTTCTCTGGAACAGGGTTCCGACGATCGTACCCCTAGAACTACAAGGCTCTATGTCCACTTTGGATTTCATGAGAGGGCAGTCTCTCAAGAAGTTCCCCTGTATTGTCCCAGTGGCAGCAAAAACTGTATCCTTCAGTGTTGTGAGGAATACCAATGAAGTGAAGAAGTTGTCGAAAGTAAGAGTGTGACACTGTCGTCAGAAGCTGCCAGACAACTTGACTACCGAGGCTATCATCACACACACACACACACACACACACACACACACACACACACACACACACACACACGCACACACTCACACGCACGCACACACACACACACACACACGCACGAACACGCACGCACACAGACACATATGTATACATATGATTTGGTTGATACATGTAGCGCCCACGGTCACAACGGCGTTCCACCTTTTTTCAGCTATTAAAAATAATTTATTTAATTAAACTTTTTAATAAAAAATATTTAAAATTACTTAGATACTTTAATTTAATTTTAGTGCAGTGTTTATTGATATTGATATAGAAATATAGCATAAAATATGGTATAATTGTTCTGAATTTGTAGTTCCGCTCTCAAGATCAGAAATATGCATATGTGAATCAACGTTGACTTGACTTGACGCCATCAGTAGCGTATTGGACCAATGTTCGTTAAACGAACATGACCCAGATATGAAAATGTTGCGACTCCATTTATTACAATAAAATTACGCAAATGGCATGTGCTTGGTGCTAAATATGTGCACTTGTCAAATACCCATCAGCTCGTGCGATATCACACATCGAACCAAAATTACAAATTTTCAAACAAAAGACGGTGAACATACTGGAGTTGAGGTATTTAGCATAAAACAAACACAGTTCAAAACTTTCCCCACAAAATTTTTGTTGCGATTTATCCGACAAATCAAAACTTTCGCTTACATAAGAGCACGTAAACAGAAAACTAGAGTGATGACCTCAACCAATTTGATGTCATCAAAAAATGTGTTCGTAAAACGAACATTGGTCCAAAACGGGTTAAGTTTAGCGTCTTCTTTACACGACAAATGCATTGCAGTTTACTATATTTATGAGTAAAATTCGGTGAATAATTATGTTTCAGCAGTTAAAAATTGTCTGCATATTATGAAATACTACACTTAACATCCGGTATAAAATTGATTTGTGACGACATCTAGGGGTAAGGATGCAACCGGATGTACAATCTTCGCACGAGTTTCCAATCTTCTCTGTATAGAATCCTTCTGGGTAAACCTTGACTACCAGGAAGCGAAAGAAGCAGTCTAGGTAGTTTTCTGATTGCAGCGAGGTTATTAAATGGTCTGAATCACACAGGTAGACAAATTTCTCTGCCCATTTAATTAATATTACCACAGAGATTTCTGATTTTTTAACGGAATAAATTACGGCGAACATTTAGTTAGTATCTGCGTGTGTAAGACGCCAGTAAACTTACGCACTATATCCTTCAGCCACCGATTCTATAAGCTTGCTTGTAAGTTTACGGGCGTCGGGAGGTATCTTTTGGCATGCTGCGCGGAAGGTACGATGTTTTCTAAAGACGACACTAACCCTAACCCTGATCCTAACCGACTCTCACGACTCGTAACCTTGCCCTAACCGACTCTCGCGACGCCTAAAATGACGGGAGAAAATACGGGTGCGGGCTGAATCCCCGAAACCCGAATCCCCGAAGGGCATTTCGGCCGGATCCCCGAAATTGATTTTCGAAGTCCGACCCGGATGAATATAATAAAAAAATAAACATTTGAACAGGCAGTATATCGATATACATCAAGGCCACGCTAGATCTATGTCATGTTTACAATTTAACTAGCTGAATAGCTCGGCCGCTTTCTAGAAAACTGTTTTCGGGAAATCGGGCTTTTGTCTGTTTTCAGCGTTTTCGGGTTTCGGGGATTCGAGCTGACCCGACACCAAACGAGCCCTCACGACTCGTAACCTTACCCTAACCGACTTTCACGATGCCTGAAATGACGGGAGAAAATACATGCACCCCGATACTAAATGCTTGCCAAATAATATACAGCGCAAGACTTTTATAGTTAGAATGTTGTACTCATATTGACAGTTGATTGTTACTAAGACATATGTACACTAGAGTGCAGATATGCAATTGGTATAATAAAGAATATATACTTGAGGGTCGGTTAGGGTAAGGTTATGCGTCGTTAGGGTTAGGTTTAGGTTAATGTCGTCTTTAGAAAACATCGTACCTTCCGCGCAGCATGCCAAAAGATACCGTCCGACGCCCGTAAACTTACGTACCCCGATACTAAATGTTCGCTGATTATTTTATGTAGGTCTATGTCATATTGCTGCCGACCGCTTGTTATATTAAAGCTAGGTAACTGAACATTGCTTGTATCTGAAAGTTAACATATCGCCTTATAGAAACTCATTGTGACGGTTTCAACTTATTCTCAGATGGTCATGTGGATGAGCCCAGAGCGGGCCCGCAGCATATCACTGGTGGGGGCAGGTTGCCAGATATTTAGTCCTCAGTGTGGGCCCAGCAAATGTGGCTGTCCAAGTATAGTTTTTTCCAAGATGGAAATCCGTGATGGAACAAACAAACTCATAATTTTTTTTATTTGTGAAAACATTTTGTGTTTTTTTAGCAGCATTTTACCTGGATAAATGATGCCGGCTACATGAGTTTCTGTCAGGGAATTGGCAGCTTGAATTGAAATGGAAACATATGTGAGAATTGAATGAGCGCAAATCAACATGGGAAACCTTTTGGCAAAGTGTTTGAAAAAGGACCACGTAGATACATATGACCCTCCTGATTCTGATCACTTCGAAGGTAATCGTTGATTATCTGCTATCTTATCAGAAGTTTTCTGGATTGACTAATTTCTGGTATTATCTGCTATCTTATCAGAAGTTTTCTGGATTGACTAATTTCTGGTCATACACAGCTGCAATGACGTAACTAGAACTTTTCGTTTGGGGGCTTTAAGCCTTGAGCATGGCGAGTGCAGTAGTGGGGGCCATGAGACTTGATTTATTTTGGGGGCTACAGTTTTGTTTGGGGCTTAAGCCCCCAAAGCCCAATGCTAGTTACCTCCCTGCACAGCAGACAAACTCTGTTAGGAAGGATATCTATATTATAAGTCTTACTCTGTTTACGTTGTCCTTCCGTTTGTTTGTTTGTATGTTTGTTTGTATGTATGTCCGTCATCTAAAGGCTCCGAAACGGAATGCTTTAGCGATTTACAAAATTTTACAAAACATTATTACGCCACGTCATGGTCAACGCGACTATTTTCAGCTCGCAATTTTATTTAAACGCCGATATATGGACATTTTAAATTATCAACTGCTTCGACGAGGCTATCTTATAATAGCATGGCCATTTGTCCACGTCACACTGGCTAAATATGCAATCTTAAATTACGTCACGCCTGCTAATTATGCAATCTTACGTCACGCAGGCTAACGGCAGAACTTCGTCTATTATTTAGCAAATAATACGCCTATTATAATTTAGAGATAACCCGTGTAGTACGGGGAACAAATAATACGCCTATTTAAGGTAGAGATAACCCGTGTAGTACGGGGAACAAATAATATTGCCTATATATAAATTTGCTTTGCCCGTGCAGTACACGGACAAAGCAACAATGTTCACCTCTAAATATCGTTTCCATTCAGATATATGGACATTTTTAAATATTTGAAGCCCATCAGCAAATATAGTAAGTAAGTAGCCTTTATTTGCAGCCGTTAAAAATTACGCCTGGGCAAAACCCGGGCGAACGCCGGGTAAAAAATGCTAGTATATAAATAAACTGCGTTACACAAGTTGCATCATACAACATGAATGCATGCATGCATACATACATAGGCACTGCATTCATACATAACACATGCTACATACCTGGTTATGCAGTTTGTATAATTAAAATGCATTACACGAAGTGGCATCATACATACATGAATGCATGCATGGATGAGCCTACGTGCATAGGCCTACATACATAGGCCTACATACATGCGCTGCAGTCATACATTGCACATAAGAGCCTATTGGAGGAAGACAGAATATGTTCATTGTGATGATAGACGTTCTGTTTGAGTTACGAAAGCAGATGATTATAATTTTATGTTGTTTTCAATTGGATTTTGGTTTCTGCAGCAGTTCGAGCTCTTTACGACTATGAACCAAGAGACAAGGGTGATCTGGGATTTGCCAGAGGTGACATATTGCTAGTAAAAAACAGGTACTTGGAAATGTCGATCTTCTGAGAATTTTTTTATCATGTCACTGTATTATCCTTGAAATCTTTATGTGTTAATGGAAAACCTTTTATTTGTCTTCAGAAACATTCTCTCGTGCCACTTAACTTAAGCTTCTGTGCAGAAGTGTTCTTAATAATGTACTTGTTTTGCATGTGCACAAAACTTTCTCAAGGGACAGATCAACAAGTCTTGTCTGGTCATGGCTAATTTCATGAACCTAATTCTGGGTTAATGCAGTGCTGCGGCTTCATGCACTATGAATTGGTGCTTCAATTATTAATGTGCTAAGAAAAATACTCTTTGGATTAATTGCAAAGTGGTTGCTTAGGGGATGGGGTGTAGTGTAATGGTACCACTCTGGCACGAAGAGCAAAGGATCAGCATGGACGCGGGACCGCTTCTTCCTATCCTCCCAAATGTCGACTCAGCCTTTCATTCGCCAGATGGTGTTGGTAAAATGAGCAGTAGGACATGATGGGCACCTAGCTTGGCTGCCAAACAGTTAAATTCGACTCCTGTAATAACTTGTGATCATCTGTTCATACTATGAATTGTAATCATACTGCAGTGTGTCAGTTTGAAATTATAAACAAAGATTTTTATTATCATATACCATCACAGTATGCTCCTTCTGTAAGAAAGCTTTTTCTTCAGGTTTGTTCCAGATGCAGAGGGGTGGTGGAGTGCCAAAAATCAGAAGACGGGTTATTCCGGGGTCATTCCTAGCAACTATGTGGCTGAGCTGAAGAAAGGAGATAACAACATTAAGAATGAACCGTCAGTTTTCTAGTGCTTCCATTTTCCTACAACAGAATTGCATATTATCAAATTTCAGTTGTATTTGACTGATTTAAATTTTTCCTTGTTGGCACAATTATAGTTTGTTTTCTTTAAAGACATTTATTTAGTTATGTTCCTAAGTCAAATATTATATAGATATGCATACTGTTTTATTATTATTAATAATCAGAATTTCAAAAGAACTGGTGTTAAAGTAACAGAGTTCTGCAGATGTCATTGAGCCATTTCGCTTCAAAATTGATTAACTGTAGGGAGACCTTCACCAATACCCCACCACCAGAAAACAGGGAACTTTTTAAGTGATCCTCACTGATACCAAACTTATACAGATTCCATTCCTTAATGTAACATTAGACGAGAAGTGTTTGCTGCTTTCTGACAAATTAACTCTTTTGATGAAGGTTCTTGCAACTCAACTCTTAAAATAGACCTTTGTATCTACTGTAAAACTTCTTATAAAATGTCCCAGGTACTTTTTTTATAGAAATTGTTTTTATCCAATGGAAATTGGATTGGAGACGTATGTTTGCCGGATGCCAACTTTTATTTGTCCAAATTTGTATCCTCTTGCTAAGACACAGTGCTTATATTTTATATCCATGAATATTGCTAACTGCACTAACCATTGTTTATGCTAGCTGCATAATGTATTCTAAGCTTTCTCTGCCATGTTTGTGTAACAGTGTTTTAGCATACACACTTGTACTTAAACTTCACCAGCGTACCAACATGTACACAAGATCGAGCATTTTATCTGAGAGACCAGCATTTAAAAGAGACCAGTTATTATTTTGTACCAATCGTTTTACCCAGTGACTATTGGAAATGGGTGTTTAATTGGGACCCCAGCACTTGAAGTTTTACAGAATTTTCATTTAATGAGAAACAATGGTTGTAACAATGTAACAGCTTATTCATTTTCTGTCACTGTTGAGTGATATTCGTCCTATTTGTAGCTGGTGGTTCGATGTTGATCGCAGAAGTGCAGCAAAGCAGTTGATTCTACCAGGGAATCCTCGAGGCACATTCCTAGTGCGACAGAGTACAGGTCTGGACAGCGATCTTAGTCTGTTTTTTTTATTTCAACAGCAGATCAGTTAAAGAATGATTTATAATGTTTTGCAAGTAGCGTCTAAGTATGGTAAGTGCAGATTTAAAAGTATGCTCATAATATCACATAACATATAGCTGCCTTAGTCTGGCGTTACCTGCTGGACCTCGTTTCTGCCTACCTTAGCAAGCCCTGTAGCCCACCCTTAATGCTCGGGGCTCACACTCCCTCCATTCGACTGAACAAGGTCTCCTCTCTGTTCCTTTTGCTCACGCTTTCACCAGGCAGAGCCGTGCCTTCTCTGTGGGCCCCTCAATTTGGAATGGCCTCCCCTTGTCTCTGCTCCCTTCCTAGAACTCCAGGTATTCCTCTCTCATCTTAAGATGGTCTTATTTGGCTGCGCTGGGGTTGGGAGCGCCTCTGACTCTCTGAGTAGTTCCCTGGAAGAGGTGCTATACAAATTCTCAATGATTGAATGAATGAATAATTTCAATGTAAATCAATGAAATTTCCTGTCATCCTTTGACTTGTTCTTTGACTTAGGCTTTGACAAATGCTGGACTTTGGCTTGGCCTCGTCTTTTCCTTTGACTTTCTTCGTCTTGATCTTTGGTTTTCCTGTGGCTTGTCCTGTAGCAACAGCAAGAGCTGGGCTGTAGTCTTGTTCTCAATAGCAGCTTTGCATGAACCATCACTTGTATGACTATATAGAGTTGCCAGAGTAGCTTTGATCTCCAGTTTTTACAGATAAACAATGGTTGTATGTCGTCAGAAGTTTCTCGGGGTAAAGATTATCATGGTCCACACCTATCGGCATACTTGTATGTATAATATTCTTTTTCTGATTAGAACAACGCATGCTGACACTGTCGTTGAAAAATTTTGATGATACAAGTGATGAAATCGACATCAAACACTATCACATCCAGTCGGATCCGGAACAATCGATTTACTATATTACTCGTTCCAAAACTTTTTCCTCTTTGCAGGAACTCATTGCTCATTATACAGGTAAATGCTTTATGTATGATGTAACTTTAACAATACATGTAGCTCTTCTTTGCAAGCACAAACACCTTGCTTCGCTTACAGTAAGTCCTTAAGCTAACCTAGAGCTAAGAGCTGTAATATGCCAAAAAATAATCTTTGTCGGCGGCAACGGCCTATGTTGTCATAAGCTGTCATAAGCATTGGTATTGAGCACCATCCTGAATTTTCACCAATAACAGTTCTAGGTGTCCACAATATACTTGTAAATTTTCATGAAATTCATTAACTATACATTTTCACTTTTTGGGTAAACCTTAAACCCCACTTTGACGATCATGGCATGGAAAATGTCCTTGGAAATCACAGACATAATGAAACTAATGAGTTACTGACTACATGTCTGATGTGCACCAGTATACCTCAATATAAAACCAGTGTTAATATAGTTATATATCATTCTGCAAAGTGACATGATGTCTGGAACTTGAGGGAGAATTGGCCTCTGTGCAATATTTACAGTTTCTTTTATTAAAAGCCACAAGTAGCACCCCCCCGTATTCTTGCATATTTCGAAAGAGCACAACAAACTGATTACATGAAAAATATTTCAGCCTTCTTGCTCATTTCCTGGCCGAGATATGACAGTCCAAACTTGGTGGATCATGCTGTTTTCTCACGATACGCTATTTGCTTATTAACTTCAATAATTAATATCTCAGTCAAATTTTGATATATTCTGCTCAAATTTTCACTGTTATTCCTAATTTTGCATGTAGTGTATGTATAAAAAAATTTCATAAAAATCCAAAAGGGTGGGGTGGCAAATTGTCATTTTACTGGTTGATTTGACATGGAATGACCCTTCTATCTAGATTTAGGGTCAAACATAAGATGATAATATTTAATTGTAATTTAATTATGAACACAAAGTATGCCAAACACAAGAGAAACCATAAGTAAATCTGGATTTAGGACCAAACACAAGATAATTTTATAGCGTGATGTAGGGACCAATGCAATCTGTGCCAACAAAACAAAGTCCAGGAGGTACCGTAATTGCTGGGGTTAGGGCCAAACAGAAGATAAGCTTTGGATTTTCTGAGGATTAACCTTGCATTAATGCATTGTTCTTGGTTTTAAGATAATTCTGATGGACTCTGCTGTCAGCTGTCGCAACCCTGTCCCAAAGAACCGGAAACGATTCCGTTTAAGAATCTAGAAATTCAACGATCTGACATTCAGCTTATCAAGAAACTAGGAGCTGGAAAATTTGGAGAAGTCTGGAAAGGTCAGTAGCCTATTCGTGTATCCATTCGTTCATCATTCAGAGCAATTATTTAGCGCCTTCCCAAGATAACTGTTGAGAGGCGCTCCCAGCCCAACCCAGGCGGAAAAGAACAGTTTTCGTCTACATGTTACTCAGAAATATTTCACATGCAATACTACACAACTGTATAATTATGATGATGATGATGATATTCGTTTTTATTGTTGGTTAAATCATGTAAAATGACAAACCACATCATAGCTTACAGTTAAAGATGATAAGTAAAGAAAAAGAGATTTAACTAAAGAGTTAAGAAAAACTAATGAATTCTTTTACATTAATTATAAAATTAAGCTTTAAACTTTTGCATATATATTTGCAGAGTGAGTGTTGAATCTAGTGGTTATTGTGTTGGATTATCAATCAAGAGGTCATGGGGTCAAATCCCCTCAGGGCAGATAGATATTTAGGGGTTTCTGCTCCATGTGCAGTTGTGCACTCCAGTGAACTTGGCTCTAAAACGAATACACTCACCATGGACTTTCAGTTGAAAGATTAAACGGTGAGGGAGAGGACTAGCCAGCCTTCTTCACATGGCGAGGTTAAGAAACAATAACTAGTGCTTTATGCCTATGGCTGTAGCTCTAGGTTAGCTTAAGGACTTATTGCTCCTCTTATGCTTTCAGACAAAATTCAATTCAATTGTGAAAACAGACATAGGCACGACTAGTTAAAATGCTAATCAATTAGAATTAGCTACTGAAATTTGCTAATTGATTAGAATTAGCCAACCTTAGACAAACAGCTAATCGATTAGTTAAATTGCTAATCAGTGAGACTTAGAATTAGCTACTGAAATTTGCTAATCGATTAGAACTAGAATTGGCTGTTGTCTAATCAATTGGCTAATCGATTAGAATCTGATCAATTAGTTACCCACCTCTGTTGTGAAATATTAATTCATTTCATTCATTCATTCAGAGAATTTATATAGTGCCAAGATACCTACTCGAAGGCGCTTGTCTGCGCTAGCCTATTATGATGTTAAGTGTCATAATGAATGAAAATATTACATCCGTTAGCAAAACACTGCACAGTAAGCTAGAAAGAGTCACCACTGGTGGGCCAATGCACACGCGTGGAACCAACCAACGGATTCCCGTCGACAGCTGAAGATGGCATGGATGTTCAGAGTCTAATAATATTCGATTGCAGGGAAGTACAAGCGCAAAATCGACGTTGCTGTGAAGAAGATTCTGCCAGGAAAGATGGAGCCCGAAAGGTTTCTGGAAGAAGCGAAAATGATGCACACTGTTCACCATCGTCGACTTCTTCAGCTGATGGGCGTAGTCTCTGCCGACGATCCAATTTTTATCGTCATGGAACTCGTTGAACATGGTTGTCTGGCTACTTACCTGCAGAACGATAAAGGTCACAACATCTTGTTCAAAGACATTCTTGACATTGCTGCCCAGGTGAGGAGATTCATTTAGATTTAAGTGATTGTCTTTTTAGAGGTCTTCCTTCTTGGATGGTTGCATTTTGTGTATATTTATCTAAACTCATGTACACAGGCCAAAACGAAGCATTGATTACCAACCACTTTTGGTAACCAACCACTTTTGAAAATAGATAATTGGTGCATCAAAGAAAGTCACTACTGGTACTTTTAATGCATATTCGTGCTGTAGAAATCATCTCTTATAGGGTCAAAGTGATAGAATAAATGAATGACGGAATTAATTATTGACAGAACAATGACAGAGCTTGTGATAGAAAACTGTCGGAACAAGTAATAGCACAAGAGTAAAAGAACAAGTTTGGATGATCGTACTATCACAGCAGTTTAGAAGAAGCTCAGAAGGCTGTTAATCATTCCCAGTTCAACTGCAGTGGTTCATGCACATGTTGATTACCGGTATCTTCTAAACTGCTTAAAACCCCCGTCATGGAATGCTATTTTAAGTGAAAGTTAAGTACAAATTGTTCGATAGTGTAGTGATTAGCATGCTTGACTGTCAATCGAGAGGTCACGTGTTGAAATCCCCGCCAGGACAGAAATTTGGTTTGAGGTTTCTTCTCCACCTGCACCCCTAACCAACTCAGCTATAATGAGTACACTCACTGTACACTTTCGGTTGGAAGATGAGATGGCAAAGGAGAGGACTGGCCATCTGCCCTCATATGCTGAGGCTAAGAAAATGAAGTAGCCCTTAGGCAGTCATACCCATGACTGTTCTTCTCCTTCTAAGTACAAATTATAGAATTAATGATAGCACAGATGACATAGCAAATGATTGATCTCATTAAATAAACAAATATAGCAGAATAGAAGATAATAAGTGGTCATAATTTGTTGGTTTAGATTGCAGAAGGCATGGAACATTTGGAAAAGAAGAAGTGCATACATCGTGATCTGCGTGCTGCCAACATTCTGGTTGGAAAGAACAACAGCATAAAAGTCGCAGACTTCGGTTTAGCCAAAGTACTCTTGGGTGACGAGTACTTGCTGAGTGAAGGTACTTACTGTCTGCCAGTTGATCTTAGATATGATCAAGCAAAGGTGAAATACTGCAATTTCATACTTAGTGCGGTTTATTTGTAGGAAGTACTTGATGGTTTAGTGGCTAGCACACTGGAATGTCATCCCAGAGGTAGGGTTCAAATACCTACGAGGGCAGACAGATGTTTAAAAATTTCTTCTACTCTACTTGCACCCCTAATGAACTCAGATATATATAATAGAAGTTGAGGGAGAGCCATCAGCTTTTCTGTGCCAAAGATGATTAATTAAGTTCAGGTAATTATGGTAAGTCATTAAAGCTTCATTCCCTTGGCTGCCTCTCAGGGTTGGATTATTGGACTGCTCTTCCCTTTCTTTCAGTGATATTCATCGTGGGGAATTAATAAAATTTAATAATTAGAATGTGAATTAATTAAAAATCAGAATTATGCTTGATTTGGTTGACTTGGACAAAGCAGTTAAAAATCAGTTTATCTGCATAGTTGACGTGTCTCTGAGAACATTTAATTTTCTAGTCTTTTGTGATGAAATCTGTTTTATCAGTTCTGTGCTTTTATTGCTTACACATTGTGAACTCTTTAGTCAAATAAGTTTAATCAAACTTCGGATTAAAATAAGCAGTCACTGGTGACTGCTTATTTTAATCCGAAGTTTGATTAAACTTATTTCGAATTAGTCAGGATTTAGTATCATCGAAGTTTTCAGTTTCAGAGTATCACTAGTTTTGTATTTCACTGTGATATTAATTAAGTCATTTGTTTTGACTTTTATTTTTGTTTGTGCTAACAGATTCTAAGTTTCCTGTCCGATGGACTGCACTGGAGACTGTGCATGACAGAACATTCAGCATTAAATCAGACGTTTGGTCCTATGGGATCGTTCTCTATGAGCTCGTCACTTACGGGCGCATGCCTTATGCAGGTATGACTAACCCCATGTAGGACATATGAAAACCATATAAAATCCATGTAGGACATATGAAAACCATATGAAACCCATGTAGGACATATGAAAACCATATGAAACCCATGTAGGACATATGAAACCCATGTGACAATATTGTAATTTTTATTTTTTTATTGTAGGTACTTATTTAGTTGGTACCTCTACAAGAAAACTCATCGTATGGTTTCATTGCTATAGGTTTATATAGCGTCTCTTGCAGAATAACTACTCAGAGTTGCTCTCAGTGTGCAAATCTTGGGAAGAGAAGTGCTTTTAAAGCATGAGAGATTGATGGAGAGAACCCAGTCATTAGGTTAGCCCTTAGTGAGGGGAAGGTCATTCCAAGTAGGGGGACCATGGCAGCAAACGCCCCGGTGTTGGGCCAAGAGGCAGTCCTAGTCCTGGGAACAAAAAGATCAAGACAATCAGCAGAGCGCAATGCGCACAACAAGGCTGCAGGTGTCCTTTGCATGTTGTCTAATAGAGAGACCTCTTGATGCACAAGACCTCGATTGAACAGAATGACCTTTAGAAGAAGAGCAGTCCCTTAAGCTAGCCCTGAGGCAGCCATGGGTATAAACTGTTGGTGACTTCATTTTCTTAGCCTCGGCATAAGAAGGCGGGTGGCCAGTCCTCGCCCTCTCATCTTCCCACTGAGTGTACGGTTTGTGTACTCGTTATAGCTGAGTTGGCTAGCTAGGAGGCACAAGTGGAGCAGACATTTTTGCCCTGGCAGTTATTTGAACCCCCAACCTCTCTATTGACAGCCCAGCATGCTAACCACTACACTATCGAGCACCCCGAATGGCCTTTAACCTTATGCAAAATAGAAAGTAGAAGCTCATGGCTCAGATTGCATGCAGGCCTGCTCCAGAATGAGGGGCTGGCCATTGTGAAACTTTCATGTTGCATTGTGACAGTTCATGAGGGGCAACAACCAGATCCCTCTGTGTTGCATCATGAAGAGATCTGCGACCAGATAATGAAGACACTGGAATACCTAGCTCTATATAAAGTCAGATGGAGCACAACCAGCCAGGCAGCTATGCATCTGCATTAGGATCGTAAGCTATGCATCTTTGCAATGGGCATTGTAATATTTGTTTCATATGTCCTACTATGGCATTGCTGTTGGGGGGAAGTAACATTTGATCTAACTTAATATGTCATTCAGTTTTGATAACATGTAGGACCACCAAGTTTTATTCCATAAGAGTTTTGTATTTTAAGTGGTTAGGCATTATGTAAGTTGATAACCTGTATTGGCATGAGACAGGTTTACAAACAACGACAGTAGGAACAGCTTACAACTTCTTATGATATGAAAGATAGCAGAAATGAACAGAAATCTTAGTGTACTGGATTGGATGAAATGAAATAGAGAAACATGGGACATTGCATTGCCTCATTTGTAGACCCTTGTAAGCTATATTGGATAAACTACTATACTGGATGAACTACTGTACTGGATGAACTGAGTATTAAGCAAGTAAGTAAGTAAGTAGAGACTGATCAGTGACCTAATGTTGTCACTGATGAAGTGTTGTGTGGGGCACGCTAGCCTAATGAAAGAGTGCTAGGCCTGTAACACAGAGTACAAGTTCAATCTTCCACTCAGGCAGTCACTGCGTAAGGACCTTGACCAAGTCCGTAATGCACAATTGCTTGGCGCCATCAATGTTCCATCGTATGGTCGTGTGCACATATTTTTTTCTGAACATTGGAAGGGGGGCAGTAGCAATTACAGTTGTATTGTATTGAAGGAAGCAGAAATTGATGATGTTGCTGCTGTTATTTGTTTGCCGATAGGAATGACAAGTCATGAAATGATGGAGAAGCTTCAAAATGGATACAGGTTGCCAAATCCAGAGAACAAAAATTACTCCTACATCGAATGTCCGGAAAAGATGTACGAAATTATGCTCAAGTGCTGGGCTTTCAAAGCGTTCGAGAGACCAACATTCGAGTACCTCAGGCAGTTCTTCGATGACTATTACACGGAAACAGAGAAACCGTATGTGCCTTTCGAAGACGAAGAAGATTTTTAATGAGGGTTGATGAAGATTTTGTGATTGGGAGCCAGTGGTTTACAGCTTCCTCAATAAGCATGACATGTGGCTATTCATAACCAAGTTTACCCTTAAGTAACAAGCATTAACATTTATTAACCTGCCTCACTAAAATCATGTATCTGAATGGTTGTTGGCGTTTTATCAACGGCTAACTGCACTTAATGAAACAATTGTTTAGCTTTAGACCAACGATGGCAATTATAATTATTAAATCTATCACCAAGCTATTCGACCATTGTTTTCCTAGTGTTTTTCAACTTATCGTATTAGAATGATTCATTTGTGCAGTAAAATAAATACTCATATTATTTCTAAAGAATAATATACATATTATTTCTAAAAAAGGCAATGGAAATTTGTGAGTCATTCTAAAATATTTGTTGAATTGGTCAGACGTTGTCAACTTAAGAAAATGTTATCGAGAATTGCTTCATAATGAGATGTAATCTGGTGGAAATTCATGACTTCTTGGATTTTTTATCTGTTTCTGAAGTGAAACAACAGTTTTTGAATATAGCGTAAGAGGTTTTGATCTCCTTCATCATGTTAAGACTATTCTGTGATTTAACTCTGAAGTTTGCAACGTTTTCTACTGTTCATAGATATAAACAAGTGAAAGTAATAGCGACTGTTGAATACAGCTTGACCTCCTTTTACATCTTAAGTAACAAGCATTAACATTTATTAACCTGCCTCACTAAAATCATGTATCTGAATGGTTGGCGTTTTATCAACGGCTAACTGCACTTAATGAAACAATTGTTTAGCTTTAGACCAACGATGGCAATTATAATTATTAAATCCATCAGCAAACTATTCAACCATTGTTTTCCTAGTGTTTTTCAAACTTATCATATTAGAATGATTCATTTGTGCAGTAAAATGCAATACTCATTATTTCTAAAGAATAATACACATATCATTTCTAAAAAAGGCAATCTAAATTTGTGTGAGTCATTCTAAAATATTTGTTGAATTGGTCAGATGTTGTTAACTTAAGAAAATGTTATCGAGAATTGCTTCATAATGAGATGTAATCTGGTGGAAATTCATGACTTCTTGTATTTTTTTATCTGTTTCTGAAGTGAAACAACAGTTTTTGAATATAGTTTAAGAGGTTTTGATCTCCTTCATCATGTTAAGACTATTCTGTGATTTAACTCTGAAGTTTGCAACGTTTTCAACTGTTCAGAGATATAAACCAAGTGAAAGTAATAGCGACTGTTGAATACAGCTTGACAGGTTTTTGATCTCCTTCAACATCTTAAGACTATATAACTGTGAAGTTTGCAAAGTTTTAATAGATTTTAAACCAAGTTTCAGCATCGAAAGAAGATTGGAATGCAATTGTAATTGCAAGAAGATAGAAATGCAATTGTAATTGCTAGAAGATTTGAATGCAATTGTAATTGCAAGAAGATTGGAATGCAATTGTAATTGCAAGAAGATTCGAATTGTAATTGCAAGAAGATTCGAATGCAATTGTAATTGCAAGAAGATAGGAATGCAATTGTAATTGCTAGAAGATTTGAATGCAATTGTAATTGCAAGAAGATTGGAATGCAATTGTAATTGCAAGAAGATTGGAATGCAATTGTAATTGCAAGAAGATTGGAATGCAGTTGTAACTGCAAATTTATATAGCACCATTATAAGACAGACTTATCAGAGGCATTCACAACCTAACTCAATTAAACCATGAATAAAATGGAATTGTCTAAGGCTGCTTGCAGAAAAACGGCAAAAAGAGACAGGAGTTCGTGTTGCAGGTTGTTAGGCAACTTATTGATGCTAGTGCATGGTTGTTCAGATAGACTATTGGTTAGTTTTGGTTGCTATTTACTAACTATTTCATCTGCCATACTAATGCTTTTTATTATACTAATTGGTTGATGTTTAATGTTCACTAACAATTATGGGATAAACTAATGTTTATGTTTAGATGGTATACTGAAGCATGAATCGAACGGAGTTGTCTTCAGCTGCTTGCAGAAAAACAGCAAAACGAGACTGAGGAGTTCGTGTCACAGGTTGTAAGGCAACTTATTGATGCTGTTGCTTGCAGAAAAACGGCAAAAAGAGACTGAGAAGTTCGTGTTGCAGGATATTAGGCCACTTATTGATGCTATTGCATGGTTGTTGAGATAAACTATTGGGTTAGTTTTGGTTGCTATTTACTAACTATTTCATCTGCCATACTAATGCTTTTTTATTTTTCTACTTGGTTGATGTTTAATGCTCACTAACAATTATGAGATAAACTAATGTTTTTGTCAAGATTTTTTCTTAGAGTTTCTTATAACCTGCTGAAAATTATGTGCTTATTTATACATATCAGAATGGTGTTCATTCCAGTTTTGGTATGAGTTAATTTTTTCTTCTAGACATGAAGTTTTTGCTTATAGCCTATGCCTTGGATATATTTGAAATGTCTTAAAATGACTTTTAGAAAAGAAAATGATTGTGCTAATGTGTACTATGCAAGACTTTTTTTAAAGAGCTTTGCTTTTAAAACATGTACTGGTTTACATATCAATTGTTGGTTATAAAATTTGCAGATCATGTGAAATCAGTTTATAGGGTATGATGTGTTATTGTGTTCTCAAGAAATGTAGCAACTTTAAACCTCTTGTTATCCAGACATTCTTTGATTCTTAAGGAGACATTTTTAAATTCAGATAATCAGTGTTTAATCTACTCCCTTGCTGTGGGAGGGGAAAAGTTGACGTAGTGACACTATATAGGAAAACCAAGAGGAGGCAACTGCCTCCTCCTGCCTTCAACAAGAATAATTTCTCATGTAGGACAATTTAAGACTGTGGGACATACGAAGCCTGTGTAGGACTTATGGGGCTTTAAGAGCTTCTGAGAAACGGTCAAACTTGCATCTCTTGTGGAAGATTTCTGCTATGAGGTGGGCCTACCAAACAATGAGGCTGTGCAATCAGTAGCGTTTCTGTCTGTGATGAAATAAGTTCACTGCACAAAACGTATAACGACAATTTACAAGTTTGATATTGTCCCATTGACGAAGTCGCCCCTTGCTGGGACAGATATTAAAAACTATTAATTATTTCCATTTTTTTTCTTAACTGGCAATACTACTTTCTGTAATGGGTTGCGGTGTGTCAACCTAGAGATTCAATATTAAACGAATATATTATATTATATCATAAATGCGGAGTTTTCTTTGTCTGCGTTTGATTTTGTGAGCTAAACAGACCGGTGTATTCTTCACTTAAGCTTCGGAGAGGAGCTGCTTGGCTAAGGTTTCACTGTTCACATAACCTGTTTTTTCGATGGTTGCTTAGATAAGACGCAGTAATTTTTGCTTAGTAGGCTAATTCTTTGAGGCGTAGAATGCAACGGTTGGTCGCGGGAGGGTCTCAGTCGCTGGGTCACCGAGATTCGCCTAACACCATTTGGGCGTGGGGTACGGATTAGTCACGCGGCGGTGGAGGGATGTGCCTGCCCTGGATCGGATCCAGGTTGGCCTCGAAATTCACCGTTTGTTTTGAATGCAGTCTCTCGGCTATCAACAAAAGATGGCGCCAATAGGCTGCAGCAGTAAGAAAGAAGTCAGAAACTGATGTATATATATTATATATAAATGTATACAATTATGTGTATATATACACGTATATATATATATATATATATATATATATAACCTATGAATACTTGATTAGGTGCCTCTCAGTCGAACGATGTCTATGAAAGAAACGAAGGAAACAGTTTAATATTCTGTTCTTCAAATCAACGACCTCGATCATAATCGTAAACTCACAAAATTCGGTCAGCGCTACTTAAAAGCTTACTGCAGGCACCGGAGTATTTATTAACCAGAGCTGCGTCATTTAATAAGTGATTTCCAGCGCGTGGACTTTTTATTTAAGAAGAAATTCGATTTGCCGCCAGAGTAATCGTAATCTCCAGACTTCTAAAGCACCACTCGAAAGCCAAGCGCAGGGTACCAGCTTATTCACGAGCGCTGCAATCGGGGGTCGATAACATAGAATAACTTGATAAGTGGGGAAACTTCCCCAGACTCTCGTAACGCGCTCGCAATTGTCCGGTAATTTGCTGAAGACAACCTGGCAACCCTAAGAATGACAGACAGAGACCACAGTGGAGAAGTGACGGTCGGTTGTATGTAGGTTGACAGAAATGGGAAGACGGCGGATTGGAATTTGGAAGGGTGATCAGGGTCAGATTTATTAGAGGAGGGCTTTTGGTTTTGAATGGAAACCCGACAGACACTTTAGGCTTGAGACATGATTGTGGAGGGGTGGGGTGATCGAGAAAGGGATGGATACCATGTTGCATGCATTCGGACGTCCATATTATGCTTTGCCCTATGAATACGAATGATGCCCTTGAGATGCATGTGTGATTTCTGATGCAGTGTAATGGTATCGAACATGGTCTACAACGTAATTCCCTCTCTGTCTCTCTCGCTCTCTCTACGTCTGTCATCTGTCTTTCTCTACATAAGATTGTATCCAATGACACGAATAGTATGTCTTGCCTCCTGCGCGTCACTGGGTGGGAGGGGGAGTTTCGGTATCATAAACTCCAGTTGAGGCTGTTGTTTGAAACTAGAGCGATGACCTGCAGATAATAATCAGTTCCTGTCTACAGATAAACCTACGGAATGTTTATCGGAAGAAGTGTGTTTGGTCGATGCTATCGTAATCTCGACATACTCTACAGCGCTCATGGGAATCCCAGTGGCTGGAATCAGCCTAATTACAAGCGCTCAGTCAGGTACGACGTACAAGGTCATTGTTCGATTGGCGTTGTCTTGATCAATCTCATCACGCCCGACCTTATCGACCGTCAGGGTAGATCTGTAATCTTACACAAAAGTCTGGTCAAAGTGCAGCAGTATATTTAGTTCGAAGAGGTCAGATCGTGCCAAGTATGTTTGCTTTAAAAGGCGGCCTTCTGAAAAGTATTTGCGTTTGGGCCCAGCGTTCGTTCAAGAACCCTTTCGCGCGAACGGTTCTTGTACTGGCCACAAGGACTTTCATACGAATTTCGGGCGAAGATATACGATCATGGACGCCTGTGATTGGTTCTCGGCCTCTCTCTATCTCGAGCCAGTCATAATAATAATTATAATCGTTCCGTAGTCCAGATTTACATACGGCCGAGTCAGCCTAGCCCTGAACTTTCGTTACGGTGTGGGCCGCCTTTCCTGTTCGACCCTACCGACGCCTAGCTGCTCTCGTCTTCTATCAAACGGGTCCGGTTTTTGAGGCCTTGCAGCGCACGGCGGGCGAGGCCTTCTGCCGTCCGCCCGCCTGCCCGTCCGTCCGTCTGCCTGCGACTAGTAGCACCACTCTCCATTTTATGAAATCCCAAGATCTTGCCAGAAAAATCCCAAGATTGGCCTATAGCAGAGGTGCAAAAACCAAGTTTTTTCAAAATAAAAAGTTGGTTTCTTGTTTTTTTTGTGTTTTTTTGTTTTTCGTTTTAAGAATTTCCTATTTCGCATCATAAAACTCATAAAAATGGCATGTATAGGCCTACCGTTCAAATTAATCACATGCATAAATGAAAATTAATTATAAGTAGAACAGTAGAACCGTAGAACGTCATGTAGCCTAACGAAATTAACAAAGACGATACAATAATTGCCACGAGAGTTGAATAGACACCATTTTTGACATTTATAATTTCTAAGTTTGTAAAAACCAATAAAAAAATTTGCGTTTTAAAAAAAACAAAAAACCCAAACCAAACCTTGTAGCCTACAGCCCTGGCCTATAGTTTATCAAAAAATCCCAAGTCGATGAAAAGGAAAAGTTGTGATGAAATATGAATACGTTTTAACAATCACAATTGTTCACAAAAATGCCGAGCTAAGAACTGGCAAAGAAAAGACCGAGGCATAACATTGAATTGACAAATTTGGCCTACAATGCTTACAAGTTGCAACAATAATAAATGTCTTACACATAGGCCCACTGAGCGAGTCTTTTCTATTCTAATTTGTTGCCACTATTGGAATGTCCAGTAAAGCTAGTCTGCAGACCGTAGAAAAAGCCCAAGATTGTTATGCAAAATCCCCAGATCCCAAGTCGACCCAAATTCCCAAGATCTTGGGGAAAATCCGAAGGAGTGGTAGCACTGCCTGCGACCGATATTGACCCGACCGACCGTCTCTACGTCCGTCCGATTGAGGGAGGGGAACCGCGTGGCCTCGTTCGCTCGCTTGTCGGCGTTCACGTGATAGACGCCGTGCTTCGTAGAGCGTCAAGGCAATCCAGGCCAAAGCAGAATCTAACTGGGTCAACGGAACAATTATTCAACCAATCAGAGAAGACGGGCAACCGTTACAAGATAAAAGAAAAAATCGAGATTGTTATTGTAAGAAAGGAGATGTTTAGGATCAGTGTAAGTTGGGCTCAGTGTACGATTGTTTTGCTGTCAGGTTTGTTAGTAGCTAAATCCGATTAATTCAGTCGTTTTTCGAGAGGAAATCTAACTAGGTCACCGGACCAGTTATTCGACCAATCAGAGACTCGCAGGCTGTTGCCAAGGACGATTAAATGCTTGCGAAGGCTGATAACATTATATCCATTGGTTGCCTGTCAATGGATATATGGGGGAAAAAGAAAGGTAGGCAGCCGGGCTCTGGTCCGGTTAGCTGACCGTCTGAGGGCGATGACCATGACAGGTGGACGTTGTCGATATCTCTGAGTCATTGCAAGTCAAGGCCGTTCCTTAAAGCTCAGTGCATGAGATTTTAAATGCATTGATGGTGTGATAGATACATACATACATACATACATGCATGCATAGATACATACATACATACATACATACATACATACATACATACATACATACATACATACATACATACATACATACATACACACACACACACATACATACACACACATACATACATAGACCTGCACAGGTTATTCTGAGGTCACAGTGGTTGTTCTAAGCTACTGTTCTTCGTCTGTTACGCTTACGTAGACATGGGAAAACAAAGGAAGCTGATGGGATTCTGTAAACACCCTCTGGGTGTTTGCGTTTATATGCATGTCGCTTTACCAATAGACGGTGCAATCCATGCAGTGGTATATACACAGTAGCACTCACACGGATTCTGTATGTCGGTGTGTTTGTATGCGAGTATTAGGTTTATATGCATGTGTTGTATGCATTGTATGTATATGTATATATGTATATGTATGTCAGTGATGTAGCCGAGTCCATCTAAGCCGAGTCGAGTCCAAGTCCATCAACGTCAAAGTTCACTGAAACACGCAATTCATTGGCATAGAAAAATAGCAGCACTATTTATGCAGAAAGAATTGTTAATGTAATTTATCCAAATTACACTTTAAAAACACCAAATTAGATAAAGTTTTGTTCAATAATCTGGCTCGATGAGGATGCATACAAATTCTTCCACTGCTAAACGCACCTTCAAGAGACGCACTCGTGGTAAGAACAGCTACTGTAGTCTTGGCAATATAGTTGCCCGTTCTGTTCAGAAATCGTGACTTGGAAACCGAGTGGGCGTAAGCGTGTCAAATTCGAATCCAGGGGTCCAAGTCCGAGTTGTGACAGTCCGAGTCCAAGATTGAATCCGCAGAAAATTGGTCTCAAGTAGGACTCGAGTCTTTGACCGGACTCAAGGACTACATCACAGTATATGTATGTATTATAAACAATGCATATGTATGTATGTGTATAATGTATATATGTATGTATGCATGTGTGTATGCATGTGTGTATATATGTATGCATGTATGTACATATGTATGTATGTGTGCATGTATGTATGTATGTATATATAATTACATGTATGTATGTAAGAATGAGTGAACAATGTATGCATATACTTTTCCATGTAGTCCTACACACAATTATATTTATGCCTAGCAGCCTATGCATTACTTGCTTAATACTTATGCATGTACAATTGTACATACACATTTCGCTCTTCCGATCGTTTGAACGGAGGCGGCCATCTTGTACGAAGGTCTTGTAATGTCTTCCATCCCTTAGATTGAAACAGTGGCTGCGCCACCATCTTACTTCATACACAGCTGTAAATCGCGCAGCACAAGGCCAAGAGTAAAAACAACCACCACCATCACCACTACTATCACAGTCGTGTTTTACCCGTCACGTGCACAAAAGCCAATGCCAATTGCATAAAGTGCCTGCCACCCTCCCCAGCTCTGTCTGTGTCTCTGTCTGTCTGTCTGTCTCTGTTTGTCTATGTTTCTCTCTGTGTCTGTCTCTGTCTGTCTCTCTGTCTGTCTGTCGGTCTGTCTTTGTCTGTCTCTGTCTGTCTCTTCTCTCTCTCTCTCTCTCTCTCTCTCTCTCTCTCTCTCTCTCTCTCTGTTTGTCTATGTCTGTCTGTCTGTCTGTCTGTGTCTGTCTGTCTGTCTCTCTCTTCTGTGCGATATCTATAAACAACACTCCGATGATGTCATACAAAGACGTATATCATGTTTATAGGTTACATACACATAAACCTGTATATAATGTGTGTGTATGTATTGTATATATATATATATATATACATATATACATATGTATATATAATGAGATAATATGTGGGTCGTATACATGTAAAGATCCTTGACCGTCAATCAAAGGGTCAAAGATATATAAAGACTGACTCAGAAATAGAACAGTTTACTGGCAATACGGAAAAACATGTACAGCAAAATAATCTGGTGGAGTAAGAGCAGGAAGAGGAGAAAGAAAGAAGATAAGGACCACGATGAGGATAAAGCAGAGGAGGAGGAGGAGGAGGAGGAGGAGGAGGAGGAATAGGAGGAGGTCAAATTAGATCATTGACCGTTCATGGCCGTATACTGTCAGAAAACATCATTAAAACCGAATAGAGCCCTACGTAAAGCTGTATGAGCGGAATAATCCAACGCCAGCATCAGCATCATATCATCATCATCATCATCATCATCATCATCATCATCATCATCATCATCATCATCATCATAATAACAATAGCCTACGTCAGCATCGTCATCGTCGTCATCATCGTCATCATCGTCATCATCATCATCATCATCATCATCATCATGGTAATAATAATCATGGTTGTCATCATCATCATCATCATTGTCGTCGTCATCACAGTAGTTGACTGGTGTGACAGGGAAGCTGTTCTAACAATCTTGCAGTATACATTGAGGCATACTACTTATGTATAGAATGTCATAGGCATATGTGCATGTATATATTTTCATAGGGCTACGTATGCACTTCAATAG
This sequence comes from Aporrectodea caliginosa, assembly GCA_020284085.1. Lineage (NCBI taxonomy): Eukaryota > Metazoa > Annelida > Clitellata > Crassiclitellata > Lumbricidae > Aporrectodea > Aporrectodea caliginosa. The sequence continues at coordinate 538,016 of JACEVL010000006.1, read as the reverse complement.
GCCTAAGCGTGTATGTATTCAAATGGCATACACATTTGCTTCAAAAGGCTTATGTACAATATATGTATCTGGATAGGTCTACTGTAACATGTATTTAATAGGCATATGTTTGCATGCATTTTAATAAGCTTACATTTCTATGTCTTACTAGGCCTACGTGTTAATAGGCGTGTATTCTAATAGGCCTATTTATTTGTATTTTATACGTTTATCTTTTTAGAGCTCTAATTGTAAACATTTTAGTTAGCCTACATTTGTATGTATAGGCATTTTAATTGGCCTGCGTATCTAACAAAACTACGCTTGTATGCATTTTAATTGTCCTACTTATTTAATAAAGGTATACTTTTTATAATTTTAATACCTTTGTTTTGCATAATTATATTCTAATATGCCTGTGTTCTCTAGCTAATCTACTAGGCCTACGTTTTGTATGTATTTGAATAGACCTATGTAAGCATTTATTTTGGTATGCGCCTACCAGGCCCTACATACATGATATAATTTAATAGGCCTGCATATGAATGTATTTTAATAAGCCTACGTATGAATATATTTTAATAGGCCTGCGTATATGAATGTATTTTAAATTAAAATACATTCATACGTAGGCCTATTAAAATATATTCATACGTAGGCTGATTAAAATTTTTACTCAGCCTACGTATGAATATATTTTAATAGGCCTACGTATGAATGTATTTTAATAGGCCTAGGTAGTTAAGGTCCATTAGTTTAGAGCGCTTTTGGCATCGAATGTGCCACTTGGCTAAGCCACCGTGTCCGGTGTCGTGATTCGGGTTCGACCCCTTGTTCATATATGTGCATCAGTCCGTACCACAGTCAGGTGGGCTTTGGCCTAACCTTGAAGTCCTACATAATGGCTGTTATACAAAGCCTGGCACCTGTAGCCAATGGCACACCTGTCTCACAGTCTATATAGTGATCGGCAGGTGGCAGGCACCAGACAGGTTGTTTCGTGATCGGAACACGAAGGGCGGGGGACGAGGGGGCAGGGGCAGGATGTTATACACCCACCGACGAACGACATTCTGTTGGAATGGTGACAAACACTGGTAAAACAATTTTACTTCTGTCTGTCTGTATGTATGTATGGCATGAGTGTCTATGGCTACTCTTCTCTGTCTCTCTCTGTTGTCTGTCCCTGTCTGTCTGTCTTTCTGTCTGTGTCTGTCTGTGTCTGTCTGTGTCTGTCTGTGTCTGTCTGTGTCTGTCTGTATCTGTCTGTCTCTCTGTCTCTCTGTCTCTCTGTCTCTCTCTATATATATATATGTACTGTTTGTCTGTTGGTTTCTCTTTTAAGTTGTTAAGTAGAACAACATCATAAATAACACAAACGTTTCATTCGCTTGTTGGAAATTTTGCTGATGGAGGGAAAGTAATTGTGTCAAGTGGAGAACAATACAGCTGTCAGCAATTAATGTCACACTTGACAGCATTTATTTTGGAGAGGTCATTCATTCCTCTCTCCTATCATACCCCTTAAGAACGTACCCAGCCTCAACACAGCAGCTTCCCCAAATATAGTCTGTTCAAACCCTTCTATGCATTTGCAATCCAAGCCATTCAAACCGTACCCATAGCCCGAACACAGCAGCTTTTCCCTAATCTACCGTATGCTCCAACGTTTCCATCCATCTCCCCAATCCAACTCCTTCAAACCCTAACCCAGCAACAAGACAACACCTCCCCCAAATAGAGTCTCTGTTTCAGCTCTTGTATACACAGAGCTTCTCATTTGAAAATAGAAGGCGATCTGAAAATCGATCGCGCTGGTTGCGCAGGCGATCGGTGCGCAGATTAATTCAGCGTTGCTCTGGCCAAGTGCAATGCTCCCTACATCTGCTGTTGCTGCTGCTGCTGCTGCTGCTGATGACGTTGATGCCACTGAATAGTGCGTGCATCTCAGGTGCTTCCTGGAAGCGGCGAAAGCGTCCTTGCCTTCCGCTTAATCCAAAATGCAATCAAAGACACGATGATCCAGCATCCAGTAACTAACTAACCGGTTAGCAGTAGGTTCAGTTTAACGACACTGATCGTACTCTGTCAGTGCCAGCCCCAAGCCTGGATAAAGGAGGAGGGCGACGCTAATGATCTTTGTTATCACACAGTGTCGTTAAACTGCAACTACTACGACACACTGTGATAACAAAACCGGTTAGTAGGTTCATTAGCGTCGCCCTCCTCCTTTATCCAAACTTGGGACTGGCACTAAGGCACGGACGTGCAGTGACGGAGCTACTAACCTAACCGGTTACATCATAAGAAAGGAGCACATTAAACCTGCACGCGCGCAAGCAGTCAGACGAACACATACACGGTTTTATTGTACATCCTAGATGGAAGGAGCACATTAAACACAGTGTATATGCCTATGTTTGTGTATCCGAGTGCATGCGCGCTTAGGTTTATCGATTGTACTCCAGCAGTTGTTTACCTTTAGTTGTTGATAGGCCAGTCTGTATAAAAATAGCTGTGCCGAGTTAGTTATACGACGTGGCCACTAAGTAATATTTACATGTATTTTCCTTAGATTAAGTCGTAAATATCTACACTGCTGATATGGATCGGTGACATTTGCCATTTGCGTAGTTCTCAAGACACATGGAGAATGTATATGAAAAGGAGCAACAAAAGTTGATCAGCACCGTATACTGCACTTGAGCCCAGATTAGATTGCGTGCAGCCGACCTGAAAGATCTTTTACAGCAACCGGTGCCATATCAAACTAATATTGCCAATAAGCTTGGCTCTGTACAAACTGCAAGAAGGCAGGCAGGCAGACAGACAGACAGGCAGGCAGGCATTAGCAACATATAAAAGCCACGACTTAAGATGACAAACTCCGCCACAGCCCGTACTCTGGTAGTGCCAGTCCAAAGCCTGCATAAAGGAGGAGGGCGACTCTAAGCATCTTTGTTATAGCACATTGTCGTTAAATAGTAACTTACCAACAGGTCATGACAAATAATCAGGGCTATATATATTAGCACACGGACATCGGAAGCAACAGTTTATTTAACAGAATATATAACTGTATGCACAATAACTATATTATCTACGCAAATGTATGTATGTATATACATGAAATGTACATGGTGGTGCTAACAATGATATATGCAACTCTACTCAGATGTAAATAACATGATGTATACATAAACTATACCCAACCATCAAGATCAGAATATAACTGTTCACAATTGGTCTTAATTCTTCATTTTCGACAACTTCAAATTACAAAGAAGTACCTATCAGCAAGTACAGAGTCTGTGTACTTGCTGAATGACATGAATGACAAAATACCTAATTAGCAACTCTCAGAAGTTTCCAATGTGACATCCTGGGATAAACTAGAACATATAGAATAGTAAAGCACAAACAAGTGTCATTAAATTCTAGTTGAGGCAAAATCTTCGCTATCTGAAATCTTCCTGAGGATGACGAATAGATTCAAGGGCAGAATATCAAGGTGTGAATTACGCCACTTCACAAAAGGACAGGAGATGAAGCATGAACATAGAATTGCCCTACATGAAAAATTCACTACTGTAGCCTATGTATAAGCAACACCATTCCCTATCAGTGAATATATGTTAACAAGAACATGAAACACAACAACACCTACGGATCTGCATAAATGTTAAATATTTTCGGTAACTCATTACTCCCAGTTCGTAAATCAATAGAATAGGAACAAAACTATTAAAAATTCTGTATATTCGCAAGACCAAGAAAAAAGGTGCATTCACTAACAATTACCTAAAGATGCATGTAGGCCTACCTTAAAAATCTGACATAAAGTATGAGGAATTCTAAGCATGTGACCAGGTACTGACTATGCTAAAAATGCTTTTGTCAGCATTTTCTCTGTATCACTTGTGAAGATTAAAGCGGTTTGGGTTTCATAATTTTGTAAAAACGTTTTCATTGTATACAAGTCCCTGATATATCCTCAGTAAAGCAATTTCGACATACAGTAAAATTTCACACGTAAAATCACAGACGTTAAATAGCAAATATCAACCATTAAAACCTGAAACTACTTAGCATTATTATAAGCCAGAAGGTCTCTGTCAATCATGTCCGTCTGTCTGTCTGTCTCTCTGTCTCTGTCTTTCTGTCTGTATGTCGCGAGTCTGTGTTTATTTAACATTCCTGCAGGGTAAAAGTTAACACCATTATTTTACATTTTCAACATTAATGATATCGGCCAAATCAATACTGTACATCCAGTCTGCAGGCACCTACTTCAGAAGTGCATATGCGTACATACACAAGCGCATATGTCTAGGCCACACACACGCATATATATATATATATATATATATATATATATATATATATATATATATATATATATATATAAATATCTTAAATTGCTTTCTTTCTTTCAACATGCATAAACGTAATATAAACATTTTCCTGCGGCAATTCATAAGCCCACTAATATCTGCGCAGTAAGTAACAAAGTAGATATTTTGACAAGTGCGAGAGTTCATGCGGTCAGACTGAGTTAACGAGGTCAAACTGAGCAGTAAACAAAAATAAACTTCAAATATCAATCGTAGCACAGCACAGACTGATAACAGAGATGTTTGTAGTTGAAGTGAAAGCCGTGTCTCTGGTTCACATCGTACAAGCTATGGCAGATCCCCGAGACCCACTTCTCCGGGCTGTAAGTACAGCTTAAGCGCTCAACAGTTGATTGTTACGACTTCGAATCAGACGAAATCCACAAACTTCTGGTTATGAGATTTATCCCAAATGGTAGCCGGTCATGGGGTCATGTAGTACGGCAGGCGTCGAGAGAGTCGCTCGACAACAAGCATTTATAAACCCGCTAAAAAAATACTGAGTCATTGGGAAAACATTCCGTTGAATAACCAGGCCATTAGGGATACAATGGTCGTTTAATAGAGATTCTTCATAATTGGAAGACTAGCAGAGGGAGTAGCGGAGGGTTGCAACAACAGACCTGATTTCTTTTTAACTAACCCAATTTCTACGTCGGCGGCGGCAAAACCATTTCCGATCATCGACATGAATCCCTCCGCCATCCAGATGGAGCCTCTCCGCCTCTGGTTAAGACGAGCCAGGCTAAAATTAGACGAGGCCGCCGTTTTTCCTCCATCCAAATGATTCATTTCTGACCCACTTCGCGGAGCAGAGGGGCGGAGGGAGGGAGGGCTGCGTTTTCCTTAGTCTCGGAGCCATGGTACACTGCCACCAAGTTTAATCGACGCTGCCGTTAATCAGGCACACGTCAATATTTGCGCGTAGTCATTTCGACGCAACTGAGGGTGTCCCTGTGTTACACCCAAAGCCTCAACCTCCTCCTGCCCGTTCTTTGTCTGTCTGTCTGTCTGTCTGTCTGACTATCTTTCTCAGTCTCTCTCTGTCTCTGTGTAATCGAGACGATCTCGGTGGAGGAGTGAAGGCTCCTCCTTTCTTCCCTCTTGTCCCCCGGGCGACAATTATTCCCGAGAGCTAGATTACGAAACCATGAATCAATACATTTCATCTCGTCCCAGACGCACCACAACCTCATCCACCTCCCCAAATCCCTCCTTCATCCATACAACTAGACCAAAGCACAGGAAGTGCAGCAGCAGCAGCTCCAGCTGCCGAGGTAGGAGCAGCCGCAGCAGCTGAATAGAATCCCCCGTAGTAGCTTCGATCCTCGGAAGCCATATACATGAACCGCATTCGTAATGAGATGAGGAAAAACGAAGCCATAAAATCTGTGCTAAAGTTCTTCACGCCACGGCGCCGCGTATCCTCACCCTCCCTCGGGCCTCACCCTCCCGCGGGGCCTTTGCCGTCTACATCAGATCAATCAAGGTCAACCAATACGTATACGTGTAAAGACTACTGCAGACAGAGATCTAGCTGCGGGTGCTACCACTGGCTAAACAGATGGACAGGAGCCATAGAACAGCCTCGCAAATGTAGCACTGAGACATTTACCCGATGGTAAAAATGTTGGTAGTACCATTAACAGAAAGTACAGCTGTTGGCATTATCAAATGGTACAAATGTTGATAGTGCCATTAAGAGAAAGTTCAACTGCTGGCATTACAAGTAATCGTTGGTAACAACCTCTTTCAGGTTTAGATACCCACAGCTAAGCACACATGCCAAGAAATTCTGATTAGGCAGAGAATTTGACAAATTTCATAACATTACATCTGTGTTTGTCTTCCAAATACAAACTGAAAACAGGGACACATTAATAAACGTCTGAAACATTGCATTAAAGGAAATTCAACACAAATGGCTTTTAAGATAACAGCGGTGATACCTGGAAATTGAGTTGACAAGGGTCCAGCCCTTTGACACGGTACAGATTAATTAAGCACAGCTTAACCACAACAAGATAAACGGCAGCAAATATCAAGGCCAAACAACACAATGACATAACACCTATATACCGTCTTCCTATCAGAAACGTTAGACAAACCTAACCAGTCAGTTTTGTTTCAGTTTGCAAGAAAAATAACGACTACGTTTCCCTAAACATATGCAATTACGCATGCACCATAAACAACACTCTTACGTATGCAAACTAAGCGCATGTTAGAGTTAGTACTTCTAAACAGAGAATACAATTCGTTCCACTACTCTACGGAAATTGAACCCTGCTGTCACCTGTATCTCGATACTGTCCGTGTAAACCTTGACCCCACACCTGAGGTCAGATGTCGAAGCCAAGGTTCGTCTCCAGCCAATCGCTGTTGCCGAGGATCTCCGTGACCTCGGGCGTCGAGTAGTCAGTCTCTGGGTAGTTGAACCACGAGGACAAAGCATCCTGGCATAGGTCCCTGTCCCTGTCAACGTTCCAGTCACAAGACCACATACCAGTCCTTGCGTAGCCGTCCAGCTCTTCCAGGCTGAAGAACAGTCCCTCCGAGGGAATCCCCTCGATCAGCGGTCGATCGATGGCACAGCTGGACGCAGACGAGAACGTTGACTCCGACGATGAGAACGAAGCAGACGATCCGCCAAGGGGATCAGCCCTTGATCCAAGGCCCTTCGATCCAAGGCCTTTCGATCCAAGGTCACTGTCCAGTGGGTAGAGACTCTCTGGGGTAGTTGGGCTGAGACAGTCCTCTGGGCCGCTTGCGACACTGTTCGCCACCTTACAGTCCGTTAACGAAAGCAGTCTGCGAGATCTGAAGCCGTGTTTCAAAGCCTTACTTGTGTTGGCGGACGGTGGGGTTCGACGCTTTACCTCTGTCGCCCTTTCCACGTCTGCTGTGTGCCTCGCGTAGTGGGAACGACCGCCGCGTTTCTCGGCGGCCTTCCTCTTCTGCAGACCCTTCTTCTTCGCCGACGCCAGGGTCGCGGCCTTCTTCCGCGGCCTGTACTTGTAGTCAGGGTACTCCTTCGAGTGAAACACCCTCAGCCGTTCCGCCTCCTCGATGAACGGCTGTCTCTCGACGTCCGCAAGAGTCTTCCAGACCTTCCCGAGACGTTTGCTGATCTCGGCGTTGTGCAGCTTCGGGTCCGTTTCGGTCAGGCGTCGACGCTGGATCTGAGACCAGACCATGAAGGCGTTCATCGGCCGCTTGACCCGGTCAGCGGGCTTCGTATGCGTTGCGTCCGAGTAGGGTGTCCTCGACTCAGGACTGACGACGGGAAAGCCATAGTCCTCTGGCTGGTTTCCGCGCCTCCTAGTCCCATCGTCTGCGAACGGTGAATTCTGTGGTAGCATCTCGTACGCAGGTTTTCTGTGCAAAGACCCGGGCGGGACTGAACGGTGGTCAGTTAAGAGAAGTATATAGCGCAGTTGCTGGCCATTATCAACGTTCTATCGGGTTCGCTGGCATCGCACTGACTGCAGCGACCCAGTCACGCCGTGTTTATGTTCTTTCGATAGAAATAGGCTGACGTAATTCGCAACCAATCAGAACCGAGTGCTATTTTAACCCGACTCCGCCCACCGAACATCTGATTGGCTGTAACTGTGTTAATATGTGCGCGGCCTTGACCGGGCGAATGGCCGCCGTCCAGGTTACCTGAACCGAATGACATCGCTATGGCGATGAGGCCGCCAGTCAAACGCGGCACGACCATTTAATATTCTATTTACGACCCTGGACGCGAATGATTATTAGTAAAATATTATAATGAGCCCTATCATGATCAGCGGTGGTGCGCCTGACGATCGGCCCAAATAAAAACAGCCTCGCCCCGACACTTGAGGCAATCAAAAACCGAAGCTGCCGAAGTGCTAGGCTGGCCGCCGCGGCGTTGCGCCCTTGCCAGAGCGGCCGATCCTCAGGCCGAGCCTACCTCCACCACTGACGCTGCCTCTGGCTGCCGCCGCAGCTGGCGCGGTGGACATTCCAAGAACTCTGGAAATTACGTCAGAAGAACATTTCCGCGATCTTGGTAAGCCGTCGTCAATTATTGGCTACCTGGTGACGCCACTGGTTTATCGTTGGCCTGGCGACGCTCTCGTCGACGACGTTAAACCTGACCTTGTAGAAATCAGACCGCTATGCCTTTGACGGACGCAGTTAATGTGACGCGCTGAGCAAGACGCGGAGGTGGAGGAAGGACTATTGATTGATTGGTTAGTGTATCGCCCGCGGACTGTAACGAGAAACAGTGAAAGGCCTGGCTCGCATGCAACCTATAGTATTAGTTTCCTCGGTCTGTATTTTTATATCAGACAGCAGCAGGTGCTCGACCGAGGAATATCCTTGGAAATTAATGGCCCGCAAGCAGGGCAAGCAATATAACCTCGCTTTCTGTTATATGGTCGCGCGATTTTCTTACACATCGGCTATCCATACCGATGTTCACGCGCATATGTCTGATTTTACTTCATTAGGAAAAGGACTAATGAACCCTAAGATTAAAGATTACTCAACAGCCCATTAAAAGGAAGGACTTGTCAGCTTGTCAACCTGTCAACTACTGTCCTTGGTTGGTTATAGGCCGTCAAGGGACAAAGGAAAAATGCAGAGACAGACAGACGGACGGACAGACACAGACAGACAAGCAGACACAGACAGACAGACAGACATACATGCATGCATACATACATACATACATACATACATACATACATACATACATACATACATACATACAGATACAGACAGACAGAGACAGAGATACAGAAGGCGTAAGAGAAGAGAAAATGAAGGACGGAGGAATACGAGAATATTAATTAGCAGAACATAAAGATATTTCATGGACGGGAGCTCATTCTTTGAAAGACCTGTTTACTAAAGTTCAGTTCATATCCAATGTTAATATAATTATAATTATACATGTACATATTAGAATATATATATGTAGTATTGTAGTATGTACATATATATATAATATAATTAACTTAATTTAAATCAAACCGTGTTGGCAAGGGCGTAATTCGTCCCACAAAGTGTTGATGACCAATCCCTCCTTCCGCTCTTCAATTCCGCTCTCCCTCGTCTCTCTCCTTCCCCTATATAAGTATTCTTAGTCCGCCACTTTAAGATCATTCGCCGATAACAAATAATACAGAGCCATTATCTGTAGCTGCATGAACTTCCTTCAAACCAAAATAACTCTGCCGTGTAAACATATTTCAGCACAGGGCCAAAGTGTGGGTGGTTACTGTCACGACCATTTTAAAAAGTGGTGTTGGGCGGACACTATACCGTAACAATACAAAGATACGCCGATGCATGTTGGTGGTGGCATGTTGACTTCACGTTATATAGGTCACACTTATAAGGCTCGATGAACCCAATTGATAATTATAATGGCATACATTATACAGCCTCACCTGCCATCCATCCACCGAACCAACCATATATCCATTCATTCATCCATCCATGCATCGAACCATCCATACATCAATTCAGTCATCCATCCATGCATCGATCCATCCACCCATTCATCCATCCAATCAACCATTCATCCATCCATCCAATCAGCCATTCATCCATACAACCATTCATCCATTCATCCATCCATTCATCCATCCATCCATCCATCCATCCATCATACCATCCATCTAATGAACCAACAATCTATCCATTTACTCATTCATCCATCCGTCTAACCAACTATTCATCCATACAATCATTCGTTCAGACATCAAGACATCCAGACATCGAACTATCCATCCATCCATCCAACCAACCATCTATCCATCCATCCATCCATCCATTCATCCATCCATCCATCCATCCAACCAACCAACCAACCAATCAAACAGTCATCCAACCAATCATCCAACCAACCATCCATCCATTCATTCATCCATCCATCCATCCATCCATCCATCCATCCATCCATCCATCCATCCATCCATCCATCCATCCATCCATCCATCCATCCATCCATACAGACATATATACATACATATATACATACGTACATACATATATATAATTGTACATCCAAATAGCCATCCATCCACCAACCATTCAACCATCCATAATTCGTACAAGGTCGAAACCGATCTAGGCCATATACGCTGACGTGTGCATGGCTGAGAGTATCTCGAGTTGGCTTTGCACTGCTGAGCCAAAGATCTATGTCCGGCTTGCTAAAGCTACTGCTGTTTCTGCATGCTGCTCCTGCTGTCGTTCCTGAATTCATGAAGATTATGCTGATGATGCAGAATGCCGAATGTCCGCTCTGTGATATCGGGCATGGTTACAGGTTTCACTTCTGCGAGGCAAATGTCAGATCAGTGACCAGAATAACTTCTGGCAGCCGAATCATATCCGCATTTCTTGTAGGCCATTATGTTGTCTAGGTCTAACACAGCCCGATAAAACACTCGTAAATACAGTATAACGGACGTGTATACTTTGCCACATTGACCTATTGTTCAGATTGTTCTAGACACTCCAATCATATGTAAATACAGTTAGGACTTATCGACGAGAATGTACTTAACCAACTAAAGCGCCTGGGAAACCAATGCAGCTCATCGTTAAAGTTTTATATAACGGAAGTTTATATATCGGCCTATTGTGCTAGAGTCGCTAGGCACTTAAATCACATAGGCGTAACTTTCTATTGTGACGGTGGTGTCCGGTCACCACCACTTTTAAAAGTGGTGGTGATAGTCACCACCACCTTTTGGTCCTGCAATGAAATATATTTTTAACATTAAAGCATTTGCTGTCTACCGTCTAGGCTATTCATGGGTGCGGGCCAAATCCCCGAAACCCGATTCCCCGAAAGGCATTCCGGCCGGATCCTCGAAATTAATTTTCTTAGTCCAACTCGAAAGAATATAATTAACAAATTAACATTTGAATAGGCAGTATATCGATATACATCAAAGCCACGCCAAGTCTATGTCATGCCTAGACGGTAGACAGCCAATTGCTTTAATGTTAAAAAAATATATTTCATTCTTTGTTTAAATAGAAGTTTGATTGATGGAAATAATTATTTCCGTAAATAGAAGCTGGATTGATTAAGCTAAGTCGATGCTTTAATGGAAGCTGGATCGATGAAGTTTTTTGCTTAAATAGAAGTTGGATTGACAAAAATAATTCTTGCCTAAAGAGAAATTGGATTGATGAAAAAATTATTGGTCAAATATACGTCAAATTGATGACAATAATTCTTGCTTAGACAGAAGTTCGATTGATGATATTTTTTCTCCTAAATGGAAACTGGATTGATGACAATTATCATGGGCATTGGTAGACTGCTTACTTACCAGCGTCAAGACGTTAAAATAATTCACCAACATAAACTACGGATAACCATTTAACGTTGACAATGACTATTGGTACCATAACGTCGATTATTGGTAGTACTGTAGGCTATAACGATATTCATTTAAAAGCCACAGTATACCAGCGTGTCTCTGAGGCTTCGAAACTGGCAGTGTCACACTGCTAGAGTCTCTTGTCTCCTTCGCAACTGGACTTCGAACACCATCTGGACAACCCTCTGACTTAACGCAGCGCTTGTGAATAAGCTGGTGTCCTGCGCTTAGGTAACTTTCCAGTAGTAGGCCTACGTTAAAAATTAGGAGGGGATTGGTCACCACCACTTTCTGGGGCAAAGTTACGCCCTTGTTAAATCATACATGTCACAGTCATCAGTGTCATGTGCCATAAATGTAAATGTGCCTCGCCGACCCTTGAGGGCGTTTTGCTGCATAATATTAAAATTGTACAGCTATAAACTTGTAATTATAATTGTAATTGGACAGACATTCAGGGCCGTATTATCCATTAGGCACAGTAGACGCTGTGTGGCAGTGCCTAGCGCCTACGAACCTTCCAGGGGTCTACGCAAGTCTGAAAATGAGATAGGCCTACTAGGAAAAACCGTAAAAATTGCATTAGACCTTAGATTTCAATAGTAAGCTTTTCAAAAAGTACATTGAGATTTTAAATAAAAACTTGGTGTGTTCGTGAATCATGAGTGAACATGACGTCAATTAATTTAATAAATAATAATGCATAATTATGCTTTTAGCTTTAATGCAGAGCTGGCAGTTGGGTCTACGAAGTTAGGAGTGCCCTATATACGTCGCCCTATATATATAGGCCTACGACGACCTTAAAACGGCCCTGCAGACATTACCGATAAACGTCGAACTTTGCAATCTTTTTGGACTGCGTCAACGAAAACAAACATGCGCACCTAACTATCCAAAAGCGAAGCCGAGGAAAGTTGGTTGCTTCCAAGTTCCTCGTTTATTTTGATCGTGATTTGTGTTTTTTCTTGTCTATGTCTTGTCTAACCCGAGGCTAAGTAAGTCTCAATGGACTGAATGAAGTATCAAGTCTATTGACTTACGTATAGCATATATCCTCTATAGTCGATACTGTATATATTGACATACGTATAGCATAGCCTATATATACATAATTCTCGGCGAATAAGTTTTTGTGGGAGGGGAAGACGCGGCGTCGTTCGCATAGGTCACAAGAGAAGACACAAAACTCTACGGGCATCCACTGTATACCTAGACACCACAACAACAACAATTAATGAGTTTGACCAGAGAACCAGACTGCAGCCGTTATCACCGAACACACTTACTCGCAATCCTCTTCTGCAGCGTCGTGTTCTTCCTTCTGTTTTTCTTCCTGCTCTAAATCCAAGACTCGATTTATCAGAACGACAGGAGTGGAATGGATGGAAGGCAAGTTAAGGAAAGGGGGATGAAAGCCACTAGTATAGGCCTAATGTATATCTTTAAGACTATTTCAACGGAACGCAAGGACGTATAGCCAGAACACAAGTTGGGGATCTCCATTTGGGGTTTCCATTGGATATGCATTGTCGCAGAGTACGGGGTCAACGTTTTTTGCAATTATTAATTGGTGGGGGTTGAACCCAAAACCCATAAATACCCCTATGTCGGAACGGCGTGAGACATCGGCCTCTGCTGTAACGAAGGATGCTGCTACTGCTGCAGAGTGCTTACATTCTACATGGCATCGACGCCTCCTTGGACATCTTCTCTGCACCATAGGCACCATACACACGTCGCCACGCCTTGTGGATTATGTAACAAAATTAAATATATAGATATACAAAATAGATATAAAATATCACTCGGTATATTACTTACTTACTTATAGGAGGAGAGAGTCTCATGAGCTATCGTGTGACAGCCATGGGATTGCGATTTTAGCGACTTCATTTTCTAAGCATATGAAAGTAATATCCTAAATCAAAAATTTCAGCACAAGGCCAAAAAGGGATGAGGCCTGTAACGATCATATAAAATTTATGGTCGTTAGAGGTCCATTAACATTATTTACAATGGTGGTGACCGAACAGCATGCACCGTCGCAACACAAAGTCATATGCATCGTTACTTCTCTGAACTTCTTCACATCAGTATACATAAAAGTCTGTTCGAATATATCTTTCGATTGAATCTAAAGAAATGCACACAAAGATCCCACCTAAATATAGGCCTACCAACATTATGTCATAATAAGTTGGTGCGAATTGTCTTCGCACAGGGTGCTAGTGCGGGCCCTTTGCTGTGATTACCTTCCAAAGGCAGCCTCTGGCAACCGTGCACCGTGAATAACAAGCACGCTAACAAACAAATTTCTTCAGTTCAGAAAATGCAGGCCCCTCAAAACTGCGGACCCGGGTGCTGCAGCACCCTTAGCATCCCTTAACTGAAGAAATCGGACCTTAATGCGGACCTGTCTTCGCACGATCGACGTCATTAATGTGAAAGACTGTTGTTCATCCTATTATTCTCACCAGCGATAGCTCAGTTGGTTGAGGGGAGGACTGGAGTGGTCGAAAACTGGAATCCATACAGTCGTGCATTAAAGTATCTGAACGTACATAAAATCAATAGGCCTATAGAATATAAAGTCATATCATTCACCTACAACACACTTCAATCCTCCCAGCCCTCCCATCTTCGTCACTTGTTCGCGGTTCAACCACTTCCGGGACTTCCCTCAACATACTCAGACACACCTCGTCCGCCCTGACACTTCTCCGCCCTTCCGTCACCAAATCGCTAACATTTGCAAATGAAATGGCTCAATAGCCATAGCATGATAGCAGTCCTGTCATTCTGGAATACACTCCCCCAGAATAACGCCAAATGGATCCTGTATACGAACACACCAAACCGACACCTCATGCTATTCCTCCACAGATCGTTCAATCAAAATTGAAACAATGCTCCTCACCCGTGATAGCTCAGTTGGTAGAGCGGAGGACTGTAGTGGTCAAAATCTGTCATCCTTAGGTCGGTGGTTCAAATCCGCCTCGCGGGAAATGCTTTTACAAATATTCTCAAATAAATCCCAATTCAGTTCTTGCAATCTTCTGTGTTATCCAGTGCTAAATTGCAGAATTCGGTAAACAATATTTTCCAATGTTTCGAAAACTTGTTCAGGTGTGGTCAGGAAAGGCTGGAAACTAATGACATTAGAAAAAAGTTGAGCCTAACGCGGATCAAATTGATATAATGCAGTTTTTGATATTCGATCAGCCAACCTAAGAACGTATTTCAAATGAGCTCAGGTTAGGTTAAATGAAATCACGGAAAAATCAGTTTGACGATAAGACGGATAGTTGTCTCAGTTTGGTAATGATAAAGGACCTATGACAAGGGTTTATTAACAGATATATTTTTCGAGACTTTGAGTGAATTTGATCTGAATATCGATAAGAAAACATAGATGGTTTGCCATGACACAGAATCACAGACAGTTGCCGTGACCAGGATTCGAACCTGGGTTGTCTCGGCCACAACGAGAAGTACTAACCACTATACGATCACGGCCATTGAACCATCGTCTACATGCTTCCCCAAAGTGACACATAGATTTTGCGAAAGATTGTTGTCTTCTAAATTACTGCGAAACGCGTCACGAAGGCGATTGACCTTGCCTGGGGTCCGAATCGGGTACAATTTGTGAAATCTAAATTCAACAGATGTACAATCTCTTCTCGCAATGATACTTTTCAATGTTGGAGAATGAATTTCAGTTTCTAACCGTCACCCGTGATAGCTCAGTTGGTAGAGCGGAGGACTGTAGTGGTCAAAATCTGTCATCCTTAGGTCGGTGGTTCAAATCCGCCTCGCGGGAAATACTTTTACAAATATTCTCAAATAATTCCCAATTCAGTTCTTGCAATCTTCTGTGTTATCCAGTGCTAGATTGCAGAATTCGTTAAACAATATTTACAAATGCTTCGAAAACTTGTTCAGGTGATGTGAGCCTTTTGTCAGGTAAGGTTAAACACTAATGACATTAGAAACAAGTTGAGCCTAACGCAGATCAAATTAATATAATGCAGGTTGTGAATATTCGATCAGCCAACCTAAGAACGTATTTCAAATGAGCTCAGGTTAGGTTAAATGAAATCACCGAAAAAATCAGTTTGACATTAATACGGATAAGTTGTCTCAGTTTGGTAATGATATAGGGCCTATGATAAGGGTTTTATTAACAGACATATTTTCGAGACGTTGAGTGAATTTGATCTGAATATCGATAAGAAAACATAGATGGTTTGCCATGACACACAATCACAGACAGTTGCCGTGACCAGGATTCGAACCTGGGTTGTCTCGGCCACAACGAGAAGTACTAACCACTATACGATCACGGCCATTGCACCATCGTCTACATGCTTCACCAAAGTGACACATAGATTTTGCGAAAGATTGTTGTCCTCTAGATTACTGCGAAACGCGTCACGAAGGTGTATGACCTTGCCTGGGGTCAGAATAGGGTACAATTTGTGAAATCTATATTCAACAGATGTACAATCTCTTCTCGCAATGATGCTTTTCAATGTTCGTGAATGAATTTCAGTTTATAACCGTCACCCGTGATAGCTCAGTTGGTAGAGCGGAGGACTGTAGTGGTCAAAATCTGTCATCCTTAGGTCGGTGGTTCAAATCCGCCTCGCGGGAAATACTTTTACAAATATTCTCAAATAATTCCCAATTCAGTTCTTGCAATCTTCTGTGTTATCCAGTGCTAGATTCAGAATTCGTTAAACAATATTTACAAATGCTTCGAAAACTTGTTCAGGTGATGTGAGCCTTTGGTCAGGTAAGGTTAAACACTAATGACATTAGAAACAAGTTGAGCCTAACGCAGATCAAATTAATATAATGCAGGTTGTGAATATTCGATCAGCCAACCTAAGAACGTATTTCAAATGAGCTCAGGTTAGGTTAAATGAAATCACCGAAAAAATCAGTTTGACATTAATACGGATAAGTTGTCTCAGTTTGGTAATGATATAGGGCCTATGATAAGGGTTTTATTAACAGATATATTTTTCGAGACGTTGAGTGAATTTGATCTGAATATCGATAAGAAAACATAGATGGTTTGCCATGACACACAATCACAGACAGTTGCCGTGACCAGGATTCGAACCTGGGTTGTCTCGGCCACAACGAGAAGTACTAACCACTATACGATCACGGCCATTGCACCATCGTCTACATGCTTCACCAAAGTGACACATAGATTTTGCGAAAGATTGTTGTCCTCTAGATTACTGCGAAACGCGTCACTCAGTTGTATGACCTTGCCTGGGGTCAGAATAGGGTACAATTTGTGAAATCTAAATTCAACAGATGTACAATCTCTTCTCGCAATGATGCTTTTCAATGTTCGTGAATGAATTTCAGTTTATAACCGTCACCCGTGATAGCTCAGTTGGTAGAGCGGAGGACTGTAGTGGTCAAAATCTGTCATCCTTAGGTCGGTGGTTCAAATCCGCCTCGCGGGAAATGCTTTTACAAATATTCTCAAATAATTCCCAATTCAGTTCTTGCAATCTTCTGTGTTATCCAGTGCTAGATTCAGAATTCGTTAAACAATATTTTCAAATGCTTCGAAAACTTGTTCAGGTGATGTGAGCCTTTGGTCAGGTAAGGTTAAACACTAATGACATTAGAAACAAGTTGAGCCTAACGCAGATCAAATTAATATAATGCAGGTTGTGAATATTCGATCAGCCAACCTAAGAACGTATTTCAAATGAGCTCAGGTTAGGTTAAATGAAATCACCGAAAAAATCAGTTTGACATTAATACGGATAAGTTGTCTCAGTTTGGTAATGATATAGGGCCTATGATAAGGGTTTTATTAACAGACGTATTTTTCGAGACGTTGAGTGAATTTGATCTGAATATCGATAAGAAAACATAGATGGTTTGCCATGACACACAATCACAGACAGTTGCCGTGACCAGGATTCGAACCTGGGTTGTCTCGGCCACAACGAGAAGTACTAACCACTATACGATCACGGCCATTGCACCATCGTCTACATGCTTCACCAAAGTGACACATAGATTTTGCGAAAGATTGTTGTCCTCTAGATTACTGCGAAACGCGTCACTCAGTTGTATGACCTTGCCTGGGGTCAGAATAGGGTACAATTTGTGAAATCTAAATTCAACAGATGTACAATCTCTTCTCGCAATGATGCTTTTCAATGTTCGTGAATGAATTTCAGTTTATAACCGTCACCCGTGATAGCTCAGTTGGTAGAGCGGAGGACTGTAGTGGTCAAAATCTGTCATCCTTAGGTCGGTGGTTCAAATCCGCCTCGCGGGAAATGCTTTTACAAATATTCTCAAATAATTCCCAATTCAGTTCTTGCAATCTTCTGTGTTATCCAGTGCTAAATTCAGAATTCGTTAAACAATATTTTCAAATGCTTCGAAAACTTGTTCAGGTGATGTGAGCCTTTGGTCAGGTAAGGTTAAACACTAATGACATTAGAAACAAGTTGAGCCTAACGCAGATCAAATTAATATAATGCAGGTTGTGAATATTCGATCAGCCAACCTAAGAACGTATTTCAAATGAGCTCAGGTTAGGTTAAATGAAATCACCGAAAAAATCAGTTTGACATTAATACGGATAAGTTGTCTCAGTTTGGTAATGATATAGGGCCTATGATAAGGGTTTTATTAACAGACATATTTTTCGAGACGTTGAGTGAATTTGATCTGAATATCGATAAGAAAACATAGATGGTTTGCCATGACACACAATCACAGACAGTTGCCGTGACCAGGATTCGAACCTGGGTTGTCTCGGCCACAACGAGAAGTACTAACCACTATACGATCACGGCCATTGCACCATCGTCTACATGCTTCACCAAAGTGACACATAGATTTTGCGAAAGATTGTTGTCCTCTAGATTACTGCGAAACGCGTCACTCAGTTGTATGACCTTGCCTGGGGTCAGAATAGGGTACAATTTGTGAAATCTAAATTCAACAGATGTACAATCTCTTCTCGCAATGATGCTTTTCAATGTTCGTGAATGAATCGCAGTTTATAACCGTCACCCGTGATAGCTCAGTTGGTAGAGCGGAGGACTGTAGTGGTCAAAATCTGTCATCCTTAGGTCGGTGGTTCAAATCCGCCTCGCGGGAAATACTTTTACAAATATTCTCAAATAATTCCCAATTCAGTTCTTGCAATCTTCTGTGTTATCCAGTGCTAAATTGCAGAATTCGGTAAACAATATTTTCCAATGCTTCGAAAACTTGTTCAGGTGTGGTCAGGAAAGGCTGGAAACTAATGACATTAGAAACAAGTTGAGCCTAACGCAGATCAAATTGATATAATGCAGTTTGTGAATATTCGATCAGCCAACCTAAGAACGTATTTCAAATGAGCTCAGGTTAGGTTAAATGAAATCACCGGAAAAATCAGTTTGACGATAAGACGGATAGTTGTCTCAGTTTGGTAATGATAAAGGACCTATGACAAGGGTTTTATTAACAGATATATTTTTCGAGACTTTGAGTGAATTTGATCTGAATATCGATAAGAAAACATAGATGGTTTGCCATGACACAGAATCACAGACAGTTGCCGTGACCAGGATTCGAACCTGGGTTGTCTCGGCCACAACGAGAAGTACTAACCACTATACGATCACGGCCATTGAACCATCGTCTACATGCTTCCCCAAAGTGACACATAGATTTTGCGAAAGATTGTTGTCTTCTAGATTACTGCGAAACGCGTCACGAAGGTGATTGACCTTGCCTGGGGTCCGAATCGGGTACAATTTGTGAAATCTAAATTCAACAGATGTACAATCTCTTCTCGCAATGATACTTTTCAATGTTGGAGAATGAATCGCAGTTTCTAACCGTCACCCGTGATAGCTCAGTTGGTAGAGCGGAGGACTGTAGTGGTCAAAATCTGTCATCCTTAGGTCGGTGGTTCAAATCCGCCTCGCGGGAAATGCTTTTACAAATATTCTCAAATAAATCCCAATTCAGTTCTTGCAATCTTCTGTGTTATCCAGTGCTAAATTGCAGAATTCGGTAAACAATATTTTCCAATGCTTCGAAAACTTGTTCAGGTGTGGTCAGGAAAGGCTGGAAACTAATGACATTAGAAACAAGTTGAGCCTAACGCGGATCAAATTGATATAATGCAGTTTTTGATATTCGATCAGCCAACCTAAGAACGTATTTCAAATGAGCTCAGGTTAGGTTAAATGAAATCACCGGAAAAATCAGTTTGACGATAAGACGGATAGTTGTCTCAGTTTGGTAATGATAAAGGACCTATGACAAGGGTTTATTAACAGATATATTTTTCGAGACTTTGAGTGAATTTGATCTGAATATCGATAAGAAAACATAGATGGTTTGCCATGACACAGAATCACAGACAGTTGCCGTGACCAGGATTCGAACCTGGGTTGTCTCGGCCACAACGAGAAGTACTAACCACTATACGATCACGGCCATTGAACCATCGTCTACATGCTTCCCCAAAGTGACACATAGATTTTGCGAAAGATTGTTGTCTTCTAAATTACTGCGAAACGCGTCACGAAGGTGATTGACCTTGCCTGGGGTCCGAATCGGGTACAATTTGTGAAATCTAAATTCAACAGATGTACAATCTCTTCTCGCAATGATACTTTTCAATGTTGGAGAATGAATCGCAGTTTCTAACCGTCACCCGTGATAGCTCAGTTGGTAGAGCGGAGGACTGTAGTGGTCAAAATCTGTCATCCTTAGGTCGGTGGTTCAAATCCGCCTCGCGGGAAATACTTTTACAAATATTCTCAAATAAATTCCCAATTCAGTTCTTGCAATCTTCTGTGTTATCCAGTGCTAAATTGCAGAATTCGGTAAACAATATTTTCAAATGCTTCGAAAACTTGTTCAGGTGTGGTCAGGAAAGGCTGGAAACTAATGACATTAGAAAAAAGTTGAGCCTAACGCGGATCAAATTGATATAATGCAGTTTTTGATATTCGATCAGCCAACCTAAGAACGTATTTCAAATGAGCTCAGGTTAGGTTAAATGAAATCACCGGAAAAATCAGTTTGACGATAAGACGGATAGTTGTCTCAGTTTGGTAATGATAAAGGACCTATGACAAGGGTTTATTAACAGATATATTTTTCGAGACTTTGAGTGAATTTGATCTGAATATCGATAAGAAAACATAGATGGTTTGCCATGACACAGAATCACAGACAGTTGCCGTGACCAGGATTCGAACCTGGGTTGTCTCGGCCACAACGAGAAGTACTAACCACTATACGATCACGGCCATTGAACCATCGTCTACATGCTTCCCCAAAGTGACACATAGATTTTGCGAAAGATTGTTGTCTTCTAAATTACTGCGAAACGCGTCACGAAGGTGATTGACCTTGCCTGGGGTCCGAATCGGGTACAATTTGTGAAATCTAAATTCAACAGATGTACAATCTCTTCTCGCAATGATACTTTTCAATGTTGGAGAATGAATCGCAGTTTCTAACCGTCACCCGTGATAGCTCAGTTGGTAGAGCGGAGGACTGTAGTGGTCAAAATCTGTCATCCTTAGGTCGGTGGTTCAAATCCGCCTCGCGGGAAATACTTTTACAAATATTCTCAAATAAATCCCAATTCAGTTCTTCCAATCTTCTGTGTTATCCAGTGCTAAATTGCAGAATTCGGTAAACAATATTTTCCAATGTTTCGAAAACTTGTTCAGGTGTGGTCAGGAAAGGCTGGAAACTAATGACATTAGAAAAAAGTTGAGCCTAACGCGGATCAAATTGATATAATGCAGTTTTTGATATTCGATCAGCCAACCTAAGAACGTATTTCAAATGAGCTCAGGTTAGGTTAAATGAAATCACGGAAAAATCAGTTTGACGATAAGACGGATAGTTGTCTCAGTTTGGTAATGATAAAGGACCTATGACAAGGGTTTATTAACAGATATATTTTTCGAGACTTTGAGTGAATTTGATCTGAATATCGATAAGAAAACATAGATGGTTTGCCATGACACAGAATCACAGACAGTTGCCGTGACCAGGATTCGAACCTGGGTTGTCTCGGCCACAACGAGAAGTACTAACCACTATACGATCACGGCCATTGAACCATCGTCTACATGCTTCCCCAAAGTGACACATAGATTTTGCGAAAGATTGTTGTCTTCTAAATTACTGCGAAACGCGTCACGAAGGTGATTGACCTTGCCTGGGGTCCGAATCGGGTACAATTTGTGAAATCTAAATTCAACAGATGTACAATCTCTTCTCGCAATGATACTTTTCAATGTTGGAGAATGAATCGCAGTTTCTAACCGTCACCCGTGATAGCTCAGTTGGTAGAGCGGAGGACTGTAGTGGTCAAAATCTGTCATCCTTAGGTCGGTGGTTCAAATCCGCCTCGCGGGAAATACTTTTACAAATATTCTCAAATAAATCCCAATTCAGTTCTTCCAATCTTCTGTGTTATCCAGTGCTAAATTGCAGAATTCGTTAAACAATATTTTCCAATGCTTCGAAAACTTGTTCAGGTGTGGTCAGGAAAGGCTGGAAACTAATGACATTAGAAAAAAGTTGAGCCTAACGCGGATCAAATTGATATAATGCAGTTTTTGATATTCGATCAGGCAACCTAAGAACGTATTTCAAATGAGCTTTCAAATGAGCTCAGGTTAGGTATCACGGAAAAATCAGTTTGACGATAAGACGGATAGTTGTCTCAGTTTGGTAATGATAAAGGACCTATGATAAGGGTTTATTAACAGATATATTTTTCGAGACTTTGAGTGAATTTGATCTGAATATCGATAAGAAAACATAGATGGTTTGCCATGACACAGAATCACAGACAGTTGCCGTGACCAGGATTCGAACCTGGGTTGTCTCGGCCACAACGAGAAGTACTAACCACTATACGATCACGGCCATTGAACCATCGTCTACATGCTTCCCCAAAGTGACACATAGATTTTGCGAAAGATTGTTGTCTTCTAAATTACTGCGAAACGCGTCACGAAGGTGATTGACCTTGCCTGGGGTCCGAATCGGGTACAATTTGTGAAATCTAAATTCAACAGATGTACAATCTCTTCTCGCAATGATACTTTTCAATGTTGGAGAATGAATCGCAGTTTCTAACCGTCACCCGTGATAGCTCAGTTGGTAGAGCGGAGGACTGTAGTGGTCAAAATCTGTCATCCTTAGGTCGGTGGTTCAAATCCGCCTCGCGGGAAATACTTTTACAAATATTCTCAAATAAATCCCAATTCAGTTCTTGCAATCTTCTGTGTTATCCAGTGCTAAATTGCAGAATTCGGTAAACAATATTTTCAAATGCTTCGAAAACTTGTTCAGGATGTGAGCCTTTTGTCAGGAAAGGCTGGAAACTAATGACATTAGAAAAAAGTTGAGCCTAACGCGGATCAAATTGATATAATGCAGTTTTTGATATTCGATCAGCCAACCTAAGAACGTATTTCAAATGAGCTCAGGTTAGGTTAAATGAAATCACCGAAAAATCAGTTTGACGATAAGACGGATAGTTGTCTCAGTTTGGTAATGATAAAGGATCTATGATAAGGGTTTTATTAACAGATATATTTTTCGAGACTTTGAGTGAATTTGATCTGAATATCGATAAGAAAACATAGATGGTTTGCCATGACACAGAATCACAGACAGTTGCCGTGACCAGGATTCGAACCTGGGTTGTCTCGGCCACAACGAGAAGTACTAACCACTATACGATCACGGCCATTGAACCATCGTCTACATGCTTCCCCAAAGTGACACATAGATTTTGCGAAAGATTGTTGTCTTCTAAATTACTGCGAAACGCGTCACGAAGGTGATTGACCTTGCCTGGGGTCCGAATCGGGTACAATTTGTGAAATCTAAATTCAACAGATGTACAATCTCTTCTCGCAATGATACTTTTCAATGTTGGAGAATGAATCGCAGTTTCTAACCGTCACCCGTGATAGCTCAGTTGGTAGAGCGGAGGACTGTAGTGGTCAAAATCTGTCATCCTTAGGTCGGTGGTTCAAATCCGCCTCGCGGGAAATACTTTTACAAATATTCTCAAATAATTCCCAATTCAGTTCTTCCAATCTTCTGTGTTATCCAGTGCTAAATTGCAGAATTCGGTAAACAATATTTTCCAATGTTTCGAAAACTTGTTCAGGTGAGCTTGAAGTGCAGCTTATTACCATCACCCGTCAGGAAAGGCTGGAAACTAATGACATTAGAAAAAAGTTGAGCCTAACGCGGATCAAATTGATATAATGCAGTTTTTGATATTCGATCAGCTTGGAAGAACGTATTTCAAATGAGCTCAGGTTAGGTTAAATGAAATCATGGAAAAATCAGTTTGACGATAAGACGGATAGTTGTCTCAGTTTGGTAATGATAAAGGACCTATGATCTGGGTTTATTAACAGATATATTTTTCGAGACTTTGAGTGAATTTGATCTGAATATCGATAAGAAAACATAGATGGTTTGCCATGACACAGAATCACAGACAGTTGCCGTGACCAGGATTCGAACCTGGGTTGTCTCGGCCACAACGAGAAGTACTAACCACTATACGATCACGGCCATTGAAGTAATATTGCTTTTAAAAATTAACTATCCAACACTACACAGCTAACAGATCCACGGCCTGGGACTGATGACATTGAAATACATAGCACTCCTTATAAGATAGGATGGAACACAACCGACCACACAGTTGCTCATTGTTTCTTTACCTCGGTGCACTTTATATGGGCAACCAACGTCAGCTCATCCCTTTCGCAAGTAGAAATATGACCAAGCTTGGGGTCATACCGCTTAGCCGAGCCGAAATGTACGCAGAATGGTTGGTGAACGCGAAACAGAGGGACGCAAGCATAATGGTGTTGCCTTAGTCGACCTCAGCGGGGTCTGCCAATGAGGGGCGTTTGGAGAATGATCTTCCACGGTTGCCAGAAGTGGGGGAGGGTTTTTCGTCGTCGTCGTCGTCGTCATCATCATCATCATGATAATTATATTCGTTTATTGTAATTCAAACGCAAGGATGACACGCCGCACCCAAGCTCACAGTTGCTAAAAGATTACAAACTAGAATGAAATATAAAAAAAACACTGGAGTAGAAAGTTGGCTTATGGCGTTGCAGGGAAATTCGCTTACAAAGGACCCTCGAAATAAAGTTCTTGTCGTCTTTGTGCGGCAGTTCGAATTCGTGGGCACAAGGATGGCGGAGGCTGTAACGGCGCTGGATTGTAGGAGGGAAAAGGTCACGCAGTACGTGCGCCCCATTCCACACGACCGCCTGGAGAAGGCGATCCTCCGTAGCCCCAACTCGCTCCTCTGAGCGACTTCTCAGTCTCTTATATACAAGTCGGCCAAGAGTGGGGGGGATTGTTCTCCCATTCCGGATGGGGGATTAGACGCCACTATTCGACTCTCGTACAAAATTGCTGTATATTATGCAACATCCGTCCGCACGTACGAATGGTTCGTCCTTTCATGCCAAGGCCTAGTGTAGAAACTATTGGCGTGGCTGGCAACAGTAACCGGAAGCTTCACTTCACCGTACAACTTTAGCTGTGCTATGCTGTGTCCATATTGGTTGATGTGTACAGAAGCAATTACAGTACAACTCTGTTTGATATTGTCCTTCCACAATTCAGAAGTGCACACTTGACCAACACTATAGTTTAGACCGCTCAGGAGTTGTGCGTGAAGGACTCGTTCAGGGTCCCTCAAATTCACAGTGCATGTCTCGGGGACGTTCGAACACACCTACCATCCACGTTAAAATTCGTAGTATTCTAACTATTCGTTTCACGCGACTAATACCGTGTTACGTGGACCCGCAACGTAAACCACTTAAACTAAGATAATTCTGAGACAACTTTTGTTGCGCTACTCGTGTCTTATTGCGTCTGGTGCCCTCTAGTGTATGCATTCTACTGGTCATCGTCTTTCAGTTGGTAGTCCAACCAAAATCCAATCCGACCATTTCGTAGAACCTCAGGTTGTGTGGGGAAAAGAAGCGACGCAGCTTGGTCGTCACGCTTGACGGGATTTCCGGATGAGCGCGACCCTTGCTGGACGCCAGACACTTTTCCTGTTGGTCGATGCGCATGCAGTAGAAACCTCGCGTCTTGTTAAAGTAAAACTGGTTCCGCGACAGTTTGTGATCGATTCCGAGAAACTGCTCCACCTTCATCAGCTCTTCCATCGGACTGCGCACGAGGTTCTCTCCGCTAACGAAGTGGAACTGGTCGAGCGGGAAGTACCTCAGCCACAGTGCCATGTGCCGGTGGTAGATGGACCGTCTGATTGCCTTGTAGGACCGGTTGACCTCTCCGGTGACCGGATGTATGGCCAGGTCTTCGAACCGCATGTGGTACTTGCCGCGGTTCAGCCTGGACGAGTGAATCTGCATGTAGTCGGAGATGGCGCGGTCCACCGGGTCTCGAACGATGACCAGCAGCTTAAGACTGGCGTTCATCCGGTAGACCCTGGCGGGCACCTGCTCAACGACGAAGTACGCGGGTGTCTTTTCAATCGTGATCTGGTTCGGGTAGGAGTACGGCATCCGGCTGCGGTACCAGTCCAGTCCAAGCGAGTAGTTGTGGTCGTCGTCGAAGAAGTGTACCTCCTGCTTGTGCGCCTGGATCGCCGGATGGAGGTTGAGGAACTCGAGGAGTGCTCGCGTTCCGCCCTTGCGGACCCCGATGATGAGGCACTGGGGCAAGCGCCTTTTGGCGTAGCGGTGCCGGACGGACTCCGGAAGGGAGTCAAGCGCCGACGACGACGACGATGAGGATGATGATGAGGATGAGGAGGTGGATCCTGGCCTGGTACCCGGATGGATTCTTCTGCGCTGCTCGTTCCAGCAGACGTAGAACACGGCAGGTGCGATGGCGGGGTAGAGACACTGCGCTACGAGGACGAGGGTGAAGGACACGGACATGATCAGCAGCATCAGGAGTCTCGCCCGCGTGACGAAAGGACAGTGCTGGGGTGAACGATGAGGTACCAGATGCTGCTGCTGCTGATGCTGATGGGAATCGAGGGATAGGACTCCGGTGGCCTTCGATGGCAGAATCGATGGAGAGGTCGACTTATACGAGAAGAGATTCATGGCAGCTCCAGTGACAGTTAAACGCATTTCGTGCTGCTTCAGTCCTAAAACACGAAGATCATTTCCCATTATGTTACTCGCGGGCACCGTTTGACGAACATTCTATTAACTTCTATAGCGTAAGGTCTTATTATTAGGATCACGCAAAAACAACATCGAGTTTCTCGACTGTTGGTGACCGACTCGCGATTACTCAAAGCCCAAACAATTCTCGTTTATAGGACTATGTTTCATCGGTCAAACGTAGGCCTATACTTCTTAGACCTATGCTTTGTATAGGCTAATGTAAATTCGAGCCAAGTTTTGGCATCGCTGGACGAATCGGTTTGAGGGAAACAGTCAGAAAGAGCGCGCGGGTGAGACACAAATACAAATATATATATACAGAGAGAGAGAGAGACAGACAGACAGACAGACAGACAGACAGACAGAAAGAGACAGAGACACAAAGACACAGAAAGACACAGACAGATAGAATGATAGATAATAGATAATAGATAGATAGATAGATGGGTGGACGGAAGGACGGACGGACGGACGGACAGACAGACAGACAGACACTGTCAGACAGATAGATAGATAGATGGATAGTGCTTGTGCCTTTGTGTGCCTTTGTGGGCGTGTATGCGAGCGTGTCTGCGTATGTGTTCTTTCTTTAACATCGACCATTTATTTTCATTAGCGTCTAATTTGTCTGTCTGAAATTGCGTCAGTTGATCCATCAGCTGAAACTCAATCTCTGATCGTATTCTGAACGCTTCCTTCAATTGCGACGACCACAATCATCATATCAGCCACCGCCAACGCCGCATCTTTTCATTCTCTTCCCTATCACGATCGCAGCACAAAAAGGGCTTTCTTATACCAGCTTCAAGACGCCCAGTTTATGCGCCCGTGTATATGTATACATGTATGTATGTATATATATATATGTATGTATGTATGTATGTATGTATGTATGTATGTATGCATGTACATATGTATGTATGTATGTATGTATGTGTATGCATGTATGTATGTATGTATGCATGTATGTATGTATGTATGTATGCATCATATGTATGTATGTATGTATGTATGTATGTATGTATGTATGTATGTATGTATGTATGTATGTATGTATGTATGTATGTATGTATGTATGTATGTATGTATGTATGTATGTATGTATGTATGTATGTATGTATGTATGTATGTATGTATGTATGTATGTATGTATGTATGTATGTATGTATGTATGTATGTATGTATGTATGTATGTATGTATGTATTTATGTATGTATGTATGTATGTATGTATCTATGTATGTATGTAACTATGTATGTGCGCTATGTATGTATGTGTATGTGTCGATGTATGTATGTATGTATGTATGTATGTATGTATGTATGTATGTATGTATGTATGTATGTATGTATGTATGTATATATATATATATATGTCGATATGTATGTATTGTTTGCATGTGTCTATATACCTATGTATTTATGTATCTATATATGTATGCATGCATATGCCTATATATGCCTATGTACGCATGTGTGCTTGTCTACGGTTCCATAAATCGACGATATCAAACCGCTACATTATCCTCCCGCGAAGGCTCTTCGGACGCTCGTGATATTTTCTGCCTGCGTGGTCTTGTCGAATATCGGCAGCGGTTGAGGCCAAGTCACGTTCGAGGGATACACAGACGAACATACGGACAGAGACATAGAGAAAGAGAAACACAGAGAGAAAGAGACAGACCGAAAGAGAGGGAGAGGGAGAGGTATCGATGAAGCTGATCCCCCGATCGCCTATGGTTTCGGCGGAACCACCAACCATGCACCGCCTACAAGCGCCTGCCAAAGACCCGGATAATTCATCGGTTTCCGTTTGCTGTTCGTTTGCTGTTCGATGTAACGGTCGGCGGCGGGAAGAGGCGCGCGGCGCGAACGGGGATTCAGCGTGAACAAATATGGCCGAAACGGTGCTTATGTACACACGGTTTGCCCTCCGTTTGAAGTTCCCGCCGCGCTGATGTCAACAGCACGCTTGGCTGGACGCCGAAAATTTCCTTCCTATAATCCTATATTCAGTGATTTTTGTAGCGCCTCAATTACAATACACGCAGGTAATTTAAAAGCGCTATAATTATGAGCCACCATGGCGTGTGACATCTTTCAGTGTAGATGTTTCGTTTTTTTTACATTTGTCTTACTTTCTTCTTGCATCGAATGTTCTGCCGCAGATCAGCTTAGACGGTTTCTTCGTTCAGCCAATTAGACAGCATACGTTGAACTCGAGCACACAGCAGATACCTGAAGAGATGAATGACCTATAATTAACTTTCTTCAGCTATTTGACGGAAATATCAACCGTTCAATTAGTAAGCTCGTGCTTCTTGTTAAACTGCGCCACGCTGACACTGCACGTGCCAAGCTCATCGCGCCTTCCTCCCTTTGACGGGCGGGAGACTTTCTGAGAACGGGTCTGGACTAAACGTTATATATAAATCACTAAATTTTATAATCCAATGTGGACCCAGGGAATCAAAATGAGTCGGATGACGGCAAATTACACTTCTAGGAAAACAGCAAAATATGATCAGAAGTCATTTTTTGCCTCATTTTCAGATTTTAATGGAAATGGGTAAAAAATGTTTTTTACATTTCTGATATCTCACATTTGATAAAATTCATTGTTTTAATGTGTATTTTCAGGATTTTGTAAAGGGTATTGTTTTAGTTTTCGTGATATCATATTAAAATAAATTTAAAATAATTTTTCAAAACTGGACACATTATCATTTGTAACGTTGTCAATAAGTAAGGTTGAACCAAACTTTTGGTGTCATTTTAAAAATGTGGTCTTTAAAAATATGTATAATACTACTATTGTAAAATTCTCGATACGTGAGCCATTTTCATTAGAACAAGTAGCATAATTATATGAGCTCTTGGCGAGGCCGTGCTCGCTCCTTATCATGATCCTGCGGTTCGACGACAGTTTGTTTCCGTCGGCCATTATGGTTTGAGCACGTGAACTTATTTGTCGACTACTCCCATGGTTACGCGATTGTTTACTTGGTTGCCATCGCAACGTTTATGACGAATCTGATCTCGAGAAGTGGCACGTGACCGTTTAGCCAGCAAAGTTTCTCATCCAAACCTCCTCAATTATCGTCCAGCTCGATATTATGCACAGACCACTAAAGCCGGCATCTGCACCGGCGTTGCTCTTGATACACATAATTATTGTATAACGATCGTGATTATATATTATAATATATAATATATAAACGTATTATAATCTTATACTATAATTTTAAAGTTTGTCCTTCCGTATGTATGTATGTATGTTTGCAATGCATCGCTGTCCGGCTAAAGGCTCCGAAACGGAACGGTTTAGCGAGTTGAAAAATTTACAAAGCATTATTACGCAACGTCTAGGTCAACGCGACTATTTTCAGTTCGCAATTTTATTTAAACGCCGATATATCATATATGGCCATTTTAAATTTAACTTTTCAGCGAGCTTATTTCAATACCGCCCATAGTAAGGCCATTTGTTCACGTCACGCATGCTTAATAAGCAATCTTACGTCACACGGAGCATCTAGCAACCAATCAGAAGTCGCCACGGGCGAATTTCTAGGTCAGCGCAACCATTATTTTACAGATTTGGTGACCTAATTACACTAAGCTCACATTTTTTGCAACCACGGCCATTGCCGATTTTCTAGGTCAAAGCAACTCGAAACTTACTGGCTATTCGAATTTCTATCTCATCCCACATTTCAGCTCATAATTTGCTTTCAATTCCGATTTATGGACATTATAAGCATGCCCATTTGTCCACGTCACTAAAATTAATATGCAATCTTAAATTACGTCACGCGGCTAAATATGCAATCTTACGTCACACTGGCAACGGCAAATAATACGCCTATTATAATTTAGAAATAACCCGTGTAGTACGGGGAACAAAATAATACGCCTATTTCAGGTAGAGATAAACCGTAAAGAACGAGGAACAAAATAATAATATTGCCTATAATTGCATAGAGATAACCCGTGCAGTACACGGGCAAAGCAACTATGTTCACCTCTAAATATCGTTTCCATTCAGATATATGGACATTTTTAAATATTTGAAGCCCATCAGCAAATATAGTAAGTAAGTAGCCTTTATTTGCAGCCGTTAAAAATTACGCCTGGGGAAAACCCGGGCGAACGCCGGGTATTATTGCTATTATATATAAAATATATAATAGTTAGTTAGCAGCATCGGTTGATAATGTACATAGATACGGATGTTATGAACTATAGCAGTTCTTGATATGCATAACAGTATTAAATGTGAATGTTATTTACGGCATCGGTTGGGAAAAAATTATATATACATATTTATATATATATATATATATATATATATATATATACAACTTAACAACGTCATTGATAAAAAAAATAATTGGTAGATATAGAAGCTATCAATGCAATTATTTCAATATATATGCATATTATAGTACGAAGGGATATCACTGGCTGTGTCTGCCTGTCCCTCGATCGATCGGAGGACTTAGCATCGTGATAACGAGATTAGCGATAAGCGATTAATCTGGCTCAGACGACGGAAGAACTGGTTGATGATGATGATGACGACGACGACGATGATGATAATGATGATGATGACGACGACGACGACGACGACGACGACGATGATGATGATGATGATGATGATGATGATGATGATGATGATGACGGTGATGTGCCTGGAAATTGCGCTGGAGATCAGTCGCCGTTCTACCGTGTACCGCCCGCAGATGCGAACGTGGCGCAGCGAGGTTAAGCGCGAGAGAATGACGCGGTGGTGGAGTTAGCGTTGGAGAGAGGGAGAGAGACGGAAGCGGAGACAGCGACTGCATTCAAATCGTAGCCGTGTATATTGGGAGATTACGTTCGTCGGCGGAATACGATGAGCGATGAGCTAGCAACGGATTTCTTAAAGAACCGCAGAATTTCCCAACATCGTCCGAACATTGCCGCGGTAATAACTTCGTTAGAGTTGAGAGAAGAGGAGGAGGGAGAGCGAGCGAGAGATCCCGCAGGCTGCTGCTGCGATTACCATAGCCTCCCCCTCTGCAAACATGTCAACGGACAGAGAGACTGGATCGTCATCGGCCGTTTCCATAGAGACGACGCGTGCTGCCTGTCATGCTTGGCTGCGTCACGTGTGCGCCAGTCTGCACGCGCGTGAGATCATCACACGATGAAGAAAATGTTCAACTCCGCCACCGCTCGTAGTCTAGTAGTGCCAGTCCCAAGCCTGGATAAAGGAGGAGGGCGACGCTAATGATCTTTGTTGTCACACAGTGTCGTTAAACTGAAACTACTACTAAGAAAATTTTCGAAAAGGCAAATGCTGACACTAGCAAACTGCGCCACATTCGAGATACGTTACAGTCGAAGCAAAGGGACATCTTGTACCAGTTATCAAAACCAATACAAAACCAAGATTTTTGACTCGGCAACAAAAGATCATGCAGTGACGGCCTTTGACAGTCTTTGATATAGTTTTGTGCTATAGGCAAGGACAAAAAAAATGCAGCCCCTTACTCGTATATGACAGCTTTTTGATGTATTTTACCGGAATTTGCCGCCCCTTGAAAAATTCCGCTAGGTGTATAGTTATTCATCACCACATGATTCAAGCTATACTGCTATAGATAGAAAACCAAACCTTGAGTACAACATGTCGCTAGCCTTTTTGTCAACTCGGTTGCGAATTGATCAATGCTGGGCAGAAAATTGTCAATCTGAAACTTCTCTGAAGCTCGACCATATGATCCAACGATATTTCAAAATTATGATTGTTTAGTACAGTGGTTAGTTGTTACTCAGAAGCCTGCCGCTCAGATCTATTCACTATATACTCACTCTTAAAATCTCTTAGTTATAATAGTCAGATGACACATGTAGTGAAGGGAAACGAAATAGAATAAAATTGCAACTGGCGGTGCCCCCAAGTGGTTGGGGAGCCTGCATGGGCTGACGCCCGCGTAGCCTATTCTTAAATCCGGGCCTGTCCAGTCCTAGACCCGCGATAATGAAAAGCATTCAAGTGTTGAAGCAACAAAAGTAACGCAGATACAAAACAACTGTATTTGATTTTGCCCCTTCCAAACCAAGTTCCGAAGTGCACACCAGAACATACCACAGAACTCACATATGCACACACACACACACTCACTTACTTACTTACCCACCCACCCCACACACACCTACAGACACGAACAGCACACACACACACCCACTACACACTTTTATCTGTGTTTATACTCCACACACACCTACACACGCTTAGCACACACCCACTCACACACCAACCCACCCACCACACACACACCTACAGACACACACACACACACAGACACACACACACACACACACACACTTTCCCCACACATTCTCACAAACACACTATACTTGCATATTTCCATAATTATAATCCCGTTCAGTGTCGCTATCAAACGCTGTGATTGACGTTCTCTTAATTGGACGGTGCGCCCAAGCAATAGCTGAGGAGGCGACGGCTGACAACGAGGTCTTCGTTAAATCGATCAACATCGACAGCTCCCCTAATCGCAAACTGATAAACATTTAGTTGGCAATTTAGCAAGAACTCTACAGGCAACTTAAGAGAGGTAACCGTTTCTATGGTAAACACACAACAACCAATGTCATGTCTTTACATGTATGCATTGTATGTATGTATGTATGTATGTATGCATGCATGCATGCATGTATGTATGTATGTATGTATGTATGTATGTATGTATGTATGTATGTATGTGTATGTATTTATGTATGTATACTATGTATGTATGCGAGTACTTAATATAGCGCATTTTCGTAACTCACAAAGGCGATCTATGTACAACACTAAAGATTTTAACAGTTTTACAAAGCTCTAGAAGCACAAAATCGCCACAAGTTAATGAGAGGCTCTCAGGCAGGGTCGATCCTATTTGTAACTTCTAACCTGATGCTAGGCTGTGTTAAGTAAGTAAGTAAGTATATTCTTTATTGAACCAATTGCAAGTCCGCACTTTGGTGTACATACATTCATACAGAGTACAACATTCTTATTATGAACGATCTGGATGTGAGACTGTACGATTGTGGAATAAAACGGTCATGTTGCTTGGGTCGAGTGTTTAGGGCTATAGGGTTGCGTTTGTCCCGATTGCCTCCTGTATGACCTGCATCCAATAACTCTAATTGAACTAGATACGGAGACGTGATCAATCTGAATCTGTTGTTTTCCATAGATTCAGATTCGTTCCGTTTCCGCCGACATTTTTTTTATAAAACAATAATAATGCATCGTGTGGCAGACTGCACTGCCAGACAACCTACGACATAAACTTCTTCTCCTTTCTTACACGTACGTCAATTTATCCAACGATTGCAAGATCACTCTATATGTGATAATGGGGTTATGCTGTCCGGTCGGTAGCAACTCTGGAGTTTCTCTTGAAAAAACCCTATAAAAGCAAACAACATATGGGCATCCATCTATAAATGTGTGGCAGGGTTCCTGTATGATCTGCATCCAGTAACTCTAACAGAGTCTAACTGAACTAGATACGGAGACGGGATAAATCTGAATCTGCTATTTTCCATAGATTCAGATTCGTTTCTTTTCCGCCGACATTTTTTTATAGAACAATAATGCATCGTGTGGCAGACTGCACTGCCAGACAACGTACGACATAAACTTCTTCTCCTTTCTTACATGTACGTCAATTTATCCAACGATTGCAAGATCACTCTAGGGGCCGTCCATAAAGTACGTCACGCTATTTTTGACCATTTTACCCCCCTCCTCCCCTCTGTCACAAACTGTCACAAAACTCGGACCCCCCCTAAAGTACGTCACACTTTCGAACATAGAAATGATAATACTTCCGAAAGCAAGGCTAATACATAAACAAGGCTTCGCAACAGCATTATTACTAGCGCTCTTAGCGAGAGGAATCGGGAAAAACACATTCAGGAGATAAGCATTTCATGCTATTTTGACATAAAACTAATTAAAATGTTTCAGAAAATTTTTGAAAATTATTTTTAAAGCTATGAAATTCTACTAAAAAATAAAAAATAAATTATAAATAAAATATATAAAAAATAAATGTGTGACGTCACACATGGCCTGACCCTCCCCTGTCACAAACTGTCACACTTTCTTAAACCCCCTCCCCCTGGAGCGTGACGTACTTTATGGACGGCCCCTATGTGATAATGGGTTTATGCTGTCCGATCGGCAGCAACTCTGGAGTTTCTCTTGAAAAAAAAACGCTATAGCAAACAACATATGGGCATCCATCTATAAATGTGTGGCATGGTCTAATTCAGTGGTTCCCAAACCGTGGCCCGCGGGCCAAAAGTGGCCCGCCAATCCTTTGAATGTGGCCCGCGACAGTCACTCACAAATTTTGAAAAAAATTAAATTACCTTGTTTTCTTGATTTAGGCTTCTGACAATTTTTTGTTAACTAGATACGGAGACGTGGAAAAAAAGTGAATCTGTAACTTTCCATACATTCAGATTCGTTGCATTTCCGCGCGACAGAGGGGGGCGCAAAATGAGGCTTCTAATGAATCGTGTGGCAGACTGCACTGCCAGACAACCTACGACATAAAATTCTTGCCCTTTCTTACACGTACGTCAATTTATCCAACGATTGCAAGATCACGGCTATATCAGATCTCTGTGGCCCGCCATGATATTTTAAAAGTAAGAGTTTGCCCTCCATCAAAAGAAACTTGGGAATCCACTATAAATGTCTAATTGGTCTATAGTAATTTGGTTGCAGGGCTCGGCCTGTAATGCGAAGAGTTCGGGTCTGTGGCGGTCATTGCGCTAAATAGGAACCTTATTAAGCAAGTCCTTCACTCACAACAATTGCTCAGAGCCATTCATGCTCCATCGTATGATCATGATCATGTACGCACTTCTGAACTTTGGAAGGAGGGGATTATCAAAACAATTGAAGCGTTCACTTCATTAACGAGGTGGGTTCGCAACCTGTTCTTTGCTAAAAAAAAAAGTATGCCAGCTTGCTTGGAATCATAGGCGTAGCTACATGGAGGCACGAGGAGGCAGTTGCCTCTTGACTAATGACCCAAATGACCAGGATTTTGCTATGGTCTGTGAAGTTGCCTCCTCTTGAATTTAAGTCTCACTACGTCCCTGCTTGGAGTATAGTATTCTATATACCCTGCAAATTTGGCGCAGATCTGATTGTTTTGGGATAGTAATTTTTGAAAATAACATTATGTCAACTTATGGTATTGTGCAGCATTCTACCATTACTCCACTGCAGTATCCCGGTATGATAACAGGTATAGCCATATTTTCTTGTAATCTTTGTATTAAAACCGGTGCGACAATCAGGTTATTTGACACAACCGGTCAAGAATATTGTTTGTGCCGTGTTTTAGCGTGACCGTTTGGCGCAAGAATAAGGTATGTCGACTAACACCAGATGACAAGTGTGATATTGCAGTCGCTAGAAACCAAACTTTGTCCACATAACCTTTACTGCATCCGTAATAATATATACTGATGGTAAACTGTTGTTTGTGTCAACCCGGTATGAAGCAAATTGTCGTGTAAAAAAATTAATGTTATCTTTCGCATTGCATCGTGTAACAATTTCGTGAAAGACAATGTTAACTTACATGGTGCTTTAAACAGCTTATCGATATGTCGCCCATTGACTTAGATACAATATTATACTCTGAATTATCAGATATTTGAACCCAGTTTCCCGAAACTCATGACATCCGACATACCTGGTTATTGAACTGAACGCTTCAATTGTAGGCCAGTTGTAACATAAATGTGCAATCCCGATTATGATCATAGGAAGTCGTTACAAAAGCGTGTGCCAACCGCGAAAAGAACTGAACAGGAAAAACTAACGCTGTCTGTTCACAAAGGCGGCGGATGTTGTAGGCTAACGTTTTAGCATTTGATGAAACCGGATACTCCCTTATAGACCTCGTTCGCACAACCGTAATATTCCGCACTCTGACCCCCTTACTAGGAAACGATTTATCACAAGGATGCTGTATAGTTACTAATTATGTTTTCACAAGCTTTTAACTAACATCTGATGAAACCGGATCCTCCCTTAGACCTCGTTCTCACAACCGTAATATTTCGCCCTCTGACCCCCTTACTAGAAAGAGATTTATCCAAGGATGCTGTGCAGTTACTAATTATGTTTTCACTAGCATTTAACTAACATCTGAAGAAACCGGATACTCCTATAGACCTCGTTCGCACAATCGTAATATTTCGCGCTGACCCCCTTACTAGAAAGAGATTTATCACAAGGATGCTGTATAGTTACTAATTATGTTTTCACATGCACTTTACTATTCACACATTATTATTATCAATATAATAATTACTTCGATGTTTTATCATTATCGTCATATAACTGTTTCCCAGTGTGCGTCTGCAAATGTTGTATTAAAGACCATACTTAGTTAATTACTTATAAATTACTTATGTTCGTGGACATTGCAATTGCACAATCGAAACATCATCATAGCATATTAGCCTACATAGAATTCACAACAGTTGTTACTCATAATTATGTCAGACAGAAGTATTTAACAAAAAAAGTCAGACTAGTTCAATCATGAAAAAACTCTAGTATAGTTTAGATACAGCACCAATACATTTTAGATATAGTTCAGATATAGCACCAGTAGGGGAAGGCTTATAATATGGGCCACTGTGTAATATGGGCCTCGACTGTATTCCCACCTATCATGCGGAGAGCTCTTACAGTGGGAAACCATCCGTCTACTGATTTCAACTTCCTGTTCTGAATGTGTGCCTTTGTTAATAACTTCTGCCCGAAAATCATCAATGTTTATGTTTTGATACATATTGCTTATAAGACTGGTTGAACTTCAACAGCTGTTGTGTAGTTTAGGATTTTAGCTATGGTATGCCCTGTTATTTCAGAAGATAAACAATTTCTTTATTATACAAAAACACAACTTTGTTGATCTATAATACATTCGTCGATCACGCAATAACAGATTTCCCAGAAGCACACCATTTGTGTAATATGGTCCTGTGATCGAATGTGTAATATGGGCCATAGTTTAATGGAATGAGACAGTAGAAATAGGCCGTTATGGCTACTTTTTCCATGTAACTGGTTGTCAGTGTTGTTTACATTAGGCATAGGCCAAATTGTTTCTTAATGGTTATCCTAGTCAGTTTAATCTTAGGAAATCGCTTTTAACTGTTTTAATATTAGTATGCGGCACGGAAACATTGCAATCCATCTTTAAAATGGTGGCTCATATTACAAACCTGGTCGTGTAATATGAACCACTTTCCGTATTTTTGAAAAATTTCGTTAAAAATTTATTTGCACAGAATAAGGAATCATTCCTTCATAATTGGCCACAACTCAAGCCAAGTAATGCATGGAATAAACAAACTACACGCTTAATTGTTTCTGTGCTATGAAATAGTAAAAGTTTCTTAGGGGTCCATATTATAAGCCTTTCCCCTACCACTAGTTTAGATAATAGCACAATACACTTTAGGTATATATATGCTATACAAAATCATCTTGGCTATTTCTGAACCAGCATCTGTCTAAACTGCTGTTATTATACAATGCCTAATTCTAAACTTCCTTTTTAGATATTCTTTAGGTCTCGCTTGCTATCGACCTCGGTTTCGTGTGAAAATGGTTTTTGGTAGAATCGTAAATTTATATAGCGCCACTTCAAGAAATACTCCTCAGAGGCGCTCCCGACCTGACAACACCAAACCACGATCGAAAAGAATGGTTTTCAAACGCTTGCGGGAAATGGGCAACGAAAGACCAAGTAGCTCATTACGGAGGTTGCTAGGCAACCTATTCCAGAAAGATGGACCGACCTAAAGTGCATATTTTAACGGATTTCAACTACTGGGACAAAGTCGGCCACGACAGAAGTTTCTGACGAGCCTCGTATTTTAGAGCATTATTTTGCTGCCAAATGGAGTCCAGTTAAGCCACTTTACTTTACCAAATTTGCTTTTTATTTTTATAAATATCCCTATTTAAGTCATTCATAGAAGTTTGAAAATATGACATGATTAGTTCAACCATACCACCAAAATAATTTATATAAATTATACATGTAAGTCAGTGACAGGCTGAGTGACTCCTTGCTGCAGTGGAAGAGCTGCAGCTACAACAAACAATGATAGCTTTAACTTCAACAAACTCCACCAACTTCATTTTTCAATGTAGTTAGGCAAATGAGAAAAATATCCATAACACACGTCACATAATCACTCTGATCACAATACTATCACTTGCACGGCGTATCCTGTAGTCCAACTATATACTGTAGTTAGATTCTATAAGCTTAAATGTCTGCTTCGTGGTTGTTTCGACTTTTGACTACAGAGTTGAATTAGAACTTAGAAATGAGAAATTAATTTAAAAAATTTAATTTATACTAGCCAGTTATGTTATCAGGTTCATGAAGAAATTAGAAATATCATGAAATGCAAATGCATGCAATAAATATAAAGTCAGTTTAAAAGGGGTCTAAAGCGGTAGACCCGGAACTGAAAAAGCAGCGGTTCTTCATAGACAGTCACTGTTACACTGCCCTATAGGCTATAAGCTCCGTTGTATAAAATCTTTCATCCGCTATCCTATAAGAAAAAATCTAGTTTGCACTAACACTGCACTTGCCCCAGAGATATTGTTAACATGTTGTGCACAACGTGTTAACTATAAACTATTTTTGAATTTATACCGTGCATCGATTCGCTTTTCAGATAATGTTTCATTCGTTGTATATTTCGAATTAGAAGGTTAACAATTTAACATTGTAAACCGACATTGGAAGTAGAGTACTCTATTACCTGGAACAAAAACACCAAACCACTGTGACAAATCCTAAAACTACTGGGCAAATCCTAAAACTACTGGAACATTTGTCCCAGTATATAGTTATACAGTTAAAATATGCACTGGACCGACCACATCGAAACTTTTAAGAAGCACCGTGGAAGTTCGAGCCATAGGGACAACCAGGTCGCCTTGCGTGGCAGATCGAAGGAATCTACGCATGGTATGGATAACATCTGCGCACAAAGCTCCCTAAGATACACTGGGGCTTGGGCTGCAAAACAATTGCGCATAAGCATTAGAACTTTAAACTCAATGCGTTTTTGCATTTCCTCCCGTATAACGCTAGATTATAGCCGAAATTGGGTATGTCTCCTACCAGGCGAACTGCGGCACTTAGAAAAGATTACAACTGATTAATGCGCGATTGTATATATTCGTTTTATTATAAATTCAAACTCAAGGATGACACACCGCACCCAAGCTCACAGATACAAACTATAGAATGAAAATTAAAATTATTTGGGTAAACAGAGAGTTGGCTTATGGCGTCACCGATATTAATGGTTAAGCCCACATAGATAGTATTGCCACAGTCGACTCTGGTGCATATGAATGCATGCATCAGGGTCGTAGCGGCTTTAGTTGTTAGAGAGCGGGGTATCGAGCGAATATGACGTAGATAGTATATAGAATCAAGTGCGAGATACATTCCTAACGTGTTCTGAACAAGTCAATTCCTGGTCCATGGGGTTCACACCCAAATACCGCACAGTGGTAGAGAAAGAGACGTCAGAAAAGCGGTGCTGTAGATAGGATGGATCGACTTTGGATTACTACCCGCGACTCCCAACCCAGATCAACTGCGTTTTCCGGGGTTCAGCCGGAGACAGTTGGATGGCATTCAGGCGACAATCACCTCCGATGCCATTAGCATTTTCTCCTCTGAAGCTTGACCTTGGACCCTATGCCTGGATGTCATCGGCATATTGAAGCACACTAATCCCCACAGAAGAAAGAAGCTGGTTTAAGTCAGCGGTGTAAACGATGTAAAGTAATGGCCCTAATATGGAACCCTGTGGAAGACCAAATGAGACCTCGGACCAGTCAGACCGGGTGGAACCAAAAACCACAGACTGGCTACGCCCAACGAGAAAAGCCAGCAACACCGAACGACGTTTCACCGAAGCTGAAGATGATTCTTCATTAGTGAATTTGACCGAAGTTTCGTAGCTCTCATAATTCGGCTTTCTCTCTTTTATTCGAAAAATTTGTCGACCATGATGTCGCA
The DNA here is from genome assembly GCA_020284085.1 of Aporrectodea caliginosa. Taxonomy (NCBI): domain Eukaryota; kingdom Metazoa; phylum Annelida; class Clitellata; order Crassiclitellata; family Lumbricidae; genus Aporrectodea; species Aporrectodea caliginosa. The sequence goes on along the minus strand of JACEVL010000006.1, from coordinate 496,855 downwards.
TCAACAGTTCTGAGTTATCGATTAAATCAACACAAACATGTAAATGTAGACGATTTTATATTGCGACCGTATTGGCCTAAACCTTGCTAATTTTTCAATGAATTGATCGGGTGAGATCCTTCACCACAGCTGCCCATTTGAATATGCGCAACGCCATTTAAGGTCCCCGTGTACGGACCGTGCTAACCAGGGAGTTAAATCTCTGAAATAAGCCAGCATCGGGAGGCATATACCTAAATCACAACCCGTACAGCAGTTCATAAATAAATATAATGTTATAATAAAACTAGAAGTTGGATGAGCGATGAAAACATGGTATTAATGCTGAATTGGGCATTGATTGCTCAACATTAGAAGTTGGATGAGCATATTTGTAGCAGAAATGGAAGCTGGATGAGAGAAGAAAAATGATTTTGATACTAAATTATTGCAGGTAAAACTAGAAGTTGGATGAGCGATTAAAATATTTTTAGTGGAAGTTGGATGAGGAATGGAAATATGTCATAGTAGAAGTACATGTAGAAGTTGGATGAGCGATGAAGACATGCCTAAAATAAGTTTTAAATATTTATCAACTGTTGTACGGTTTGGGAGTTGGGTAAATGACTAAATGCCATCGGGAGGCGAACTGCGACCTGCACGCTCTCTCACACAGAGGCCCATGATACGCAGCCTACGCTCTTACCAATGTAGCTAACTGGGCCAATGAACTATCGACGATTGACTTGAGAGTTGAGACCAAAGAACGCTCATTCGCTAATCTGCATTCGGAAAGTCTCGACTCGCTCAACTGTCCATTCGTTCGCAACAATGCCCTCGTGATCGCTCAAGTTCCAACTCTAGTTTCGTGAACGATCCTTCATAATTATTAGACCAACTATCGACTAAACAAACCATTGAGATTCTTGCGATACTATCAGGAGTTGACGAATTGTCCTGTTCTTCAGCATCAACCTTACTCTTCTCCAGTTAACGTTCAACTGAAGACTATGCGACGCTTCATTGCGCCTTGACAAAAACTTCGTCTGCTGAGCAGACTACATCACGCAACTGTTCGTAATCGTAATCGTAAATTTATATGGCGCCACTTCAAGAGACACTCCTCAGCGGCGCTCCGGACCTGACAATACCAAACCACAATCGAAAAGAATGGTTTTCAAACGCCTGCGGAAAAGGGGCAGAGAAAGACCAAGAAGTTCATTACGGAAGTTGCTAGGCAACGCATTTAAACCGTTACAGCTTAAATGCGTATAGCGTGACTCCCTGCTTTCCTTCAGATGTTCTTACGTGGTTAAGTCTCCCATTACTCTGTCGAGATAATCACGCCTTATTATGCTGTTTTTTCTTCACATTTTTATAATTAAACAAAGTGCAGCTTAGACCTAAATACACATGTACATTGTACACAGCTTAAGAATGATGTGACGTTCTCCTTGTATCTAACTGAATGCGGATTAAACTAATTTAGTTTATGATGCTATAGCGCGTTGGCGCTTTGTGTGTAGTACACACAACGCGCGAATCTAGCATCATAAACCAAATTAGTTTAATCCGCATTCAGTAAGACATAAGGAGAACGTCACATCGCACTTAATCCGTTTAGGAGTTTACACACGGTGACGGTTAGGTTTATGGTTGTGATCGGATGGTGATTTGAATCTGTTGCGGATTTAACTCGGTAAACAGAACCAAATCTGAATCTGCTGTTATCTTCACTAAGGCGTTTCTTAACATGCGCACAATATCAAACACATAAAAATGTATTCTGAATAAATCATTCAAAATTATTTCAAAAGATACACAGACATGATAAGGTGACATACACATGAACACATCTAACTGTATTTTTGTCCTTCCGTATGTTTGTCTGTCCGGCTAAAGGCAACGGAACGGTTTAGCGATTTGAAAAATTTACAAAACATTATTACGCAAAGCTAATCAACGCGACTATTTTCAGCTCGCAATTTTATTTAAACGCCGATATATGTTTTAAATTTACAACTTTTTCATCGAGGCTAATAAACAAACACTGGTTTAATTGCATCTGAATGAATGAAATGAATGATTGAGAACTTC